>CM025849.1:14420179-14441898 GCA_003952965.2 Morella rubra | reverse complement strand
AGATCATTGATGCAGGAAAGGTGCATTTGCCTGGTGCTTGCTACTTCAATGACTCGCGAAGAGAAAGAATGCTTTCTAAAAGTGATAAAGAATGCGAAATTTCGGATGGTTTTCGCTTCGAACATATCACATTGTGTCAAGCTTCAACAACGTAATATCATAGGTTTGAAGAGTCATGACTGTCACATCTTGATGCAGCATTTGATGCCCATTGCAATACGAAGATCGTTGCCAAGCAATGTTTGTTCTCCTTTAATCCATTGTCATGTTTTTTTAGAGAAATTTGTCCAAAACATTACGATTAGAGGATCTAGATCAACTTGAGGCTCAAATCCCTATAACATTGTGTCAACTTGAAAGGATATTTCGCCTTCATTTTTTACTGTTATGGTGCACTTGGTCGTACATCTAGTTGCAGAATGTAAGATGGGTGGACCGGTTCAACTTCGGTGGATGTATCCTATAGAGAGGTAATATTAGTTATAGAAATATGTTATATAGGTTTCTTTGCACGTGTTTATTTTTTGAAATGTAATATTGTTGGTGTAGGTGCATGCACCGTTTCAAATCTTATGTTCGCAATACGGCCGCACCTGAAGGCTCTATTGCTGAAGGATATATAGCAAATGAATGCTTAACTTTTTGTTCAAGATATTTAGAATCAGTTCCAACGATCTTTAATAGATCACCAAGAAATGTAGACGACACATGGGAGGAATCTCTTACGTTCGTCTTGATATCAAAACATGCATGCAAGCCATCGATATATCCTTTTTAATTGCGATGAGTTAATTCAAATTCGCACGTAAGTGATGTTAGACTTCTAACTCTTTCATTGAGAATGTTTATATCAATAAATTAATTTAGTTCTTTGTCCATGCAAGAATGCATAAGGATCAATTGAAGGCAAGAAATCGTAGGAGTCGGCCCACAGATTATATCATCGAAAAAGATGCATATGGATGAATTTTGTGACTGGTTTCGAAACTATGTATGTGTTATGTTTAAAATGTTTTGCATTGCTTGGTTACTTTAAAACTTATAAATAGTGTTAATGTTGAGTTGATTTCCGAATTAAAATAGATTCAAAATATGGACGATGCAAGGAAGCATGAACTTCTAAATAAGGTTCGATGCTTGCTAAAGGTTTAAACCCCGAAGCTAGATCATTTGCCGATATGTACATAATGGTGTGAAGTTTCGTACAAAAGAGAATGAAATAGGCAGAACAACTCAAAATAGTGGAGTTTGTGTGACTGTTGAAGGGGGCACCACATATTACGGGCGAATTAAAGTATCATTGAGTTAAACTATTTTGATGAGAAATGTTTTGTACTATTCAAATGTGATTGGGTTGACACAGCTATTGGTAGGGGATATAAAGTTGATGAGTTTGGATTCAAACTTGTTAATTTTTCGCGTTTAGTGCATACTGGAGATCGATTAAGCGATGATCCATTCATTTTGGCACCACAAGCATCTCAAGTATACTATGTAGCAGATGAAAGACATCCAAATTGGGAAGTAGTTGTCAAGACCAAACCAAGAGATGTGTTTGATGCTGGTAATGATGACGACATGGATGACTACTGTGAAAATGAACCTTACAATTTCAACATGAGCAAGTCCTTCGAGGAATGTACAAGATGATTTGACGTGGTTTAGAAATGAGGTGGAAGGAACAACACTAGATATACCTCAGGAATTTCCTATGGTACAAATATGGTTTTTGTGTGATATTTACATGATCTGTTTACCATATAGTCAAGTATCTCTTTTGTTTAAGGAAATGTGTTTTGTATTTTGAATTTTCATGAAATCATTTTATGCATTTCTTATTGTATAGGTACAATGTGAGGAAGAGATTCAGGACTATATCTTCTTCATCACAGCCACCTATGCCACCATCGCAAGAAGCAACGGCATCACAAGAAGCTACGCCGTCACAGCCACCTGCGCATCTTTCAGAAAGCTACGATGCCATCGTTCGATTATGATCAATCTTTGAACGATAATGAAATAATTGGTATGTTAATAACCACAATAGAGATAATCTAAGTTAATATGTTACTAATTTAGTTTCACATGCTAAATGTGCAGGTGATACTGAAGTCCGTAAAGTGTGTGGCGGCACGCGGATGACGGACGTGTGAAATCTGAAGGAAGACGAATTGATTCCAACAATTCAATGGCAATGGGCAGCCATTGGGTGATGAAGGGGGAATTTTAACAAATTCACTGGTTGTGTTGCCCGTGTTGCGAATCAAATCCCCCTAGATGCGGCGGATTAGCGTAAAGTCCCTTGTCAATAAAGGAGGACTGTTGGAGCCTCATGATATAATTTTGGTTATTTGTCACAATTGTTATTTATATAATTTAATAATTGACGCACCTAACTCTTGGGGTATATTTTGCAGAACGGTTTACAATCCCTGAGCCTCCATTGGGGGATATAGTAAGATTGGTTCCTCAAAGATTTAGGAGAGAAATGGAAGGAACTACAAGTGTAGTTTAAAGAATAAATATTTTGATAAAGGCCTTTACGCCTCAGTATGTGAAAAATAATGCTCCAACAGACGTTAATTTGGAGCAATTTTGCAAATTAGTCGATTTTTGTATTCTGATGCAGGACAGGTATGACATTATTTATTTGTATTATAATTTCATGAATATAACTTATTATTAATTTCTAATGTCTTGGTATTAATGTAGCATCGAAGTCATGCCGGAAAACAAAATGATCACTCCAGACATCGGTGCACACTGCAGGAACTAAGGAGCTTTGCACGTCATGCTCATGAATTGGTACGTAGTACTTTCAATTAGTTTGTTTATTGGTATATTACTTATTATTAGGATTCTTATAAGTAATTTAAATTTCATCACGATATCGTGTTTGTGATGCAGGAAAAAGAGAAACAAGTTCCAATCAATCGAGCAGATTTATATAAAACTGTCCATAAGCGTTCTGACGGATCTCCAATAAATACGGACGTAGCAGAGAAAATAGTATGTCATTATTACATTATTTAGGAAGATTGAGTCATGTGCAAGTATTAATTCAAAATTTAATTGTATGTTGTACTCTCTCAGAGGCGAATGGAGAAGATTGGACTGAACGATTCAGAAAGTTCACAAACTTCCAACGAATTTAGAGTAGATGGCAGCATCGGTTGGTCACAATCTGACCGATATGCACAAGTGACTAGTCCAGAACGACATGGTCGCATTCGCGACGTTGGATTAGGACCAACTCCTTCATCTCATCCTGCCAACACTAACGTAAGATCCAGTCAGCCTACATCCTCTAGTAATGAGAGAGCCGTATTTATGGAAAATAGAGTTCAGATGTTGAGTCTGAAGTAGCATCGCTTAAATCTACAATACAAAATGATGGCACAAGCTTGGGCAAAAGTTTTATTTACTTATCCTAAAGTATTACTATTGATTCTATTTATGTATATTTCGTAGTTTAATGTGTGAGTCTAAATAACAACCCATGAGGGTGGGTGAATTGGGTTTTTAAAAAACTTAGTCCTTTTTCGATAAAAACCCAAATCTAAAAATAGCCTTTTTTAACAATTAATAATGCAGATCTAAATGTGTATAATGCTAAGCAAAATATATGCAATAATGATAAAGCATAAAGCATAAATCTACATAAGTATGAATATGTACTGAAAAGTAAGAGTGATAAGAGTTAGAGAGATGCACCGTAATTTTAGGTGGTTTGACCAACACTTGCCTACGTCCACCCCAAGGCTTATTGACGTCCTGGGCTTGCCTTCACTATTCCCCAAATAGCAAATACACCTTAGTTTCCCGGGTGCTAAGGAACCTTTACAAAAGCATTTTTTGAGCTCACGCTTCAACTCTCTCATAAATCCAAAACCCAATGGATTTCTTCTACCCTCATGAATAGGACCAAGTGTTTCCCAACACTCAAGTGTTTACAATAGATGGGTACAATGAAAAATGGCTCACAAAGCCGAATATGCAAGTGAAAAGCTCACAACTGGACATGTGGAATGGCTCTTTAAGCCAAATCAGCAAGTGAAAAGCTCAATAAAGTGTAAAAAGACAAGATTCTTGAATGAAAACTAAAGTTTGGCAAGTAGGAGCACAAACTTTCTTGGTAGATGCAGTTTTCCCTATTCTTCAAAGTACTTTCTCTCTCTAAAATTTAGGGCACGATTGATGCGTGTGTTGTCCTCTATCTCAAGAAACTCTCTTCTTGGAAGGCTAGATCGCAAGGATAAGCACGAGAAGAGAGATTAACATCGGAGCTTTGATCTTAGAGAACACACAAATGAAAATCTTTGATTTGCTTTCTCTCTCTATTGGAGGTAGATTTTGAATAATGATGCAAGTCTTGCTTTCTCTCTCTATCTCATTATATATATTATTCTTTATCTAGGTCTTCAACGGTCATCAAGTGGCTTCATTTTACCGTTGGAGGGGTACCCAAGTCATTTTAGAATAATTTTGGACGATCTGGCGTCATTCCTGGATTTCTGTAAAATAACACAATGTGTCGACACATTGTGGTATGTGCTGACACATTAAACTTTGGCCATAGAAAATATTCTCTCGGGTGTTAGTTCAATGCGTCGACACTTAGGTCCAATGTGTCGACACTTCCCATACTTAGCCAAAAAATCATTTTGAATGGCCTGGAAAGCAAACTCTCAGGAGTTAGTTCAATGTGTCGACAATATGGCTCAATGTGTCGACACTTCCAAATACTTAGCCAAATAATTATTTTGGAATGGCCTGGAATTTCTCTCGTGAGACAGTGCAATGTGTCGACACATGCCTTCAATGTGTTGACACTTCCCATACTTAGCCAAGAAATCATTTTGAATGGCCTGGAATTTTTCTCTTGGGAGACAGTGTAATGTGTTGACACATGCTTTCAAAGTGTTCAATGTGTCGACACATTGAATACTTAGTTTGAAAAATTTGTTCTTTGACAGCAATTTTTCCAATTCAACTTTAAAGCATCCAAACCATTCCAACACTTCTTTAAACACCTACAATATAAAAATTGATCTTATCAACTTGTGTAATTGTGTTCAAGTCCACTTAAAAATGGTTTAAGGAAATAACTTCAATCCTTTGAAATACATTAAATAGTGGATTGATAATGTAAAATCTAAAATCCTTCAAAACTTAGAATTTTTTTTTATCATCAAAATCAATTATGGATTGTTTTGCAAACAACCTTGGGCTAACAATAGTTAATGTTTGTTTAAATGTTGTAGGAGCAACGTCAATACCAAGAGGTTCCCAATAACAATCAGGTTTCACCAGAAATTCATAGATCATCTCATGCAAGTCGGAAAATGAGTGTTGGTAAGATACAAACATAAATGAATACTGCTATTAATTTAATTTTAACTATGTACTAAGCTCTTTTATCTTTATTCATGTCATTACTGTTTGTTAATTTTACAATATTGTAATAGCAGACAATGTCGATGACGTAGAAAGTGCAGGAGCAGATGGTGCTAAAGGTGGATAGGATTAAATTTATAGTTATTTGTACTTAAATGTCATGACTTGTTAGTTTTTAGTCTATTGAGAAAATACAATTAACTTATTTTTGTTTGATGCAAAACTTCTAAGACCCCCTTATAATGAAATATATTTTATTTATTACACTTGTCTTGTTTGCATTAAAATAAAATCTATAAGTCAATTTGTATGTAGAAAATATAACCAAAAAAAAAAATATGGAAAAAAAAACCTATAGCGGCGGTCAGTGACCGCCGCTATAGGTGAAACCAACGGAAGGGTTATAGCGGCGGTCACCTAACCGCCGCTATAACCCTATATCAAACCGCTGCTAAAAACATGTAGCGGCGGTCAATTGGCCGCCGCTACAGAATGTCCGCAGAAAAACACTTCACGCAGTTGGCTCTATAGCGGCAGTCCGACCACCGCTATAGAACCGATGTATACACCAGCGGCCTCTACAACTGCTGCTACAGGGCTGTGCCGACGGCGTGACCGCCGCTAAAAAACCGCTGCTATAGGCTATAGCAGCAGTTTTTGAACGTATAGCGGCGGTTTCCGGCCACTGCTATAGGTGTTTATTTCTGTAGTGTAAACTGTTGAAAGCTATTTTTGGCAATTTCAATAAAACATCTTTATCCATAAAACTGTTTTATTTATATAACATAATACTATAGAAAATCCCTTTTGGCAATAACTGTGAGTCACGTTTACCCCTGTGACAAGGTTGTACAGTTGCTACCTAGTTTGGGGATCAGCAAACTAAGCAATACTATGGGTAGAATTCTTCCTTACTAAGGCTTGACCATGTCCAAGTGTGCACTCGGTAAGAATCTACAAAATAAACCACTCCATTTCCAGAATGGGTGTACTCAATAGGTTGCAATTGGTACCAATGCACTGTCTCTGTAACTCTGAGCCTCAGGGTTTGAAAATACATATATAATATATCATAAATAAACATCACTTTGAACTTTGCATCTTTCTCTTCCTTTCTTGAAATATCATGCAAAAAATCTTGAATAACAATAAATATCAAAAAGCTTTGATTTAAACATTGAAAACATCATGAAATATCATTGGACATAAAAACCATGATATTATTGAAATATAATGTTTACACTTTTCATGCTATAATCTTTTACAAATTTATCGAAACATAATGCACATAAAACTTCGAGGGTTTTCAATAAATCATGCAATTTCTCAAATATCACCTCGGATCTTTTAGGAAAATCTAGCATAATAACCCCACTTACTTGGATCTTCAAGCAAATAAGCCTCTGACTTAGCACCTATCAATACAAAATTTAACGTATTGTAATACTCTCAAACGGAAACACAAATGAAACTCTAAATCTGCCCGACAGGATTAAATCCCAAATTCACTGGTCAGATTCTAAAATATAACTTACCTATCTCGGGTTTCCCTAAAATCCCCAAATTAAAATATGTTCTTCCCTAAGATGTTAACTATACACCTGTAAAATTTCATATCCAGATTCCTTGTAAAACTCAGTCAATAAAATCAAAATTCACCTCTGTTCACGGAGTCAAACTATACCCTGAATAATTCGGTACTCATCCTTCCAAAATTCATAAAGATCTATTCCGATATCCAAAAATCCAGAAATTTATACCAAAGATTCATATATGTGTTATAAAGATACCCATAAATTTCATGTTGAAATTCAAAGCCTAGTTATGTCATTCGGTACAAAACTCCAATCTGTATCAAAGGATCTTTCTCAGCAATTCCGATTTCTCTAAGCCTAACTTCCGGATTTTCAAAACCATACCAATACATCTCCAAAAATTACGAAACTTTAACTAAATCCTCCTGCAGATGTCTAGTACGAAATATCTAAAAATTATAATTTTTCAATGTCTAAGGCCGACTATAAAAATATAATTCGATCTACTACTCAGATCAAGAACCTGAATTTTCCTGAACAAATCTTGAACCCAAATTTCAATTACTCCAAGAAACCCATTAAAACTATTTCTAAAATCTTGAAATAATTAGGGCTAGATCTAGACATGCTATGTTTTGATCTCTGATAAAAAGAATATAAATAAAATCTTAAGAAATTGAAATACCTGATTTGCTTCAAGAAAATTCGTCTAGATTGTTGAAAGCACGAAAACTCTTCTTTTTCCTCTTGTTGGCGTAAAAGTGAGGTGTGCAAAAATTAAAACCAATATGTAAATATATATAGACTCACACTAGTAATAGACTCCCTTTAAAACTCTAAAACTTTTAATTTTAAATAATTACTTAAAATCTTTGGAATTTTAAAAAGGTTTGACTAGGTCAAAGAAAAAGATTTAACTATTTTAAATATGTTAAACTCAAATTTCAAATTTAAATAAGACATTTCAAATATCAAATAAAAAATTCAAAAAGTTTTAAAATAGAAATCTCGGGAGTTACATTATTGTTCAAACAAAAACGCACTAAAAGAAAAATGGTTTTGGTTGTCAAAAAGTTTTGTCACCCAAAGTGCCATTTTTGTCACCAAAGCTTTTGGGTGACAAAACTGAGTTGTCACCGGTTTGTCACCTAAAGCCCGTCAGTAAAGGGTTTAGGTGACAATTTCCGTGTTTTGTCATTCAAAATCGTCCAGACGGATACATAAACCATTTGAACAGTTTTCTCCAATTTTGACGAAATTCAAAATCATCATGCCCAGTACCCTCCATCCATTCGCATGATGAGGAGTGCGAATGTTTGGTCCAATGTGACGAAATACCTTGTGCATACGGTAATATAAAATCATCCGCACGATAACATGAAAACATGGGGACGGTATCATGAAGAAGTCCGAACAGATGTTTCATTTATGACGAAATAGGTTTTTGTCACATTCAGAAAACCATTGGAACACTCACATAGAGAGTGCAGACGCTTTTTCTATGGAAAACATTTGAACATGTTTTCCTCCCGTTCAAACGGGTGCTAATTAAATGACCGTGTGCATGGAAGAATAACCATGCGGATGGACGTTATTTCATGCGAAGTGTGCGGACAGATTGTTAAGAGTGCGGACGTGCTCACTGTTAAAACCATTCAGTCAGTTTTATTACCGTCGAACCCTTTGTTACGTATTTTAATTAATTTAATTAAAATTTTAAAAATAATTTACAAATAATACAAATAGAATGATATTCAATACTCATAATAATAATAAAATGTCTACAAATATGCAATCTTCATTAAAAGTAACTAATATACATAATCAATTAGTACGGATCAAATAGTTGAAATACATAATTTACCCAAATTTTCGTTTGGGTGTCGTACGGGATGTCAGTTGTCTGATGTGCTCCATCATCTGCTCACGCATCTGGCCTCCTCCAATCTCCTAGACAAATCAATGAATGATACAGAAGACGATGATCCAACAGACCGTACTGAACGGCCTAAACCTCGCACGTAACCCGCTTTCGTCCCCAATACCTTTGCGAAAATCTCCACTTATGTGTATGGCTTTCCCTCTGACTCGTTCTGCAACCGTAACGCCTCCATTTTTTCCTACAAAATTAGAAAAGAAGATAAAATTAGCACAGTAGAAACGTAAGAGATAATGAATGCATCATTAAATCTAACGTTACAACTTACAAAAATTTTTCGTGCATCTTTTGATGTCTACATGTCATCCTTATAAGTGCATTTTTTTATATAGTAATGCAGGTTAATCTCATCAGATTCTGGATTTTTCTATATACCAAAAGAAATATCCAATGTGCATATTAAAATACCTAAGTCATTTATTTAAGTAATATCTCTAAAAAATAAAAATTTATTACATACTAACAACGCTCTCGCGTGTTGGAAAGACCTCGCTCCCGATGTGTGTACAATCTTCAACATAGCTCTATTCTCCCGGCTGATTGCACTCCTCTTCTGCATTGTACATTTAAAGTTGTTACGAAAATTAATAATAAACTAAAATAAACATGCAATATGGAATAAAAAATTTTAACCTGAAATTCCTCGCTCGCGAATAAATCACAGACACAAGTCCATTCTTCCTTGTTCATCTCGGATACGGGTGCTCTAATACCTTTTCTTTGGAATTGAACACCGAGTAATGTTGGTACATTCTATTTTTGTGCATCCTGTACGCTGTGTTCATCGTAGACATCATAGTGATGCGATCCTCGACTCAGTCATAATCTATTTGGAAGTCATCCTTAAAGTATAAAAATTAGTACGTATTAAATTTTTCACAATTAAAATTTAATAAATTATACTTACTAACACTCGGTTCATCATGTATGATTTAACCTCGTTAGGGACCTCCCTCCACTTACTCGTCTGAAATGGGACATGTTATCGAATGAGCGCACCAATATGACTTGAGAGCATTGAGGACGCCTTGTCATCACCACCCATACGTCCATCAAGGACAAGGACAATCAACTTTCCTCCAGTACAAGCCTTGAGTAATGCAGTCCCGAGCATACTACCCTTTTCGTGCTTGATTCCGAACGTCGCTACAAATGAAGAACCAAAAATTTAGAATTTAATTAGCATAGAAATTTAAAATTCAAAATATTTGATCAAGATAGACAAATAAGATACTTACACGTACAGCTACTTTGGGTGCCTACTAGACTTGTAATGGTACCGGAGGGTAATTCGTTACAATCTCTAAGCGAAGGACCAAACACTGCTAGTGTACCGGGAGTACTCTTAGCTCGAACCGATAAATCGCACCGAAGGCGTTTTCCTCCCTCTGGCATGACATCATCCTATGACCAAATAAATCAATATTAGTGAAAAAAATACACAATGAATATAAAATAGAAACGCGGAGTAAATTGAAATGATAAAGTTACTTTAGTCCTCAGAGTCATTCTTTAGAATCACTACAATCTTGGCTCATAGGATTTCTCAACAAAACGGGGTTGTTGAGAGGAAGAATAAGACTCTTGAAGAAATGGCGAGGACCATGCTTTGTGAAAATAACTTGCCAGACTATTTTTGGGTAGAAGCTATTAACACTAGCTGCTATGTCATGAACCGATGTATGATAAGGCCAATTCTTAAGAAACTCTATATGAGTTATGAAAAAATAGAAAACCCAACATTGGTTATTTTCATGTGTTTGGCCGCAAGTGTTTCATTCTCAACAACAACAAAGACAACTTGGGTAACTTTGATGCGAAAACTGATGAAGGTATATTTCTTAGTTATTCTCTTTCCAGTAAGGCTTATCGCGTGTTTAATAAGAGAACATTGGTTGTTGAAGAATCTATACATGTGGTATTTGATAAATCTAATGTTTCTCTAAAAAGAGAGGATGAGGATGTTGTAGATCTTGAAAAAGATGGTGAGAAACCTGCTACAAGTGAAGTGAAAGATATTTCTTAACCACAAGAGCAAGATGTACAAGACCATGAAGGAGAAGAAACGCCTCAAAGTAGCAAGGACCTACCAAAGGCCTGGAAGTTTGTCATAAATCATCCTATTGATCAAGTTATTGGTAATGTTGAGAAAGGTGTATGGCATATGGTTCCTAGATTCGAAGATCATCCAGTTATTGGTACTAAATGGGTTTTCAAACAAAATGGATGAATCTGAGATTGTGGTAAAGAACAAGACATGGTTAGTAGCCCAAGGTTTTAATCAAGAAGAGGGAATCAATTTTGATGAAACCTTCACACTGTTAGAATCTATTCGTATGTTGCTTGCATGTAATAGCTTGGACCGTAAAGACCTCAAGCATTGTCTTATAGTAATGGACACAACTATAAAGCTGAGGTTACGGCCTATGGGAAGATGACAAAGCAACAAGATACTAAGCAAAACACAGAAGGACCTTTTATTAATACCGAGTATTACAAAAGAGGACCCACTTTCTATAATGTACATACTAAAAAGTAAACTACAGCGAAAAACTAAGAAAAAATAAAACGAAGATCTCTAATCTTCATCATCAGTGTTATCCAAGTCTGAGATGTTGATGTAATTATCTGAGTGCGGAGTGATCCATCCATGTCCTCGTCCCTTTATCAGGACATCTAGATCATGTGTGACATACACATGGAAAGTCAGCTCCAGAGTGATAAAGCCATGAAGAATGGCTTTGGTAAACTCACCTAAATAAACCTCAGACATCTACTAAAGAAATTATTTAACAAACAACGGTGAGTCCAAATGACTCAGTAAAGCTAGCGGTTAGTACAACAAAATAGCAGATAGAATAAAAGATATTGAAGAAACCCGTTCAACAATAAAATCTCAACAGAATAAGAAAGTAAATGAAAAGACTCAGTTTTCTCAAAAATGATATTTTCCTTTTTCCATTTTCAATTTCGATCACCACTACTCTCACTCCCAGAGTGAATCACTTGGCCAGAGTGACGGGTTACAAGTAACCTTTCATATCTTTGCAGCAGTACTCCCAGAGTACAATACGGCTCAAACTCCCAGAGTGAGTTATCCTAACAAAGGATCTTTCCGCGTACGACGGAGAGGCCAGAATGTCACAACAAGTGAACACATCCTCTTGTGCATAGTACTGTCACGTCTTCACAGTATGCGTTAAGTATGCATGTCTCATGTCAATGCCCATACATATCATTCATGATATGCAACACCTTAACCATACTTGAACATCACAATATTCCTTTCCAACGTACAAGTTAAGTATGCATGTCTCATATCAACGCCCATACATCTCATTTATGATATGCAACACCTTAACTTTTTTTCATCACACAACATTATAAAACAGTTCTCAAAGGAAAATGTTGTGAAGGCAAAAACAACACTTTGATTTCTCGGTTAAAAACTGGCTTAATCACCACGTAGAAAATACTAATTTTGACATGAAAAGTATTGAAATCAGAAGGAAAGAAATATGTTCAAGCTTTGAAAAATAACTTTTGGAAGAAATTTTGAAAAGAAACGGATCAAAGTTGAAAAACAACTTGAAAACAAATCAAACTTTGAAAATGATACTTTTTCGAAAGACGAGCGAGCTTGTTCTTCGTCGAGAACACGAAGAACACGAATAACATCAAGAACAATAGGAAGAATAGAAAAATGCTAATCAACATCAAGAGATGCTAGAATAATAAAGACAAGAGATTCACAATAATCATCTTGAAAACTTGAATCGAAATCAAAGATAACCAACTAAACTTTACCTCTAAGCGTGCTTGATCTTTGCTAAACTTTTTCCTCCTCTTTCTACCACTTCACTTCACTCTTGCTCTCAAGATTTAACTCACAAAAATTCAGATTGAATGTGTACTCTTCAAAGGTCGAAATCCACCCCTATTTATAGGAAAACAAAGCCGGTTGCATTCCGACACGTGTCCAGCCTAGCTAGGCTAGCCTTAGTGAGTCACTAGGCTACATTTCTCTCCTCTTGACACCTAGCAACCTAAAGTAGCTGCATGGAAAGGATATGGCCGAAATTGTCACTATAGCTTGGGTGAGTGCCGCCTAGGTCCACTGGTGGTCGACACCTCGAGCTACCTAGGTCCTAGCCTTTTGGTCGTGCTTCTTGCATCGATTTGTCATGCTTCTAGCTTTGATTTGTCATGCTGTCTAGCCCTCATAGGTGCCACTCTCTAGGGTAGCTGAAATTTCCTTTCTTAATGGCTAAGTTTTGCTAATTGTTTCACTAATCTTCCGATAATCGCAAATCAACCTAATTGCTCCTGAGAAATCAACCTACTTGCCTCCGAAAAATAAAAAGTCTCCAAATTTAAACCATAAACTCGTGGATGAACTCCCAGCATATTAAAAGAGTAAAAATCATGTGTTTCAGTTTTCAAGATAAAAACGTCTTGCTTGCTTAAAAAATTAAATTGATCCAATACGAGCTCCTCAACATTCTAAACAACAACCTAGTTGCACGCAAACTCCAAATCTCACTTAATCATGTCCTAATCAAGGTTTCGAGATAAAAATGACCTACTAGCTTAAAAATTTAAATTGATCCAATGCGTACTCCTCAATCTCTTGAACAATAACTCAGTTGCATGTGAACTCCAATTCTCACTAAATCATGTCCTATCAAGGTTTCGAACTTAGTATCTCAAGTACTAAATACTCTCTCTTAGTCAATAAATATACCATAATTTCACTACTAATTACAAACAAGAGAGCATAAACAATATGCATGTGATGTTTGAAAGCTCAGGGTATGACATTGCATTTGCTTGTTTTAAAGATTTTAAATTATTTCAAATGGATCTGAAATGTGCTTTTCTTAATGGTTATTTTCTGAGGAAGTGTATGTAGAACAACCTCTGGGGTTTGAAGATGAAAAGCAACCACATCATGTGTTCAAGCTCACAAAAGCATTATATGGCTTGAAACAAGCACCATCGCGCATGGTATGAACGATTGAGCTCCTTCCTTATTGAAAACAGATTTTCACGAGGTATTATCGATACCACTCTCTTTACTAAGGAAAAGGATAATGATTTACTTATCGTTCAAATATATGTTGATGATATCATTTTTGGTTCTATTAATGAGTCTCTTTGTGAGGAATTTTCCAATGTAATGAAAGGTGAATTCGAGATGAGCCTTATGGGAGAGTTGAATTACTTTCTCAGGCTTTAGGTTAAGCAAAATCATGATGGCATCTTCATTAATCAAGGTAAGTACACAAGAGACCTACTCAAAAGATTTGGGATGGACAACTCAAAATCGATGAGTACGCCAATGAGTCCATCAACCAAAATGGATAAGGATGAAAAAGGTAAAGATGTTGACCAAAAGAGGTATCGAGGTATGATTGGCTCTTTACTTTACCTTACTGCGAGTAGACCAGATATGATGTTTAGTGTGTGCATGTGTGCGAGATTTCAGTCTTGCCTTAAGGCATCCCACCTCCTTGCGGTTAAGAGGATGTTTCATTACCTTGTTGGCACACAAGATCTTAGTTGGTTTTATCTTAAGAATGTTGGATTTAATTTGCAAGGATACTCAGATGCTAATTATGCTGGTTGCAAACTTGATAGAAAAAGTACTAGTGGTGTGTGTCAATTTCTTGGCCCATCTCTAGTGTCTTGGTTTTGTAAGAAACAAAATTTTGTGGCTTTATCAACCACAGAGGCCGAGTATATTGCTGTTGGTAGCTGTTGCACACAAATATTGTGGATGAAACAACAACTGGAAGATTTTCATTTTCATTTTTCTCTAATTCTGATTATGTGTGACAACATGAGTGCCATAAACCTTTCTAAAAACCCCATTCAGCACTCTAGGACTAAACATATTGAGATCAAGCATCATTTTTTGCGTAATCATGCTCAAAAAGGTGATATTATTCTTGAGTTTGTAAGCATAGATCTTTAACTTGCTGATATATGAAACCTCTAATGAGGATCGTTTCTACTTCATTCGTTAAGAGATTAATATGCGTTTTCCCACCGAATGATTGGTTTTGGATATGAAATGCTTATTATATCATTCGTGTGTTTGTTGGATGAATATTGAGGTGATTATATGTTTTCATGCTTAATTGGATTTCATCATATAGTTTCTAATTGAAAACTTGTCATTTTACACATTTGCATGTCATGTGTCAGCACTTGAATCCTCAAAGGTTGACACTTCCAGACTTTCTTGACAGTTTTCTCTGGAAGATGTATGTGTTGACACTATTCAGCCATGTGTTGACACACTAGTGGTTCCTACAAAAGACTTTTAAGTAAGTGCCGACACATGTTTTCATATGTGTCACACATAAGTCCTGTGCATATGCAATGTGTCGACACATGCTTCCATATGTGTCAACACATGTTTCGAATGGATAGTTTTTAAAACATCGATTCAGTTGCATTCATTAACTTCTCTTACGTTTAATGAGTCAACACCTCATATACTTAACCTCTAAAGCCCTAAATTCATTTCTCCCTCATTTCTCAAAACTCCTGTGACCTAACCTCTCACGCTGCACCTCCCTTTTCCGTGCCCTAATCTCAACAAATCTCCATTCCTTGACCACAAATATACCTTTCCCTTCTCTATCCTCTAGATAAAACCTTTACCGTTGCATCCGAGATGTGCAGCAAACAAAGAAAGAGAGTCTTCGACCATGGGGAATCTTCGAGGCCGAGGTAGAGACAGAGAAGAGAAAAGGATACTTCGACTCAGTTAGAGGCAAATCCATTCCGTTCCAGACATCATCAACATCAATTTTCACAATGATTTTCGTCATCGAAAGGTAATTTCAGGAAGATGAGTTTTGTTGTCTTGGTTTATGGAGAATGGGTTTGATTTTCAAGAGTTGTTTGAGGCCCAAGGCTGGTCAAATTTTATTAGTCTAAGCTGTGTTTCATTTCCCTACTTAGTAAAGCAGTCATATGCCATCTTCCATTTTGATATGTCTAAGACTGCCACTGGATTTGTAATGGGAAAAGAGTTGGATTTATCTGTCAATGGGCTGAATGTTGTAACTAGGGGTGTAAGTCCGGTCCGGCTACAGGCGAAACTCCGGCTCCATTTTCATCACTAGTTCTGAGAAGCTGAGGTTTGTAGCATCCAGGAACCAGAACCTGAGGTAATTTTGGAGCTTTCCCGGAGCGCAACTAGAAGCGGAAGTTTCCACCAGTTCAACGGAAAACCGGTTCCGCTTAATTTTTTATTTTTTAAAAAACTTAATATTAAAATGACGTCGTTCTATTTTACATAGAACGATGTCGTGTCGTTGTTTTTTTTTTTAAAAATATATATATATATATATATATATATATATATATACCGTGGATCAAAACATGCGTTTTTATCCACTGTTTTTTTAAAAACCCTAACTCTCCCTCCGCAAAGTCCCCCTCTTCTTCGCATAGTCCCCTCTCTCCCTCTCTCTCTCTCTATCTGAGCTTCGTCAACCTTCGCTGCCGCCTGCTCCTCGGTGCCCCCTGTAGGTGTCTCTCTCTTTCTCTCTCTGTCGCTCTCTCTATCTCTCTCTCTTTCGCTCTCTCTATCTCTCTCTCTTTGTCTCTATCTGAGCTTCGTCAACCTCCGCTGCCGCCTGCTACTCGGTGCCCCCTGTAGGTGTCTCTATCTTTCTCTCTCTGTCACTTTCTCTATCTCTCTCTCTTTGTCTCTCTCTCTAGTCTCTGTCTATCTCTCTGTCTCTGACTCTCTCTCTTTCTCTCGGTCTCTCAATCTCCATTGCTATATCTCTCTCTCTCTCTCTTTTATTTTAACAGATATGTTCTCTCTCTCTTGATTGTGAATCTGTTGCGAATCAAGGGGCAGTTTCAGCGTAGTGAATCAATGCATTACAACGAACAAAAGAGGTTGTAATATGCTTTCAAGTTTTGTAGTACATTTAAATTTTTAATTCAACCGAATGTTGAATTTGTAGTAGTGTACTATAGTACCTGGTCTGTGTGGAAGTAACAACTTTCAACTATTATCCCAGCAACTTAAAGTGATTTTGCATATGTTTAGTGGCCAGGTTTGGTTTAATGGTTGTGAAACTACTTGTAGATAATGGTTCAAAATCCGATTATGAATTGTTGTGAATATGCTTGTATCTTGCAGAGATTTTGCATATGTTTAGTGGCTTAGTTTGGTTTAATGGTTGTGAATTTGCTTGTAGATAACAACTGATTAAATTCTATAGATAACAAATGATTAATGGTTTAATGGCTATGAAACAACTTAACAAATCCAACTGTAACTATATCATTTTGCAGTGCATAGAATCTTTATGCCATTTTGCAATGGTTTAATGGTTGTGAATCTGCATGTTTAACGGTTGTGAATTTGATTAAATTTTCTCCTTATGCTATTTTGCCAAATATTATTGGAATTTCGCTATCCGCTTCTGCTAAGTCCACTAAGAGCCGGAAGCAAAAGCGGAATTTATTTTGGTCATCCGCTAGTTAGCAGACCGGATGTCGGAATGTTAAATTCTGCTTCCAACTAGTCCGCTATTCACCCCTAGTTGTAACCCTTTACCTCAATTCAAGGGTGAAATTTTTTGAATCTTATACATGGGTTGGGATGTCAGATGTAGAGCCCATTGAGATTCTCAAGGTTGTTTTGGATAACCCTGAACCGGATGAGATTGTGAACCTGTTGCTAGTGACTTTTGTAATTCCTAGGATTAAGGCAACCCAAGAGGGGGGTGAATTGGGTTTCAAAACTTTTTCAAAACTCACCCTATAAAAGTATTTGCTAGCTACAACTCCCACAAAGAGAAACGATTGCAATAAAAGATTGAACGCAAATATAGAAATAAAACTTAGAACAAGAAACTAGTAGCACTATGTAAGGAGATAGGGGAAGAGAAGCAAACACTAGATTT
Source organism: Morella rubra (assembly GCA_003952965.2). Taxonomy (NCBI): domain Eukaryota; kingdom Viridiplantae; phylum Streptophyta; class Magnoliopsida; order Fagales; family Myricaceae; genus Morella; species Morella rubra. Next base: position 14,424,085 of record CM025849.1, on the reverse strand, counting down.
TTAGGTGGTTCAGCAAACCCGCCTACATCCACCCCTCAAGCTCCTTTACCAAGCCTTGAGGTTTCTCCACTATGCTCCCTTCAACCAAGGGAAAGGTTTCCTTACACTTGAGCTTGAAAAACACCTCTTCAAGCCTCAAGAATGAGTTTGAGAACAAACCTCTCCAAACTCCTTCTTTTGATGAACAACTCTCACCCAAAGGAAATAAGTGAATCACTCTCTTAGAAGTGTATAAGGATGAACGAAAATGCCCACTAAAACTCCCTTGATGGAGTAGATGTTACAATGAGAAATTTCTATCTCTTAGGCTTTACACAATAACAAGGATATGAAAGTCATGATTGTGTGTGAATGATGTTAGAAGAAGGATTCAAAGGTTTTTGATCACTCTTAGCCTTGGTAAAATGATTTTGGTCATTCAGCATCTTTTAAAAGGCATAGGGATGGTTTATATAAGCCTCATAAGAAAAATAGCCGTTGGGAGTCAATCTGTCAAAAATTCACGACGAGCCAATCAACTGCTACATAAGCTGGTCGACCGCTGCAGGTTTACATTACCCAATTGTCATAATGTTAGAGATCAGAACGGCTCTTTTCTTTCTTTCTTAAACGAACCAGTCGACCGCTACACCAAGCGGTCGAAGATCGGTCGACCGCTTCACCAGCCGGTCGACCTCCTCCACTTTAGTACAAGAACCGGTTGATTTAAAACCACTATTTTGACTAACTTAAAATACCCAATTTTAAGGACTAACTTTCCATAAGTATACAAAAGGTTTGAGATTTTAATTGGGATAATTTGAAGCCATTAAAACATTTTTAATCTTCAAAACAAGTGGTAAAAGTTTTATGCAAGTTTTGAAGAAATATGCAAGTGTGTAGTTCAAATCCTTGTTAAGGATGAAGTCTAGAGTTACAAAAGTTACCCTAGCATCTTGAGTCTTTACTTTAAGAGCACTTCCATTGAAGGGGATGTTGCTTGATCACTCCGTGCTCATTTGGATCTTTTTTACTTCACATCTCAATTACTTCTATTGTTATTATCAAAACATTGATTATGACTAAAAGCCAACCACTTTGATGTCCACCGGAGATAGTTCCACCACATTATTTGTAACATTATTCTTCCAGGGAAGGGAAAGTTTGGATATGTTACTTTTCTTGATATGTTTGTGATGTATTATCTGATTACACTACACCAGATGAATCCTGGCCATCTTTTGTTAAATCATATGAAGGTAACATATGGGAAGAAGAGGCAAGGTTTGCCTTATGGAATGCTCTTCTGTCAAATATTTGATTTGTGTGATGTTGATACAAATGGAGAAGAAAGGGAAAAGCCAAAAGTCTCTAGGGAATACAATCAGAAGACTTTGAGACTTATGGGCTTTGTTCAGAATGATGATGATGAATGGGTCAAGAAGGCAGTGGCAACACCTTCTCAAAAGATTCAAGTGAAAGGAAGAAAAAGCTGAAGAAGAGGATCCAGAAGAAGTGGAACCAGTGACAGAGGATAGACCAAAGAGTTCCATTCTAGTGCCAGCCTCTCCACGTACTCCACATACTTCAGCAGCTAGTCGATCAGTGTCTTTGGGTTCTCAAGATGCTAGGCTTGGTATCTTGGAAGCTTCAGTGTCAGAACTCAAGGAACAGGTGTTCTTGGTACATTGTGACATGTGGGCTAGGTTTGATGAGATCAAATCCATTTTAGCCTCTCAAACTACAGACATGGAGATCATCACTCATGAGGCTCGCTCCACTTACTACCACTACGATAACCTATTCACTATGTTTTGTGTAATATTAAGGGATTGGCAACAGTCCTTCATTATGAAGATGACAGAGCTGACTACATCTAAGAATCAGATGACAGATTGGTTTCAAGGACCGCTTCTGAAGTGACTCGGACTTGTGATATCTTCATCAACAAGGATACAAATCTTCAACCCAATGTTGAGAGTTGGGTCAAATGGTTCAGCCTCTCCTGGACTGCATTTCTTCGCAAGTATAGGCTTGACCCTAGTCATTGCCCAATGTAGCCATACCAATTTCATTTCCCTTACCTCCCTCTCTTTTTGATGATGCCAAAAGGGGAGAAGTATATGTAATATTGTCGTACTCTTAGACTTTGAGATACATGCCATTTCATTGCATTTTCATATATTTTTGTAATTGTTTGACAATGATTGATATATGATTGTGTTTGTTATGGATGAGTTTATGTCAATTCTTTCTATCTTTATTCTTAACTCTGATTGATTATAGTATCTTATTTGATAAAATATTCTCTCAAATTTGCAAAGCTTCATCATTGACTACAAGGTAGTATTTAAAAACTCTAAACTCCTGTTTATTTCAAGAATATTGAAGTGTTTGTGATCTGAGATCATTTTATGGAGTTTGAGAAGTTTGGAGGATGATATAGAAGTGTTTCTAACAGGTTTAAATTTTTGAAAACCTCTAAATACAAAGGAGACTTTTGCAAAACTATCTAAAAATCCAAAGCAATTTGCAAAAACTTGTTTTGGAAACCCTCCGCTTGTTTTGAGGGGGAGCTTTTTGTTTTCATTGCAAAGATCTTTAAAAAGGGATTTGTCATCATCAAAAAGGGGGAGATTGTTAGCCCAAAGTTGCTCCTTGAGCTATTAACTCGATTTTGATGATAACAAATGACAAAATAGCTTTGGAAGTATTTTTAGAATACGTGGTTGTCAATCCACTATTCAATAGAGAGTACTCAATTGTATTTAAATCTCTCGTTAATGATCTATGCCCTATATTTAAATTTAAACACCATGGCTTGCACCTAAACTATGATATTTTTCATTGTAGGAGTTTTTCGTGTTGAAATAGAAAAGATTGGATATCAAAAGCACTAAAAACTCCATTTGCCAAGATGGTGTCAACACATGGTTGACATGATGTCGACACATAGCAAAGAAGCCAGACTACCATTTCGATGGTGTCGACACAGGGGAAGCAAAGTATCGACACATGTGAAGGTGGTGTCGATACATGGTGAAGGAAGTGTCGACACTTGCCATAGGCACCTGCGAGCAAGTTCCAAACTCAATGAAGGTGTCAACACATAGGCATGTATGTGTGACACATGTTGCGGGAACTCTATTTTTAAAAAGACGTCTCAACTCGCGAATCAAGACATTCTGGCTCTTAGGGCACCTCTCCAACATTCCAAAAAGGCCCTCAAGACCACCCAAGACTGAACACCTATAAAGGGAACCTTATGGAGAGAGAAAATAGATCTTTTGCACACCTTTTGCCTGTCTACATCATCATTGACGCCCTAGTTTCCAAAAAGTGAGAAAATAGCAAAAGACAGGCTGCACGTTTTCCAATCGATCTGGTCTGCCATTGATGTCGTCATCATCAGAATATTGTCATGTACCCATTTATTGAGCTTTTGTTTTTGTTGATTTAGCTTTGAGAGCTTTTGTTTATTCATTCCGATCATTAAAATTTGAGAAACCTTTAGAGTGTGGGATACACTTGGGCCTATGTGAGACCCCAACCTTATTTCTATCATTGTAAAAAAGAATTATGACTCCTTAAGTGTGTATTACTCTAATTATTGAGAAAGGCATGTATGGGTAAATTAATCTAAGATTTGGTCTAGGTGGAATTTTTCCCCTAGCATTTTTATGCATCTTTAGCTATGATTTAAATGTTATATTGTTTGTAATTTTTAATAGTATTAAATTTGAGTATTTGGGATTAATTAAACTAATCATTTTAATTGTTGGAATATATCTCTAAGTTTGCAATATTTGGAAGAAATTGAATTAGGGACTTTGACTCTTGAAAAATGTGTGAAAGGCATGTTAGGGTTAATTTTATAAAGTGGGAGAAAAATAATGAAGTGGCAGAAAAAAAAATGGGGAAAAAGGG
>CM025849.1:14225581-14419693 GCA_003952965.2 Morella rubra | reverse complement strand
CTATAGGTGAAACCAACGGAAGGGTTATAGCGGCGGTCACCTAACCGCCGCTATAACCCTATATCAAACCGCTGCTAAAAACATGTAGCGGCGGTCAATTGGCCGCCGCTACAGAATGTCCGCAGAAAAACACTTCACGCAGTTGGCTCTATAGCGGCAGTCCGACCACCGCTATAGAACCGATGTATACACCAGCGGCCTCTACAACTGCTGCTACAGGGCTGTGCCGACGGCGTGACCGCCGCTAAAAAACCGCTGCTATAGGCTATAGCAGCAGTTTTTGAACGTATAGCGGCGGTTTCCGGCCACTGCTATAGGTGTTTATTTCTGTAGTGTAAACTGTTGAAAGCTATTTTTGGCAATTTCAATAAAACATCTTTATCCATAAAACTGTTTTATTTATATAACATAATACTATAGAAAATCCCTTTTGGCAATAACTGTGAGTCACGTTTACCCCTGTGACAAGGTTGTACAGTTGCTACCTAGTTTGGGGATCAGCTAAACTAAGCGAATACTATGGGTAGAATTCTTCCTTACTAAGGCTTGACCATGTCCAAGTGTGCACTCGGTAAGAATCTACAAAATAAATCACTCCATTTCCAGAATGGGTGTACTCAATAGGTTGCAATTGGTACCAATGCACTGTCTCTGCAACTCTGAGCCTCAGGGTTTGAAAATACATATATAATATATCATACAATAAACATCACTTTGAACTTTGCATCTTTCTCTTCCTTTCTTGAAATATCAGGGCAAAAAATATTGAATAACAATAAATATCAAAAAGCTTTGATTAAACATTGAAAACATCATGAAATATCATTGGACATAAAAACCATGATATTATTGAAATATAATGTTTACACTTTTCATGCTATAATCTTTTACAAATTTATCGAAACATAATGCACATAAAACTTCGAGGGTTTTCAATAAATCATGCAATTTCTCAAATATCACCTCGGATCTTTTAGGAAAATCTAGCATAATAACCCCACTTACTTGGATCTTCAAGCAAATAAGCCTCTGACTTAGCACCTATCAATACAAAATTTAACGTAGTGTAATACTCTCAAACGGAAACACAAATGAAACTCTAAATCTGCCCGACAAGATTAAATCCCAAATTCACTGGTCAGATTCTAAAATATAACTTACCTATCTCGGGTTTCCCTAAACTCCCCAAATTAAAATATGTTCTTCCCTAAGATGTTAACTATACACTGTAAAATTTATATCCAGATTCCTTGTAAAACTCAGTCAATAAAATCAAAATTCACCTCTGTTCACGGAGTCAAACTATACCCTGAATAATTCGGTACTCATCCTTCCAAAATTCATAAAGATCTATTTTGATATCCAAAAATCCAGAAATTTATACCAAAGATTCATATATGTGTTACAAAGATATCCATAAATTTCATGTTGAAATTCAAAGCCTAGTTATGTCATTTGGTACAAAATTCCAATCTGTATCAAAGGATCTTTCTTAGCCATTCCGATTTCTCTAAGCCTAACTTCCGGATTTTCAAAACCATACCAATACATCTCCAAAAATTACGAAACTTTAACTAAATCCTCCTGCAGATGTCTAGTACGAAATATCTAAAAATTATAATTTCAATGTCTAAGGCCGACTATAAAAATATAATTCGATCTACTATCAGATCAAGAACCTGAATTTTCCTGAACAAATCTTGAACCCAAATTTCAATTACTCCAAGAAACCCATTAAAACTATTTCTAAAATCTTGAAATAATTAGGGCTAGATCTAGACATGCAATGTTTTGATCTCTGATAAAAAGAATATAAATAAAATCTTAAGAAATTCAAAATACCTGATTTGCTTCAAGAAAATTCGTCTAGATTGTTGAAAGCACGAAAACTCTTCTTTTTCCTCTTGTTGGCGTAAAAGTGAGGTGTGCAAAAATTAAAACCAATATGTAAATATATATAGACTCACACTAGTAATAGACTCCCTTTAAAACTCTAAAACTTTTAATTTTAAATAATTACTGCAATAAAATCTTTGGAATTTTAAAAAGGTTTGACTAGGTCAAAGAAAAAGATTTAACTATTTTAAATATGTTAAACTCAAATTTCAAATTTAAATAAGACATTTCAAATATCAAATAAAAAATTCAAAAAGTTTTAAAATAGAAATCTCGGGAGTTACATTATTGTTCAAACAAAAACGCACTAAAAGAAAAATGGTTTTGGTTGTCAAAAAGTTTTGTCACCCAAAGTGCCATTTTTGTCACCAAAGCTTTTGGGTGACAAAACTGAGTTGTCACTTGGTTATCACCTAAAGCCCGTCAGTAAAGGGTTTAGGTGACAATTTCCGTGTTTTGTCATTCAAAATCGTCCAGACGGATACATAAACCATTTGAACAGTTTTCTCCAATTTTGACGAAATTCAAAATCATCATGCCCAGTACCCTCCATCCATTCGCATGATGAGGAGTGCGAATGTTTGGTCCAATGTGACGAAATACCTTGTGCATACGGTAATATAAAATCATCCGCACGATAACATGAAAACATGGGGACGGTATCATGAAGAAGTCCGAACAGATGTTTCATTTATGACGAAATAGGTTTTTGTCACATTCAGAAAACCATTGGAACACTCACATAGAGAGTGCAGACGCTTTTTCTATGGAAAACATTTGAACATGTTTTCCTCCCGTTCAAACGGGTGCTAATTAAATGACCGTGTGCATGGAAGAATAACCATGCGGATGGACGTTATTTCATGCGAAGTGTGCGGACAGATTGTTAAGAGTGCGGACGTGCTCACTGTTAAAACCATTCAGTCAGTTTTATTACCGTCCGAACCCTTTGTTACGTATTTTAATTAATTTAATTAAAATTTTAAAAATAATTTACAAATAATACAAATAGAAATGATATTCAATACTCATAATAATAATAAAATGTCTACAAATATGCAATCTTCATTAAAAGTAACTAATATACATAATCAATTAGTACGGATCAAATAGTTGAAATACATAATTTACCCAAATTTTCGTTTGGGTGTCGTACGGGATGTCAGTTGTCTGATGTGCTCCATCATCTGCTCACGCATCTGGCCTCCTCCAATCTCCTAGACAAATCAATGAATGATACAGAAGACGATGATCCAACAGACCGTACTGAACGGCCTAAACCTCGCACGTAACCCGCTTTCGTCCCCAATACCTTTGCGAAAATCTCCACTTATGTGTATGGCTTTCCCTCTGACTCGTTCTGCAACCGTAACGCCTCCATTTTTTCCTACAAAATTAGAAAAGAAGATAAAATTAGCACAGTAGAAACGTAAGAGATAATGAATGCATCATTAAATCTAACGTTACAACTTACAAAAATTTTTCGTGCATCTTTTGATGTCTACATGTCATCCTTATAAGTGCATTTTTTTATATAGTAATGCAGGTTAATCTCATCAGATTCTGGATTTTTCTATATACCAAAAGAAATATCCAATGTGCATATTAAAATACCTAAGTCATTTATTTAAGTAATATCTCTAAAAAATAAAAATTTATTACATACTAACAACGCTCTCGCGTGTTGGAAAGACCTGCTCCCGATGTGTGTACAATCTTCAACATAGCTCTATTCTCCCGGCTGATTGCACTCCTCTTCTGCATTGTACATTTAAAGTTGTTACGAAAATTAATAATAAACTAAAATAAACATGCAATATGGAATAAAAAATTTTAACCTGAAATTCCTCGCTCGCGAATAAATCACAGACACAAGTCCATTCTTCCTTGTTCATCTCGGATACAGGTGCTCTAATACCTTTTCTTTGGAATTGAACACCGAGTAATGTTGGTACATTCTATTTTTGTGCATCCTGTACGCTGTGTTCATCGTAGACATCATAGTGATGCGATCCTCGACTCAGTCATAATCTATTTGGAAGTCATCCTTAAAGTATAAAAATTAGTACGTATTAAATTTTTCACAATTAAAATTTAATAAATTATACTTACTAACACTCGGTTCATCATGTATGATTTAACCTCGTTAGGGACCTCCCTCCACTTACTCGTCTGAAATGGGACATGTTATCGAATGAGCGCACCAATATGACTTGAGAGCATTGAGGACGCCTTGTCATCACCACCCATACGTCCATCAAGGACAAGGACAATCAACTTTCCTCCAGTACAAGCCTTGAGTAATGCAGTCCCGAGCATACTACCCTTTTCGTGCTTGATTCCGAACGTCGCTACAAATGAAGAACCAAAAATTTAGAATTTAATTAGCATAGAAATTTAAAATTCAAAATATTTGATCAAGATAGACAAATAAGATACTTACACGTACAGCTACTTTGGGTGCCTACTAGACTTGTAATGGTACCGGAGGGTAATTCGTTACAATCTCTAAGCGAAGGACCAAACACTGCTAGTGTACCGGGAGTACTCTTAGCTCGAACCGATAAATCGCACCGAAGGCGTTTTCCTCCCTCTGGCATGACATCATCCTATGACCAAATAAATCAATATTAGTGAAAAAAATACACAATGAATATAAAATAGAAACGCGGAGTAAATTGAAATGATAAAGTTACTTTAGTCCTCAGAGTCATTCTTTAGAATCACTACAATCTTGGCTCATAGGATTTCTCAACAAAACGGGGTTGTTGAGAGGAAGAATAAGACTCTTGAAGAAATGGCGAGGACCATGCTTTGTGAAAATAACTTGCCAGACTATTTTTGGGTAGAAGCTATTAACACTAGCTGCTATGTCATGAACCGATGTATGATAAGGCCAATTCTTAAGAAACTCTATATGAGTTATGAAAAAATAGAAAACCCAACATTGGTTATTTTCATGTGTTTGGCCGCAAGTGTTTCATTCTCAACAACAACAAAGACAACTTGGGTAACTTTGATGCGAAAACTGATGAAGGTATATTTCTTAGTTATTCTCTTTCCAGTAAGGCTTATCGCGTGTTTAATAAGAGAACATTGGTTGTTGAAGAATCTATACATGTGGTATTTGATAAATCTAATGTTTCTCTAAAAAGAGAGGATGAGGATGTTGTAGATCTTGAAAAAGATGGTGAGAAACCTGCTACAAGTGAAGTGAAAGATATTTCTTAACCACAAGAGCAAGATGTACAAGACCATGAAGGAGAAGAAACGCCTCAAAGTAGCAAGGACCTACCAAAGGCCTGGAAGTTTGTCATAAATCATCCTATTGATCAAGTTATTGGTAATGTTGAGAAAGGTGTATGGCATATGGTTCCTAGATTCGAAGATCATCCAGTTATTGGTACTAAATGGGTTTTCAAACAAAATGGATGAATCTGAGATTGTGGTAAAGAACAAGACATGGTTAGTAGCCCAAGGTTTTAATCAAGAAGAGGGAATCAATTTTGATGAAACCTTCACACTGTTAGAATCTATTCGTATGTTGCTTGCATGTAATAGCTTGGACCGTAAAGACCTCAAGCATTGTCTTATAGTAATGGACACAACTATAAAGCTGAGGTTACGGCCTATGGGAAGATGACAAAGCAACAAGATACTAAGCAAAACACACGAAGGACCTTTTATTAATACCGAGGTATTACAAAAGAGGACCCACTTTCTATAATGTACATACTAAAAAGTAAACTACAGCGAAAAACTAAGAAAAAATAAAACGAAGATCTCTAATCTTCATCATCAGTGTTATCCAAGTCTGAGATGTTGATGTAATTATCTGAGTGCGGAGTGATCCATCCATGTCCTCGTCCCTTTATCAGGACATCTAGATCATGTGTGACATACACATGGAAAGTCAGCTCCAGAGTGATAAAGCCATGAAGAATGGCTTTGGTAAACTCACCTAAATAAACCTCAGACATCTACTAAAGAAATTATTTAACAAACAACGGTGAGTCCAAATGACTCAGTAAAGCTAGCGGTTAGTACAACAAAATAGCAGATAGAATAAAAGATATTGAAGAAACCCGTTCAACAATAAAATCTCAACAGAATAAGAAAGTAAATGAAAAGACTCAGTTTTCTCAAAAATGATATTTTCCTTTTTCCATTTTCAATTTCGATCACCACTACTCTCACTCCCAGAGTGAATCACTTGGCCAGAGTGACGGGTTACAAGTAACCTTTCATATCTTTGCAACAGTACTCCCAGAGCCAATACGCTCAAACTCCCAGAGTGAGTTATCCTAACAAAGGATCTTTCCACGTACGACGGAGAGGCCAGAATGTCACAACAAGTGAACACATCCTCTTGTGCATAGTACTGTCACGTCTTCACAGTATGCGTTAAGTATGCATGTCTCATGTCAATGCCCATACATATCATTCATGATATGCAACACCTTAACCACACTTGAACATCACAATATTCCTTTCCAACGTACAAGTTAAGTATGCATGTCTCATATCAACGCCCATACATCTCATTTATGATATGCAACACCTTAACTTTTTTTCATCACACAACATTATAAAACAGTTCTCAAAGGAAAATGTTGTGAAGGCAAAAACAACACTTTGATTTCTCGGTTAAAAACTGGCTTAATCACCACGTAGAAAATACTAATTTTGACATGAAAAGTATTGAAATCAGAAGGAAAGAAATATGTTCAAGCTTTGAAAAACAACTTTTGGAAGAAATTTTGAAAAGAAACGGATCAAAGTTGAAAAACAACTTGAAAACGAATCGAACTTTGAAAATGATACTTTTTCGAAAGACGACGAGCTTGTTCTTCGTCGAGAACACGAAGAACACGAATAACATCAAGAACAATAGGAAGAATAGAAAAATGCTAATCAACATCAAGAGATGCTAGAATAATAAAGACAAGAGATTCACAATAATCATCTTGAAAACTTGAATCGAAATCAAAGATAACCAACTAAACTTTACCTCTAAGCGTGCTTGATCTTTGCTAAACTTTTTCCTCCTCTTTCTCCCACTTCACTTCACTCTTGCTCTCAAGATTTAACTCACAAAAATTCAGATTGAATGTGTACTCTTCAAAGGTCGAAATCCACCCCTATTTATAGGAAAACAAAGCCGGTTGCATTTCGACACGTGTCCAGCCTAGCTAGGCTAGCCTTGGTGAGTCACTAGGCTACATTTCTCTCCTCTTGACACCTAGCAACCTAAAGTAGCTGCATGGAAAGGATATGGCCGAAATTGTCACTATAGCTTGGGTGAGTCGCCGCCTAGGTCCACTGGTGGTCGACACCTCGAGCTACCTAGGTCCTAGCCTTTTGGTCGTGCTTCTTGCATCGATTTGTCATGCTTCTAGCTTTGATTTGTCATGCTGTCTAGCCCTCATAGGTGCCACTCTCTAGGGTAGCTGAAATTTCCTTTCTTAATGGCTAAGTTTTGCTAATTGTTTCACTAATCTTCCGATAATCGCAAATCAACCTAATTGCTCCTGAGAAATCAACCTACTTGCCTCCGAAAAATAAAAAGTCTCCAAATTTAAACCATAAACTCGTGGATGAACTCCCAGCATATTAAAAGAGTAAAAATCATGTGTTTCAGTTTTCAAGATAAAAACGTCTTGCTTGCTTAAAAAATTAAATTGATCCAATACGAGCTCCTCAACATTCTAAACAACAACCTAGTTGCACGCAAACTCCAAATCTCACTTAATCATGTCCTAATCAAGGTTTCGAGATAAAAATGACCTACTAGCTTAAAAATTTAAATTGATCCAATGCGTACTCCTCAATCTCTTGAACAATAACTCAGTTGCATGTGAACTCCAATTCTCACTAAATCATGTCCTATCAAGGTTTCGAACTTAGTATCTCAAGTACTAAATACTCTCTCTTAGTCAATAAATATACCATAATTTCACTACTAATTACAAACAAGAGAGCATAAACAATATGCATGTGATGTTTGAAAGCTCAGGGTATGACATTGCATTTGCTTGTTTTAAAGATTTTAAATTATTTCAAATGGATCTGAAATGTGCTTTTCTTAATGGTTATTTTCTGAGGAAGTGTATGTAGAACAACCTCTGGGGTTTGAAGATGAAAAGCAACCACATCATGTGTTCAAGCTCACAAAAGCATTATATGGCTTGAAACAAGCACCATCGCGCATGGTATGAACGATTGAGCTCCTTCCTTATTGAAAACAGATTTTCACGAGGTATTATCGATACCACTCTCTTTACTAAGGAAAAGGATAATGATTTACTTATCGTTCAAATATATGTTGATGATATCATTTTTGGTTCTATTAATGAGTCTCTTTGTGAGGAATTTTCCAATGTAATGAAAGGTGAATTCGAGATGAGCCTTATGGGAGAGTTGAATTACTTTCTCAGGCTTTAGGTTAAGCAAAATCATGATGGCATCTTCATTAATCAAGGTAAGTACACAAGAGACCTACTCAAAAGATTTGGGATGGACAACTCAAAATCGATGAGTACGCCAATGAGTCCATCAACCAAAATGGATAAGGATGAAAAAGGTAAAGATGTTGACCAAAAGAGGTATCGAGGTATGATTGGCTCTTTACCTTACCTTACTGCGAGTAGACCAGATATGATGTTTAGTGTGTGCATGTGTGCGAGATTTCAGTCTTGCCTTAAGGCATCCCACCTCCTTGCGGTTAAGAGGATGTTTCATTACCTTGTTGGCACACAAGATCTTAGTTGGTTTTATCTTAAGAATGTTGGATTTAATTTGCAAGGATACTCAGATGCTAATTATGCTGGTTGCAAACTTGATAGAAAAAGTACTAGTGGTGTGTGTCAATTTCTTGGCCCATCTCTAGTGTCTTGGTTTTGTAAGAAACAAAATTTTGTGGCTTTATCAACCACAGAGGCCGAGTATATTGCTGTTGGTAGCTGTTGCACACAAATATTGTGGATGAAACAACAACTGGAAGATTTTCATTTTCATTTTTCTCTAATTCTGATTATGTGTGACAACATGAGTGCCATAAACCTTTCTAAAAACCCCATTCAGCACTCTAGGACTAAACATATTGAGATCAAGCATCATTTTTTGCGTAATCATGCTCAAAAAGGTGATATTATTCTTGAGTTTGTAAGCATAGATCTTTAACTTGCTGATATATGAAACCTCTAATGAGGATCGTTTCTACTTCATTCGTTAAGAGATTAATATGCGTTTTCCCACCGAATGATTGGTTTTGGATATGAAATGCTTATTATATCATTCGTGTGTTTGTTGGATGAATATTGAGGTGATTATATGTTTTCATGCTTAATTGGATTTCATCATATAGTTTCTAATTGAAAACTTGTCATTTTACACATTTGCATGTCATGTGTCAGCACTTGAATCCTCAAAGGTTGACACTTCCAGACTTTCTTGACAGTTTTCTCTGGAAGATGTATGTGTTGACACTATTCAGCCATGTGTTGACACACTAGTGGTTCCTACAAAAGACTTTTAAGTAAGTGCCGACACATGTTTTCATATGTGTCACACATAAGTCCTGTGCATATGCAATGTGTCGACACATGCTTCCATATGTGTCAACACATGTTTCGAATGGATAGTTTTTAAAACATCGATTCAGTTGCATTCATTAACTTCTCTTACGTTTAATGAGTCAACACCTCATATACTTAACCTCTAAAGCCCTAAATTCATTTCTCCCTCATTTCTCAAAACTCCTGTGACCTAACCTCTCACGCTGCACCTCCCTTTTCCGTGCCCTAATCTCAACAAATCTCCATTCCTTGACCACAAATATACCTTTCCCTTCTCTATCCTCTAGATAAAACCTTTACCGTTGCATCCGAGATGTGCAGCAAACAAAGAAAGAGAGTCTTCGACCATGGGGAATCTTCGAGGCCGAGGTAGAGACAGAGAAGAGAAAAGGATACTTCGACTCAGTTAGAGGCAAATCCATTCCGTTCCAGACATCATCAACATCAATTTTCACAATGATTTTCGTCATCGAAAGGTAATTTCAGGAAGATGAGTTTTGTTGTCTTGGTTTATGGAGAATGGGTTTGATTTTCAAGAGTTGTTTGAGGCCCAAGGCTGGTCAAATTTTATTAGTCTAAGCTGTGTTTCATTTCCCTACTTAGTAAAGCAGTCATATGCCATCTTCCATTTTGATATGTCTAAGACTGCCACTGGATTTGTAATGGGAAAAGAGTTGGATTTATCTGTCAATGGGCTGAATGTTGTAACTAGGGGTGTAAGTCCGGTCCGGCTACAGGCGAAACTCCGGCTCCATTTTCATCACTAGTTCTGAGAAGCTGAGGTTTGTAGCATCCAGGAACCAGAACCTGAGGTAATTTTGGAGCTTTCCCGGAGCGCAACTAGAAGCGGAAGTTTCCACCAGTTCAACGGAAAACCGGTTCCGCTTAATTTTTTATTTTTTAAAAAACTTAATATTAAAATGACGTCGTTCTATTTTACATAGAACGATGTCGTGTCGTTGTTTTTTTTTTTAAAAATATATATATATATATATATATATATATATATATACCGTGGATCAAAACATGCGTTTTTATCCACTGTTTTTTTAAAAACCCTAACTCTCCCTCCGCAAAGTCCCCCTCTTCTTCGCATAGTCCCCTCTCTCCCTCTCTCTCTCTCTATCTGAGCTTCGTCAACCTTCGCTGCCGCCTGCTCCTCGGTGCCCCCTGTAGGTGTCTCTCTCTTTCTCTCTCTGTCGCTCTCTCTATCTCTCTCTCTTTCGCTCTCTCTATCTCTCTCTCTTTGTCTCTATCTGAGCTTCGTCAACCTCCGCTGCCGCCTGCTACTCGGTGCCCCCTGTAGGTGTCTCTATCTTTCTCTCTCTGTCACTTTCTCTATCTCTCTCTCTTTGTCTCTCTCTCTAGTCTCTGTCTATCTCTCTGTCTCTGACTCTCTCTCTTTCTCTCGGTCTCTCAATCTCCATTGCTATATCTCTCTCTCTCTCTCTTTTATTTTAACAGATATGTTCTCTCTCTCTTGATTGTGAATCTGTTGCGAATCAAGGGGCAGTTTCAGCGTAGTGAATCAATGCATTACAACGAACAAAAGAGGTTGTAATATGCTTTCAAGTTTTGTAGTACATTTAAATTTTTAATTCAACCGAATGTTGAATTTGTAGTAGTGTACTATAGTACCTGGTCTGTGTGGAAGTAACAACTTTCAACTATTATCCCAGCAACTTAAAGTGATTTTGCATATGTTTAGTGGCCAGGTTTGGTTTAATGGTTGTGAAACTACTTGTAGATAATGGTTCAAAATCCGATTATGAATTGTTGTGAATATGCTTGTATCTTGCAGAGATTTTGCATATGTTTAGTGGCTTAGTTTGGTTTAATGGTTGTGAATTTGCTTGTAGATAACAACTGATTAAATTCTATAGATAACAAATGATTAATGGTTTAATGGCTATGAAACAACTTAACAAATCCAACTGTAACTATATCATTTTGCAGTGCATAGAATCTTTATGCCATTTTGCAATGGTTTAATGGTTGTGAATCTGCATGTTTAACGGTTGTGAATTTGATTAAATTTTCTCCTTATGCTATTTTGCCAAATATTATTGGAATTTCGCTATCCGCTTCTGCTAAGTCCACTAAGAGCCGGAAGCAAAAGCGGAATTTATTTTGGTCATCCGCTAGTTAGCAGACCGGATGTCGGAATGTTAAATTCTGCTTCCAACTAGTCCGCTATTCACCCCTAGTTGTAACCCTTTACCTCAATTCAAGGGTGAAATTTTTTGAATCTTATACATGGGTTGGGATGTCAGATGTAGAGCCCATTGAGATTCTCAAGGTTGTTTTGGATAACCCTGAACCGGATGAGATTGTGAACCTGTTGCTAGTGACTTTTGTAATTCCTAGGATTAAGGCAACCCAAGAGGGGGGTGAATTGGGTTTCAAAACTTTTTCAAAACTCACCCTATAAAAGTATTTGCTAGCTACAACTCCCACAAAGAGAAACGATTGCAATAAAAGATTGAACGCAAATATAGAAATAAAACTTAGAACAAGAAACTAGTAGCACTATGTAAGGAGATAGGGGAAGAGAAGCAAACACTAGATTTTTAGGTGGTTCAGCAAACCCGCCTACATCCACCCCTCAAGCTCCTTTACCAAGCCTTGAGGTTTCTCCACTATGCTCCCTTCAACCAAGGGAAAGGTTTCCTTACACTTGAGCTTGAAAAACACCTCTTCAAGCCTCAAGAATGAGTTTGAGAACAAACCTCTCCAAACTCCTTCTTTTGATGAACAACTCTCACCCAAAGGAAATAAGTGAATCACTCTCTTAGAAGTGTATAAGGATGAACGAAAATGCCCACTAAAACTCCCTTGATGGAGTAGATGTTACAATGAGAAATTTCTATCTCTTAGGCTTTACACAATAACAAGGATATGAAAGTCATGATTGTGTGTGAATGATGTTAGAAGAAGGATTCAAAGGTTTTTGATCACTCTTAGCCTTGGTAAAATGATTTTGGTCATTCAGCATCTTTTAAAAGGCATAGGGATGGTTTATATAAGCCTCATAAGAAAAATAGCCGTTGGGAGTCAATCTGTCAAAAATTCACGACGAGCCAATCAACTGCTACATAAGCTGGTCGACCGCTGCAGGTTTACATTACCCAATTGTCATAATGTTAGAGATCAGAACGGCTCTTTTCTTTCTTTCTTAAACGAACCAGTCGACCGCTACACCAAGCGGTCGAAGATCGGTCGACCGCTTCACCAGCCGGTCGACCTCCTCCACTTTAGTACAAGAACCGGTTGATTTAAAACCACTATTTTGACTAACTTAAAATACCCAATTTTAAGGACTAACTTTCCATAAGTATACAAAAGGTTTGAGATTTTAATTGGGATAATTTGAAGCCATTAAAACATTTTTAATCTTCAAAACAAGTGGTAAAAGTTTTATGCAAGTTTTGAAGAAATATGCAAGTGTGTAGTTCAAATCCTTGTTAAGGATGAAGTCTAGAGTTACAAAAGTTACCCTAGCATCTTGAGTCTTTACTTTAAGAGCACTTCCATTGAAGGGGATGTTGCTTGATCACTCCGTGCTCATTTGGATCTTTTTTACTTCACATCTCAATTACTTCTATTGTTATTATCAAAACATTGATTATGACTAAAAGCCAACCACTTTGATGTCCACCGGAGATAGTTCCACCACATTATTTGTAACATTATTCTTCCAGGGAAGGGAAAGTTTGGATATGTTACTTTTCTTGATATGTTTGTGATGTATTATCTGATTACACTACACCAGATGAATCCTGGCCATCTTTTGTTAAATCATATGAAGGTAACATATGGGAAGAAGAGGCAAGGTTTGCCTTATGGAATGCTCTTCTGTCAAATATTTGATTTGTGTGATGTTGATACAAATGGAGAAGAAAGGGAAAAGCCAAAAGTCTCTAGGGAATACAATCAGAAGACTTTGAGACTTATGGGCTTTGTTCAGAATGATGATGATGAATGGGTCAAGAAGGCAGTGGCAACACCTTCTCAAAAGATTCAAGTGAAAGGAAGAAAAAGCTGAAGAAGAGGATCCAGAAGAAGTGGAACCAGTGACAGAGGATAGACCAAAGAGTTCCATTCTAGTGCCAGCCTCTCCACGTACTCCACATACTTCAGCAGCTAGTCGATCAGTGTCTTTGGGTTCTCAAGATGCTAGGCTTGGTATCTTGGAAGCTTCAGTGTCAGAACTCAAGGAACAGGTGTTCTTGGTACATTGTGACATGTGGGCTAGGTTTGATGAGATCAAATCCATTTTAGCCTCTCAAACTACAGACATGGAGATCATCACTCATGAGGCTCGCTCCACTTACTACCACTACGATAACCTATTCACTATGTTTTGTGTAATATTAAGGGATTGGCAACAGTCCTTCATTATGAAGATGACAGAGCTGACTACATCTAAGAATCAGATGACAGATTGGTTTCAAGGACCGCTTCTGAAGTGACTCGGACTTGTGATATCTTCATCAACAAGGATACAAATCTTCAACCCAATGTTGAGAGTTGGGTCAAATGGTTTAGCCTCTCCTGGACTGCATTTCTTCACAAGTATAGGCTTGACCCTAGTCATTGCCCAATGTAGCCATACCAATTTCATTTCCCTTACACTCCCTCTCTTTTTGATGATGCCAAAAGGGGAGAAGTATATGTAATATTGTCGTACTCTTAGACTTTGAGATACATGCCATTTCATTGCATTTTCATATATTTTTGTAATTGTTTGACAATGATTGATATATGAATTGTGTTTGTTATGGATGAGTTTATGTCAATTCTTTCTATCTTTATTCTTAACTCTGATTGATTATAGTATCTTATTTGATAAAATATTCTCTCAAATTTGCAAAGCATCATCATTGACTACAAGGTAGTATTTAAAAACTCTAAACTCCTGTTTATTTCAAGAATATTGAAGTGTTTGTGATCTGAGATCATTTTATGGAGTTTGAGAAGTTTGGAGGATGATATATAAGTGTTTCTAACAGGTTTAAATTTTTGAAAACCTCTAAATACAAAGGAGACTTTTGCAAAACTATCTAAAAATCCAAAGCAATTTGCAAAAACTTGTTTTGGAAACCCTCCGCTTGTTTTGAGGGGGAGCTTTTTGTTTTCATTGCAAAGATCTTTAAAAAGGGATTTGTCATCATCAAAAAGGGGGAGATTGTTAGCCCAAAGTTGCTCCTTGAGCTATTAACTCGATTTTGATGATAACAAATGACAAAATAGCTTTGGAAGTATTTTTAGAATACGTGGTTGTCAATCCACTATTCAATAGAGAGTACTCAATTGTATTTAAATCTCTCGTTAATGATCTATGCCCTGTATTTAAATTTAAACACCATGGCTTGCACCTAAACTATGATATTTTTCATTGTAGGAGTTTTCGTGTTGAAATAGAAAAGATTGGATATCAAAAGCACTAAAAAACTCCATTTGCCAAGATGGTGTCAACACATGGTTGACATGATGTCGACACATAGCAAAGAAGCCAGACTACCATTTCGATGGTGTCGACACAGGGGAAGCAAAGTATCGACACATGTGAAGGTGGTGTCGATACATGGTGAAGGAAGTGTCGACACTTGCCATAGGCACCTGCGAGCAAGTTCCAAACTCAATGAAGGTGTCAACACATTGGCATGTATGTGTCGACACATGTTGCGGGAACTCTATTTTTAAAAAGGACGTCTCAACTCGCGAATCAAGACATTCTGGCTCTTAGGGCACCTCTCCAACATTCCAAAAAGGCCCTCAAGACCACCCAAGACTGAACACCTATAAAGGGAACCTTATGGAGAGAGAAAATAGATCTTTTGCACACCTTTTGCCTGTCTACATCATCATTGACGCCCTAGTTTCCAAAAAGTGAGAAAATAGCAAAAGACAGGCTGCACGTTTTCCAATCGATCTGGTCTGCCATTGATGTCGTCATCATCAGAATATTGTCATGTACCCATTTATTGAGCTTTTGTTTTTGTTGATTTAGCTTTAAGAGCTTTTGTTTATTCATTCCGATCATTAAAATTTGAGAAACCTTTAGAGTGTGGGATACACTTGGGCCTATGTGAGACCCCAACCTTATTTCTATCATTGTAAAAAAGAATTATGACTCCTTAAGTGTGTATTACTCTAATTATTGAGAAAGGCATGTATGGGTAAATTAATCTAAGATTTGGTCTAGGTGGAATTTTTCCCCTAGCATTTTTATGCATCTTTAGCTATGATTTAAATGTTATATCGTTTGTAATTTTTAATAGTATTAAATTTGAGTATTTGGGATTAATTAAACTAATCATTTTAATTGTTGGAATATATCTCTAAGTTTGCAATATTTGGAAGAAATTGAATTAGGGACTTTGACTCTTGAAAAATGTGTGAAAGGCATGTTAGGGTTAATTTTATAAAGTGGGAGAAAAATAATGAAGTGGCAGAAAAAAAAAATGGGGAAAAAGGGAGGGAAGTCACGTGAAGGAGGGAAAGAAAGGGGGAGGGCAGCCTTGTCTTCCCCCCCCCCCCCCCCCCAATTTCACCCCCCCCCCCCCCTTGCCTCACACTTCACATTCCCATTGCCCTAACACTCTTTTGCCCTAACTCACTCACACCACCGAAGAGAAGAAGGAAAAGAAGAAGAAAAGAAGAAAGAAAAAAAAAAAAAAAGAGAGGAGAAGAAGAAGGAGAAAGAGAAGAACTAAAGGTAAGTTCGGCCCTTGCTATGAAAAAAATCTCTGCTGGCCGAAATACCCACTATCTCATTTCTTTCACATTTTTCTTGGATGATAGCTTGTTGTGTGCAGGTTGTTTTCTCCTTATCTACATGTTGTTTGCTCTAAGAGTAGTGTAGATATTGTAAGAAATCATGGGGAGATATGGTTAGATCTGAGAAATGTTCTAGGGCAACATTGATGCACCCTAAGTGTATGATAAAAAGCCTAAAAGAGGACTGAAATCTGTTTGTGTATGCATGGCCGGATCTGTTGGGTTGCAAGAAAAGGAGAACTTCCTTGTTGCTGATTTGCATCTATAGAGGATAGACCCATTCTATTATGACCTATTATGGTTGATTGGAAAACCCATAGCATTCATAAGCATGGCCTGTTATGTTGAAGATCATTGAGAATTATAGAGAATGTTTGTTAGACTAGTTGCTGAAAACAAGTTGCTGAAATGTACTTCTGCAGATTTCAAGGCTCGAACTAGGAGTGTATTCTGATGCAATTATGCTTATCCTTTGATCTTAAGAGATCCTAGATTGTAGGCCTAGGAAATAGGAAGATTTTAAGCCATACCTTGGGTGATTCCGATAAGTATTGGGTGAGATATGTGTTGTTCAAGGCCCGGACGTCAAGCTGCCAGCAGCCTTGTACGTCCGGAATATTAGCTCATTTCGAATACCTTTTGAGTGATCAGTTTAAGTCCAAATTTTACAATTTTGGTCTTGAATTTTAAGTTTATGAAAGAAGAACATTTTCAAGGTAAATTTCGTGTGAATTAGAGGTGTAATGAATGAGTTGTGGTATTTTGAAAATGGAAGGCCGAGCTGGAAACAGCAACAGTGTTGTTGTAGGATTTTCGCCTAATATGAAGTGTTTGTAAAAATGTTCTACTGTTGTGAATTTTACCTCCAATCTTGACCTATGAAAGTTGAATAGTTCAAAATAAATTTCATGTTATTTGGAGCCATGTCTATGAAGTTATGAATTTTTAAGTTGGAGACGTCGGGGCTGCCCGCTTGGACGTCCTCTGCAGCTTGTATTTTGGGTAAATGTTTTGAATGGCAAATGAGCTCCAAATTACTTAGAACTTTCATATATTATAAAAATTAGTGTAAGGATCAGTTTAGAACCCAATTCTTATGGCTTCGGCTTTCTTAAGAGAATACTTTGCATTGTAAGATCACCATTGGGAAATCAAGAAATATGGGCGATTTTGTATGATGTGCTGAATTTAATTGAATGACCTTTCTCTACATCTAGTAAACCTATAAATGACATTAGTATGAATCAATTGTAGGCAAGGTGCTGCCATTCGCTCAAGTGGACAAAGGTAAGTGGAAAATTATGTTTTTCCAAAAACTGGAATGATACACATCATGATATTTATCATCAAGCATGACATGAGCACGTCATGAGCATTTGCATTTATTTTCTCATAAGGATGAAAGAGAAATTTTATGCAAATGAAAGTACAATTTTATGCTACGTTATGATATGTTATGGGCTAAATAGGATGGTCAGTACCGTACCATTAAGATAGGTGCATCCACTCCGAAGGACGAATGCGAGAAGGATGGATGACTCCTAAGGGGCACCCACTCCGAAGGACGAATGTGAGAAGGATGGGTAGCTCTTGAGGTATGTGCAATCACACTGAAGGATGCTTGCAAGAAGGTGTGAACCTCTAAGGGTTGAGTCTAGTCATTAGGCCTAGGGCCACGTCGAGGACTAGCTCAACCAAATGACGTATTCCCAAGGGAAAAGGGAATAGTTCCGAAGGGAACGCACAACCCTGACTTCAGGGGTAAATGGAGCGAGATAAGTTGCCCAATCAATAAAGAATTATTTTCAAGATTAATTGCATGTTTCTTTTAAGATCAAGTACGTTGTCTCATGCATATGCAAGCATTTCATTTGACATTCATGTACATTGATATCCATGAACATGCGAGACATGCACTATTTATTGCATATGATCCCTTACTGAGTCATTCGACTCACAGTTTTTAAATTGTATCATTCCAGACAATATTTCAGGTGAGGAAACCTAAGAAGAGGACCTTAAAACCTAGGAGAGGGGCTGACGAGGACGTCCTCTTCCCTTTTTGTTATTTCAGTAAAGGTTTAGATATAATTTTTGAAAGAGCCGACATGAGCCTCCGATGTGTGGTGGTCATGGGTTATTCGGCCCAGTAAAGTTTAGGGTTTTTAACCAATTGATATTTTGAGACTGTGTTGTAATTACTTCAAGTTATCGTTTGAGGAGCAGGTTCTAATGTTTCATTATGCGCATTAGTCGATAAAAAAAAAGGGTTTTTCCGCTGCAAGAATTTAGTAAGTTCGCTTGAGTATTCCTTGTTGAGGATGCTCGCGGCTGTCACTAGCCTCTTCGAGTTAGTGTTTGGGGCGTGACAGCCTACCTGTGAGGATAAAAGAAATTTGATAGGCTTTGAGATTTGGTAACGAGTTGAAGAGTGAGCTCGAAAAAACTCTTGTAACGGTCAATTAGAACCCAGAGGCTAAGTTGTAGACACTATTAGATTATAGTGGAGAAGCCCAAGGAAGGCAATAGCCTTGGGGGTGGACAAAGGCAATTCTTGGCCGCACCTAAAAATAGCGGTGTTATCTCTCTTCCCTGCTCTTTACTTTATTGCTATTATTCATTGCTTATATTTAACTATAGCTTCAAACATATTCAGATCTGCAATTTTATTTGTTAAAGAATGGGTAATTTTCATAACTGCGTTTTTATCAAAAAGAGGCTAAATTGTTTGATAAACCCAATTCATCCCCCCCTCTTGGGTTCATTTTGGACTCACAATGATGATCTCCAAATCAATAGTGTGAGACTGCAGAAAGGATTCGATCGCCTCAAAACCCATCCACTTGTTCGTATGCTAGGAATGCATCTGATCCATGAGATCTGTAATTGAGTCTTCCAGGAGGGCAAGCCTGGGCAAGCCTAGTCTCATGTGACCCTGAAGTAGTTGAACATCCTGGAGCAGGAGTACGTGGAGAACCTGCAACTGGAGTACAGCCATCTGATATATCCTCTGCCACTGGTTCTATTTCCTCTAGATCCTTTTCTTCAGCTTCTTCCTCTTCTTGAATTTCCTAAGAAGGAGTAGCCACTCCTTTCTACATCCATTCACCGTCTTGATTCTGAACAAATCCCTTGAGCCTCAAAGTCTTTTGATTGTATTCCTTGGAGGCTTTAGGCTTTCATGTTCTTCCTCATTGATCTTAACCTCATGCAACTCAAAAATCTGGGAGAATAACATACCATAAGGCAATCCTTGCCTCTTCTTCTCATACATAGCCTTCATGTGATTCAACAAGAGGTGGCCAAGATTCATTTGGCGCCTTGTAATCAAGCAGTGCATCACAAACAAATCAAGGAAAGTAACATACTAAAATTTTTCCGTCCTGGGAAGTATGATGTTACACACCATGTGATGCAATAATCTCCTATACACATTCAAATCACTGGCTACCGGCATCACAATTCTATCCAGACACGATTCATCTAAAATAACCCGAAAAATATCAATGGGCTCCACATCAGATTATCTAGCCCAAGTATAAGATTCAAAGAATTTCACCCCAGAATTGGGGGAAAGGGCTACATAATTCAAGGCATTAACTGACAAATCCAGTTCTTTACCTTTTACCAGACTCGAGACTACCTCAAAGATGGTAAATCCAAAATTGGCATATGATTGCTTTACCAAATAAGGGAAACTCTCACATCTCAACCCAACAAAATTAGACCACCCCTGGTCGTCAAGCATCTCTCAGAAAATCAAACCCATTCTTTGTAAACCAAGAAAATAGTACCTATCTACCAAAAGTTACCTTGTGGTGACGAAAATCTCTATTAAACCGTTGTTGGTGAATCCCTATGCGAAAGATTGGAACTTCAGAAGGTGTTGTGGAGTCCCCATCCATTCGAACTCTCTTCCTCGGCCTAGAAGTTGCTCCATGGTCGTAAACTCTCTTTCTTCTTCCACTGGACATCTCAAATGTAGTGGCTAGGGTTTCCTGTGGAGGAGAGGGAAAGGATTTGTCGGTCTATGGTGGAGCAGAGGGGATTTGGTGAAGGTTAGGGCAGATTCGTTGGAGAGGAAGAGATGTGGTGGCAAGGGGAGGTGCAATGTGAGAGGTTAGGGCACAGGTGATTTTGAAAATGAGGGAGAGATGTGGTTTAGGGCACAGGTGATTTTGAATCAACATTTTAAAAAATTTTCCAATTGAAACATGTGTTGACACATTGCATATGCACAGGACTATGTGTCGACACATATAAAAACATATGTCAACACTTGCTTAACAGACTTCTACCGGAACAACCAATGTGTCAACACATGGTTAAATAGCGTCGAGACATACATATTCCAGAGAAAATAGTCAAGCAAGTCCAGAAGTGTTGACACTTGTGAACTCAAGTGCTGACACATGACATTCAAGTGTGTAAACCAACATGTTTTCATCAGAAAATATATGATGCAATCATATTAAGCGAAAAATATATTATCACCTCAAAAATTATCCAAGCAACACACGAATGATAACACAAACAATTTATATGAATAATATCATTCAGAGGGGAAACGATCGTCATTTAGAGGTTTCGTGAATATATCAGCAAGTTGAAGATCTGTGCTTACAAAGTCAAGTATAATGTCACCCTTTTAAGCAAGATCACAAAGAAAATGATGTTTGATCTTGAGATGCTTAGTCCTAGAGTGTTGAATGGGGTTTTTAGAAAGGATTATGGCATTCGTATTATCACACTTAATTGGGATGAGAGAAAAATGAAGATTAAAATCTTTCATTGTTGTTTCATCCACAATACTTGTGTGCTATAGTTACCAACCGCAATATACTTGGCCTCTGTGGATGATAAAGCCATAGAATTTTATTTCTTACAAAATCGAGACACTAGAGATGGGCCAAGAAACTGACACACATCACTAGTGCTTTTTCTATCAATTTTGCAACCGGCATAATCAACATCCGAGTATCCTTGCAAATTAAAATCAACACTCTTTGGATCAAACAAATGAAGATCTTGTATGCCAACAAGGTTTTGAAATATCCTCTTAACCATAAGGAGATAAGACTCCTTAGGGCAAGACTGAAATCTCGCACACATGCACACACTAAACATGATATCAGGTCTACTCGCAATAAGGTAAAGTAAAGATCCAATCATACCTCAAACTTTGTTTGGTCAATGTCTTTACCTTTTTCATCCTTTTTCATTTTGGTTGATGGACTCATTGGTATACCCATCGGTTTTGAGTTGTCCATTCCAATCTTTTGAGTAGGTCTCTTGTGTATTTTGCTTGGCTTAGGAAGATGCCTTCATGATTTTCTTTGATTTGAAGTCTGAGAAAGTAATTTAACTGTCCCATGAGACTCATCACAAATTCACCTTTCATGACTTTGGAAAATTCTTCACAAAGAGACTCATTAGTAGAACCAAATATGATATCATCAACATATATTTGAACGATAAGCAATTCATTTTCCTTTTCCTTAGTAAAGAGAGTGGTATCGATAATACCTGTGAAAATCCATTTTCAATAAGGAAGAACTTAATCGTTCATACCATGCCCGAGGTGCTTGCTTCAAGCCATATAATGCTTTTGTGAGCTTGAACACATGGTGTGGTAGCTTTTCATCTTCAAATCCAAGAGGTTGTTCTACACACACTTCCTCAGGAAGATAACTATTAAGAAATGCAACATTTCACATCCATTTGAAATAATTTAAAATCTTTAAAACATGTAAAGCCAAGCAAAATGCGAATAGAGTCTAATCTAGCAACAGGTGCGAAGGTCTCATCAAAATCAATTCCCTCCTCTTGATTATAAACTTAGGCTACCAACCTTGCTTTATTCCTTACCACAACCTTAGATTCATCCTTTTTATTTCGAAAAGCCCATTTAGTACCAATAATTGGATGATCATCAGGTCTAGGAACTAGATGTCATACTGATTTTTCTCAAATTGTTTTAGTTCATCCTCCATAGCATGGATCCAACTTTCATCATCTTTTGCCTCATAAATATTCTTTGTCTCAATTTGAGAAAGTAAGACAAAATTACTAGCTCAGTTAAAAGAAGAGCAAGTTCTTACACATTTCCAATGACTTGATCAATAGGATGATTTCTGACAAACTTCCAAGCCTTTGGTAGATCATTGTTGCTTTGAGGTGCTTCTTCTTCAAGATCTCGTACATCTTTCTCTTATGGATGAGAAACTTCATTTCTTCACTTGTAGCTGGTTTCTCAACTTCTTTATCAAGATCTACAATCTCATCGTCATCTCTTTTCATAAAAACATTATATTCATCAAATACCACATGAATAGATTCCTCAACAACCAAAGTTCTCTTATTAAAAGTGCGATAAACTTTACTGGAAATAGAATAATGAAGAAATATACATTCATCACCAAAAGTAACCGATCCATTTTCTTTTGGGCTAAGAGATTTGAACCAACTCTTATCCCTATCATGTGCTTGGAGCATCCACTAACAAGAACCCAATGTTCCTTGACTTCGATTGTCTTCAAGCCCTCCTTCAAAAGAAAAGTCATTGCTTGATTTTTGGTACCAAATCATTTTGGGTCCTTTGGTTTTAGAAACGGTTTCTTTCACCTTGTCCTTAGGAATCCAAACAAATTTAATACCCCTAGAAGCTTTCTTTCTAGTTGGACAAGTGTGTGAAATATGTCTAGATTTACCACAAAAGTTGCACAATTTAAATGATGGAGACGATTTTCTAATCATATAAGAATAAGATTTTTGATTATTGAAAGAATCATATCCAATGCCACTTTTGTTGAAGCAACATCTTTGAGTATCAAGAAGAATGTTAAGGTTCTTCTTACCTTGAGTGAACTTTGCAAGATCATTTGTAAGAGAATCAACTTTCATTTTCAAAGTGTCACTTTCAACAATCAAAAGACTTGTCTTACTTTGCAATTGTTTTCCATTTTCTTCTGTGATCCTGCAAGATCATCTCTAAGAGATACAACTTGACTCTTCAAAGTATCATTCTATTTAGTAATATTTTCAAAATTCTTTTTGAGAGAACAATATTTTGAAAAAATTCTTTTTAGTTCAAGGTGTTGTTCATCAAATGCATCTTGCAATTAATCAATTGAAAAGCATTGAGTAAGTGAAGATTGTACCTCATCCTCGCTATCATTTGCCATCAAACAAAGGTTTGCACCTTCCTCTACTTTACTGTCGCTTTCACTCTTGTCTGATTCTCCACATACGGCTAAGAAGGCTTTCTTCTTATCCTTGAAGTCTCTTGACTTCTTGTACGGTTCTATGTTGGGGCATTCAAATTACATATGACCAGGCTTTTTGCATCCAAAGCAAATAGTCTCATTGTTTTTGCTGCTATCTTCCTTGAAGTTGTTCTTCATTGGGTACCTCTTGTCTCATTGTTTCTTTCTAAAGAATTTCTTGAACTTTTTTGTAAACAAGGTCATCTGTTCATCATCAGAAGATTCTTCACTACTAGAGTATGATGCTTTTAAGGCTATTCCTTTTTTGCTTTTCCTTCGATTTTGTCTCCTTTTACTTGGTTCATCTCGTGGGTCATGAGAGATCCCATAAGCTCATCCAGAAGACAATCTTGTTAAATCGTTGGCTTCCTGAATAGTTGTAACTTTAGGTTCCCAAGCCTTAGGAAGAAACCCGAGAATTTTTATCACCATTTCCACAAAAGATTTCAATTCATTTATAATATCGGTAAAGCGAGTAAACATGATAGAGATAGATTCATCAGATTTCATCTTAAACAATTCATAGCTATGCACAAGCATACTAATCTTGTTCTCCTTAACCTAATTTGTACCTTCATGAGTAACTAACAATTTTTTCCATATTTTCTTAGCAGTTTCACAACCAAAACACAGTTAAATTCATTAGCATCAAGAGCACAATATAAAACATTCATAGCTTTAGAATTTAAAGATATAAGCTTAAGATCAGCATCATCCCAATCCTTTTCCTCTTTATGCGAGCTAGCATCATCTTTTGGAAGCCTTGGATCGTGAGTAATGATTCTCCAAAGCTCATAGTCCATGGCTTGAATATAAATCTTCATCCTCACCTCCCAATAGTTGTAGCAAGTTCCATTGAATAAAGGAGGACTGTCAGTGGATTGACCTTCAGACAACGAAGAGCTAACAAGAGTAGTCATTAGTAAGATATTAAACCTCAGCTCTGATACCCATTGTGAGTCCAAATAACAACCCAAGAGGGGGGTGAATTGGGTTTAACAAAATATTAGACTTTTTTCAGCTAAAAACGTAGATCCGAAAAATGCTTAATGCAATAATAAACGAAGAACAATAAATGATAGCAATAAAGTAAGAGAGATAACACCGTGATTTTTAGGTGGTTCGGCCAAGACTTGCCTACGTCCACCCCCAAGGCTATTGCCTTCCTTGGGCTTCTCCACTATGATCCAATAGTGTTCACAACTTAGCTTTCGAGTGCTAAGTAACCGTTACAAGAGTTTTCCCGAGCTCACTCTTCAAATCAAACCACAAATCTCAGAGCCTATGAGACTTCTTCTATCCTCACGGGTAGGCCAAGTGTATCCCACACTTAAAAGTTTTTTAAAGGTTTAATGATAGGCATGATAAAGAATAGCTCTAAAAGCTAGATCAGCAAATATAAAGCTTAATAGAGGGCTAGAAGACAAGATCTAACAGTGATGGTAGCAAGACAGTAGTAGATCTCTTGGGAAACGTGTAGCTTTGTTCTTTTGCTCTTTTCTCTCTCTTTGGAGGCTAGGTCAAGATTGATGATGCAAGAGATGCAAAAGGTACCTTTTCTCTCTCCATAATGTTGTTTTTATAGGTCTTTAGTCTTGGGGGGGTCCCAAGGGCCTTTTTAGAATGTTGGAGAGGTGCCTTAAGTGCCACTACATCTGAAAATCAATGTTGAGTCATCGTTTTAAAAATAGCATTCCAACAACATGTGTCAACACATATATGCCTATATGTCGACACCTTCTTCAAGCCTGAAAATGACTCGCAGGTGCCTGTGGCATATGTCAACACTTCCTTCACCAGTTTTCGACACTATCTTCTCATGTGTTGACATTGTGCTTCACACATGTAGCATCCATCGATCTCTTGTGTGACCATCGATCTGTTATCTTAATTATTAAAAAAACAATTTATAAACTAAAAAAATGACTGAATTATGATATATATTTTTTTTATTTATGATGCTATCTTAATACATGCCTCATGCTAATAACTCTTTGACTATGTATCTATGATATAACATGAACAACCTAAACATGTTTTCCATAGTCAATCGTTATTTAATTTTATTTAACAACATATCTGTACTTAGATATATATACTTAGATTTTATATATATTCTTATAATTTTTATTTGATCAATCGCTATTAATTGTTTATGTAAATTTGTACTTAGATTTTATTTAAATTCTTATATTACTTATTTGATGGACCATTATTAATTGTTTATATATATATATATAATGTACTTAGATTTTATTTAAATACGTATTTTATTTAACTATTTAACTTTGCAATAATGGTAATTTTGTCATCGAAAGGGTATTTCAGTCAATTTATGTATCTAAATGTCGAAAAAATATAAAAAAACAAAACGAACTCATAAACTATAATAAAAATCAGTGCATATCCAAAATATAAACATGATGTCCCAAATACGCAAATAAAAACACAAAATCCATTGTAAAAACTAAAAATCTAAAGATCATCACCAAAAGACGTCACAACTGTTACAAAATCTGCCCTTGACCTAAACTCCTCGAGGGTCTTTTGTATCACCTTCATGTGAGCAATAACCGTCTCATTACAAAGCAGTGCATCTTTGTGCTGTTAGATGTTTGCCCTCAAAACCAAACAATTTTGAATGATTATGAGATAATTGTTGTTATGATTATTGTTATTAATTGATCACTTGTATATTATTATTTTGGGTACATGCAATGATATAAGATGTCATGTTTACGATGACATTAGATGTCATACTGTTGAGCAACATTGTAGAAAAGTCAAGCCAATGATTAATGAATCGGAGGCGGGGAGTATGATTTTTCGGATCTTTGTTAACTCACTTTGTTCTAGATTATGATACATGAAAATGTACAAATAGATCTACGCTCGTTGTGCCTCTATAAGATAGAATGATGGACTCCGTCATTGAGGTGGTGACTTAAGCAGATGAGTGGGTGCAATGTAAGAGTACATGCACTAAACAGATCAAATATGAATACCTTATGGAAACGATCACTGATGTAAAGAATGGTATTCAACACAATTAGCTTATGTTGTCCTTAGACCTAAGAGAGTTATGCAGGTTTACTTGTTATGTGCTTGTGCTTTGACTGAGTCATTTGGTGATGATCTTCGCAGATCAAATATTTAGATAATGTTGAGCCTTGTGCATAGTAAGTGAATTTGTATAATTGCTCAATATAGAATCCACCAATCTCTTGATAAGGCAGTATATTCATTATGGTTGTAGATTGTTTGGACTCAAATAAAATCACTGCGTAGTGAGGTTTTGTGAAAAAATATTTTTCACGGGTATATATATATATATATATATATATATATATATATATATATATATATAATATAATATAATATGTATATTAAATAATTATTTTTGAAAATAATTTTTTAGAAACTTTTGAGAGTCCAACTAGATACATACTGAGAATTAAGAATTATATGAGCTACGGATTTTATCAGTGATATTATTCCGATCCTATTGCTCATGTGGAATATAGTATGGTGGAAGGATAAATAAGCATATAATTGTTAGCAAAAAGGATTTCACAAAAATAATCTCATTATCTCAGGGGTCAATTGTGATATGTTAATGGACATGATCACAATTTGTAGAAGCCCATAAATTCGGATTACAGAATATAAGGGAGTTAATGAAAAAGAGTTTTTCATGACTATCCTACGGCCAAGATTTGAGATCCCTAAAGATCCCACGCATTAGCACAGTTCAGTTCTGGGCAAGCCATTATAAAAGGCTCAGAAATTCATTTGAGAGGAAGGACTTTATTTTTAATTTTGAGACTTTCTCTCTCTAAGAAATTTTCTCTCTAGACAAAATATGTGCATGTAGATCTGACGAAGATAGGACTTTTGGACTATTTTGATTCGACGATCATATTCCCCTACGTTTCACAAACTTTAATGTGCTCCTCATCAAAGTCGGTCAGGAAGGACTGAATCTCCTTCTCCAATTTCTCCACATGCTCCTCAAGAGGCTTCGGCGCATTCTTGACAACCACGTTAACCATGAAATCGAGGTGTTGTTTTTTCCTTCACAACAACTTTCTTTCAATTCATGTTTTTCTGATTTCCAAGGGAAATGGTTAAGGTATAGCATATCATGTATGATATGTACATGCATTGACATGAGACATGCACACTTAACTTACACTTTGGAAAGGGAAGTTTAAGAACTAAGATATTGTTAAGGTATTGCATATCATGTATGATATGTATGGGCATTGACACGAGATATGCATACTTAACTTATGCTTTGAAGTTGTGATAGTACTGTGCATAGGAGGATATGTACCACATGTTGTGGCATCCTGGTCGCTCCGTCATACGCGGAAAGATCCTTTATAAGGATACTGTATTCTACTCTGGGAGAAATGCCGAACAATACGAACCGTATTCTACTCTGTGAGTAATGCCGCACAATATGGAGATTACATATATCACTCTGGCCCAGTGATTCACTCTGGGAGTGAGATTGGAAGGTGGCGGTTGAAAATTGAAAAGATCATTATTAAAGAAATGAGTCTTTTCCTTTATTTTCACCTTTTATTATTGCATTGATGAACGAGTTTCTTCAATGTCTTTTCATGCTATCTACTATCTATTTTACTAACCACTGGTGTTAGCCCAAGGTTCATCTTGAGCTATCTAACTCGATTTTGATGATAACAAATGACAAAATGCTTTGGAGTATTTTTAGGATATGTGGTTGTCAATCCACTATTCAATTAAGAGTACTCAATTATATTTAAACTTTATTATAAATTATTTATGCCCTACATTTGATTTAAACTCCATGGCTTGGACCTAAATTATGATATTTTTCATTATAGGAGTTTTCTTGTTGAATTGAAAAAGATTGGATATCAAAAAGCACTGAAAAACTCCCATTGCCAAGAAGGTGTCGACACATGGTGAAAGAAGTGTCGACACATGCCATAGGCACTTGCGAGCAAGTTCCAGACTCAATGAAGGTGTCAACACATAAGTGTATATGTGTCAGCACATATTGCGGTAGCACTATTTTAAAAAACAACGTTCAGCATGCAAATCAAGATGATGTAGCACTTAGGGCACCTCTCCAACATTCCAAAAAGGCCCACTGGATCCCTCAAGACTGATGACCTATAAAGGGAACCTTATGGAGAGAGAAAGAGAGACTTTTACATACTTTTCGTCTTCCTACATCATCATTGCTGACCAAGCTTTCAAAAAGAGAGAGAAAAATGCAAAAGATAAAGGCTGCATGTTTTTCAAGAAGATCTGGTCTGCCATTGCTGTCATCATCATCATCTTTAGCCATTTAGATTTATTTTTGCTGATTTGGCTTTGAGAGCTATTGTTTATTCATTCATCTCATTAAACTTTGAGAAACGTTTGAGTGTGGGATACACTTGGGCCTACCCATGAGGATAGAAAAAATCTGATAGGCTTTGAGATTTGTGACGAGTTGAAGAGTGAGCTCGGGAAAACTTTTGTAACGGTTACTTAGCACCTAGAAGCTAAGTTGTAGACACTATTGGATTATAGTGGACAAGCCCAAGGAAGGCAATAGCCTTGGGGGTGGACGTAGCAATTCTTGGCTGAACCACCTAAAAATAGCAGTGTTATCTCTCTTCCCTACTCTCGTACTTATTGCTTTCATTTATTGCTTCTTGGTCATTATCACTTTACTATTTACCATTTTTCCTTTGGGGTAGTCATTAAACATATTCAGATCTATGTTTTATTTGCTAAACCAAAGTGATATTTTTCAGATATGAGTTTTTATCAAAAAGGGATAAATTTTTGATAAACCCAATTAACCCCCCCCCCCCCTCTTGGGTTAATTTTTGGACTCACAACTGGCTTTACTGAGTCATTTGGATTCACCATTATTTGTTAAATGCTTTTAGTAGATGTCTGAGGTGTGCTTAGGAGAGTTCACGAAGGTTATAAGCCATGGTCAGATTATCCTAGAGTTGAAATTCTATGTTTGGGTCACCAGAGACTTAGCAATTTTGGTTAATGGCCGGGGTCATCGGTGGATAACCCCGAACTCTAACAATTATTTTGACCTATCAGAACTAAGTGACTTTGAAGACGAGAACTAGGGTTCTCCAGTTTATTCTGTCATAGTTAGTCTTTGGCTGTAGTTTTCTTTATGTACTTTTTGTAGTATGTGCATATGAAGCTATTGGTTCTCTTTTGTTTTACTACTATATGAATAAAAGAGCCTGAGCGTGTATATTACTTAGAAAAACTTGTTGCTTAATGATTCTCCCACTGAGAAGAATCGGCTTGCTTAACGATTAAAAAATGTGTATATTACTATAAGATAGCGCTAGAGGTTTTAACGGTCTAGGCTATTACATTTTCATGCCCCGTACTAGTACATACCCCCTCGGCTTGCGTATAAGAATCTCATGCACAAAAATCGGGGGGTTACTGCATGAAAACTCTTAGGATCGCTCATTGCCCTCAAATTCGCTTAGCGGAAGACTTGTTTTAAAAATATTCTTATTTAAAGATAAGACTTTAACATTTAAAAGGTCATAAGTCAATTTAGAAATTCGAACGAAATGGATGAAATCGCTCAAAATACTAAGTCAAAATAAGTTGCACTTTACTTAGGAAAAATCTTAGTAATGATTTGGGCTGGAAGAAATTTAATAAACTAGTAAAATAGAAACAACGTGAAGAAATACATCATTTCCTTATGATGAACACGGTTTAGTACAAAAAAGGTCCTTCGAGAGGACTACAAAAGTATAGGCCAAGGTTTACAAAAACAGTTGAAACACTGCTGACAAAAGGAAAGGAAAATATCTAACTGGAGGGGTGCTAAGCAAAACCCTAACCTCTAATCCTCATCCTCGGTGCCAGGAACTGGCCAGTCTTTCAAGAACCAGTGGAGCTCATGCTCCACTAGCATCTGGAAGTCTGCGAATATCCAAACTCAGATCCACAACACAACCACATATTGTCCTGCGTCTAGGAAATTGTCAGCCTCGTAAGAAAATATCTCCCTGCCCAAAGTAGAAAAGCATGCACACATGGAAAGAAAAAGGGTGAGTCCTACTAACTTAGTAAGGTCGGGGAGGGGGCATGCTCATACAAGTATAACTGATGCTTTGGAATAAATAGTATCAATCCAAAGATTTTCAAGTCATAAAAGTCATAGAAAAAGTATAGATAATGCATGCAATGTAATTGAAATGCATTCCTCATCATATGGTTCCCTGAGGTATTCCCGGTGTTTGCTCTGTTCACCCCCAAAGTCAGGTTGTGCATCCCTCCTCTTCTTGTGGGACTGTCTCGTGCCACCTACACCATGACCTTTTGAAAATGACATCATAGCGCTCAGAATAATTACTATGTGAAAGCAATCAATGCACAAATACCATTCATGTTCACAATAGGCATCCAATCATCCCATGATATGACTTGAAAACATAAACCAATAAAATACTTGTAATTTCAATGCATGAATAATTAAAAATGCAAATTTCAGAAATTAAATTCTCAAACCAATTTTAAAATACTCAATCAGTTTCTGTGCCGTATGGTTTCAATATAGTAGACCTTTTTTCCTTAAGTAAAGAATTAATAAACTTTTTCCTTTATAATACTAATTAAAGAACTAAAGATGAAATTCATAATTAAATATTAAATCTGCTCTAAATCTTCAACTGAAGGCCTCTTAAGCCTCCTTAGACCTTATTGGTTCTATCCCTAAAGTTTCAAAGTGTTCTAGTCTCATTTAGGGTCAACGGGCCTAAAGTCCAATTAGACCGCTAAATGGGCTTTGTGATTTGTACCCTAAGCCTACTCTTATTGGACTCAAATTAAGGCTCCCTCATATATTTTTCATGCTCCACACAGCCATGTAATTATTTTTCCTGTTTTATCATTTTTACCATAACATTTTAAGTGTCAAAACTGCCCTTAGAGACCTCCAGGGGCATTTTGTGACCTTTCCCGACCTCTGTTTGATCTGAAATTTTTACTGCAACCTATGGTGACCTTATAATACATGTCTACCAATTTTCATGCAAAACCTCCAAGGATTTCATAGGGACATTTTGGACAGTGCACTATTTTCACATTAAGCATCACTAAACTTAGTTGCATGTTGTGTCCTTTGAATTTAATCAACATAAACCTATAAACTAAAATATTTGCACACATTTACAAGAGCTAAGGGCATAGATCATATGATCAGATAGCATATTAGTGAGGAAATGAAAGCAAAAATATACAACTCATTAAATCAATGCATAACACCCTTTGCATGTCATTTTTTTTATCCTCATAACCATCAAATCTCAACTTTGTGCTCACAATGCTCCCATTCATGGCTCTACCTTGCTTTTTTTTCCATATCATAGCAATCCTTTCCATATATCCATCATCAAAACACACAGATGCACAAACCATAAACAAATACATGATCAAATAGATCAAAATGAAGTACAATGGTGCAATAGGTTCATGCATGTACATTAGGTTTCTCCCAAGGCCAACCCGTGGCCTCCCTATCCCCCCAAACGTTCATTTTTAGCCACTGACCGTGGCCCTTAAGTACCGCATAACCATCATTATGGATGATCTACACATCCAACTACACATGCAACTATCTAATATTTACAAACTCATAATAAACACAAGATCTAACATGTTTTTCATGGAAACCTAAGTGACAGCAAACTAGATCATACATAAATATCACCTAGAACACAATAGCTCACACAAAAATACCAATACACTACCCCTTACCTCTACTTGTTTGGAAGCTCTCCCTTTCCCCCTCCTTTTCTTCTTCTTTTTCTCATTTCTCTTTCTTTCATCTCTTGGCCGGATCCCCTCCTTCTTTTCTCACTTTCCTTTCTTTTCTTTCTTCTCTCTTTTCTCTCTTCTCTTTCATCTCTCATCTCTTTCTTCTCTCTCCTTTTCTCTCTCTTGTCTCATTGCAAAGTGCTAGCCGTGAGTAACTTGTTCCCTTTTATACTAGATCTAGCTTTTGTCTTTTCTAACTACTTCCTAGGGGCCTGCTAGAAATTTATGAGGCATAACGATTAAGAAGACAAACATGCTCTACAAGGCATTAATCTCATTGGGAAGTAAAGTCTAGAAAAGGGAGTTCTGGCCATGTGCCAAAAAGGTGGGATTTTGGAAAT
Source organism: Morella rubra (assembly GCA_003952965.2). Taxonomy (NCBI): domain Eukaryota; kingdom Viridiplantae; phylum Streptophyta; class Magnoliopsida; order Fagales; family Myricaceae; genus Morella; species Morella rubra. The sequence continues at coordinate 14,386,972 of CM025849.1, read as the reverse complement.
CTCCACTATTATGGCCAGCCATGGGGGTAGTTGGGAGGGGCTTGGTGACTCTTGGGCTCCTCTCTCACTAATGGGCTTCATCCCACACTTGTTTTATAGGACCAAGTCCAAATTTAAGTACCCTAAGCCCAGTACAATCTAAATTAAATTAAATAAGTCATTTTAAAATAATAATTAGGTGCAAATAAAATCAATTACATGAAGAGTGACTATACCAAAAAAACTGAAAATAAATTATTAGCCAAGGAGAATGAATTTCAGTCCTAGTCAAAATTTATCCAATTTAATCTAAAAATTTTAGGAAACAAAATCCAAATCAATTAATTAATTTAAGCACATAAAATTAAATGAAATAATGCAAGAATTTGAAATTTAAGGGAAGAAATCGCATAAGGAATTTAATTAAGCAAAAAAATGAAAATCTAAGTGCTCAAAATCATGAATTTAGAAACCAAGGAAATTATGACTAATATCGAGGTACATATTTCCTTAAAATATTTAAATTAAGTACCATAAAAGCACCACAAAAGATGAGGGGCATCACAGTATAACTACCAATAGATCGATCGGTAAGGAAACAAAACGCATCGTTTAACTACCAATTGATCGACTATATTAATAAACCACCTATTGATCGATCACTTATCTCAACGGTCACCTGACGATCGGCATGAAATGACGATCAATAGGCACGGGGCCGAGGGGAAAAAAATGTAAAAACTATATTAGCCCCAAAACATGCCTCAAATGACCCCAAATTGATCCCTAAATAGTTCTAAACTCCTAAAACAGACATTAACACTAAAAAAATTAAATTTTACAAAGCTAAATAAATTATATAGCAAATTAGAAAAACTAAGCTAAAAACCTATTTAAGACTACGTAAAACACAAAATATACCTTTAGTGTAGATGACAATGGGGGAAGTTTCTATGCACTTTGGTGGACAATGCAAGATGAAATGGTTAGTTGAAGGCTGAGAGCATTTTTGAGATTGTAGGAGAGGTACCTTGGAAAAAAATTGCCTTCAGCCATTTTCATATCATTCCTTGAGCCGATCGATCATATCTTCCCCCAATCAATCAGTTGTATTATTACAAGTGACACACTTTCATTCGTTGACGTACCGATGGATCGTTACGTCATTTCATTCGAACGAGAATTCAAATAAGTGAAAGGTTACGCTACCCAATCGATCATCATTAGTTGCCGATCGATTGCCTTGTGTGGACACGTGCTAGCATGCCATTCTTTGCACGATAATCGATGATGTGACATTTAAAAGTTGCGCTCGGGGTGTGCCACGTGTCAATTCATTCCCAATCGATCGGGGTGTCTCAACTCCATTAGACCGATCGGTTGTCCTTACTGACAATCGATCAAAAAGGGTGACGAAGTAATTTCGTCACCAAAGCCCTATGCAATTCATGATGGACCATTTCGTCACAAAAAGTCCGATCGATTGCCCTAGTACAGATTGAACGGCTTGGTGACGAATATTTTTTTCACAAATAAAACCTTTAGTGATGAAATTTGTGAAGAAATCCATTTTCGTCACAAATAATCCATTTTTTGTGACAAAAATAGTATTTCATCACTAATAAAAGGAATTTTAGTGACAAAATTCAGTTCATCACTAAAAATTTCGTCACTAAAGGCCAAGATTCTAGTAGTGATACAATTGGGAGGAAACGTGTCACGTTAGAGGTGAATGATCAAAGATGTCATGTAAATACAACGATGAGGCATGTTCCTCTTTCAATAGACTAAGCTGTATGAATGTAGGTCTCTTTCTTTCTCTGCGAACCCCATGAAGTTTCTTAATGCTGGTACTTTTGGTTTCATTGATGCTTGATCAGCTCGTGGTCCTCCTTTGTGTGTTCTATTGGATGAATTTGTCAACTCAAGATCAAAGTATGTAGCAGCAAGTGTCTGAGATGCATCTTAGTTGAAATATCAATATATATAATAACCCTATACACAGGTGGAGACCTGTCAGACACACCTTGGTTTTCGAGGTGTGTCAGACAGTTTTTTCTAAATTCTCATACATAAATAGGATCTTTAGGTTGGTTGTAGTGATTACTCGTATGGATTGATCTTGGTTAGAAAGATAGTCTTTGTTAATGTGAATTTTCCCTGTAGAATTGGATAAGAGTATAGTGATGACGAACTATTCTTTTTTATTTATTTAAATGGCTTACCATTGTTACGATTCCATTTGCAGATTGTAAAAACCATTGTTTTTGTTTGCAGTGTTTTAGTTCACAATGGTGGGGTGCATGGTGACACTATTATGCTTATATTAGACCAACTAGATCTATCTGATCAATGGTAATGCATAAATACCGGTCGACTAGTACAACTGGAGTTTTGACAAAATCGTCTCAAACGGCTAGAAACGGCTATTTTGGCTTAAGGCTTATATATAGACCACTCTTAAGCTTGCAAAACGTGAGAGAACGACCATATATCATTTTTATAGCTTGAGAAAGATTCTCTTGAACCTACATATCAGCACCTCAAAACATTTGGCTGTCTTTGCTATGTTTCAACTCTCACTCGGCAAAGACACAAATTTAATCCAAGTGCTGAGCCTTGTGTTTTTCTTGAGTACCCTTATGGTATTAAAGGTTATAAACTCTACAACCTTAATACTCATAAGTTTCTAGGTTCACGGCATGTTATCTTTCATGAAGATTACTTTCCTTTCAAACATTTATCATCTTCTTCTAATACCAATGTTCTGCCAAATATCATTGTTGATTCCAACCTACCTTCATCACTTCGTCCACCATCTCCTAATTCAGTTTCTGTTTCACCTCCTGATTCAGTTTCTTTTTTATCTTTTATCACTACTCATCTTTCATTCTCTTTTGAGTTGGCAGATCAATCAGGTAACAACTCTTCTCCTGACATAACTCAGCTTCCTTCTGCCATTCAAGTTCCCTTTACAGATTATGTTTCTTCATCCGATCCTACAATATATGTTTCTCCTAAAGTCATTTCTTCTGTTGTTCCTCCAAAGAAATCTTCTAGGCTGTGAAAAACACCTAGTTATTTGAATGATTATCATTGTACACTAGCTGTTAATTCTGTAGCCAAATCAAATCTGTCCAGTGTTTCTAATTCCCACTTACCTGGTACTGCCTATTCTATACACCCATCACTTACATATGATCATTTGTCCAATTCTCATCGAGCATATGATTTATCTGTGAGCAACCATGTTGAACCTGTCCATTTTAGAGAGGCTGTTAATTCTATTGAGTGGCGAGAAGCCATGGCTAAGGAGATTGAAGCTTTGGAACTGAATAATACATGGACAGCATGCTCTTTGCCTAATGGTCATGTCCCAATTGATTGTAAATGGGTCTATAAGATGAAGTTTCGTGCTGATGGTTCTGTGGAGAGACATAAGGCACGTCTAGTGGCCAAAGGTTTCACACAAAAGGAGGGCTTTGATTATTTCGAAACCTTTTCTCCTGTTGCAAAGTTGACCTCTGTTCGTTTTTTACTTCTTGTTGCTGCTTCTAAGAATTGGCACCTTCAGCAACTTGATGTGAACAATGCGTTCCTTCATGGGGATCTTCATGAGGAAATCTACATGAAGCTACCTCCTGATTTCACTCGTAAGGGGGAGCATCAAGTCTGCAAACTCAACAAGTCGTTGTATGGGCTGAAACAAGCATCTAGGCAGTGGTTTCTCAAGTTCTTGGAATTTTTGCTAGCTAATGGATTCATTCAATCCAAGGCTGATTATACTCTATTCACAAAGAAAACTACCACCTCATTTACTGTCTTGCTAGTGTATGTGGATGATATCATCCTAGCTGGAGATAATTTGATGGTTATTAATGATTTTAAGTCTGTCATCGATCAGAAGTTCAAAATCAAAAATTTGGGGCAACTAAAATATTTCCTTGGATCGGAAGTTGCTCATTCTTCAACTGGCATATCTGCGTGTCATTGGAAGTTTGCATTAGATGTCTTGACTGATTCAAGATTCATAGTTGCCAAACCTGTTCATACACCAGTTGAACAAAATCTGAAATTGGTTAGAAATGCCAATTCTCTTTTAGCTGATCCAACTGTGTACTGACGTTTGATAGGTCGTCTCCTTTATTTGACAATCACAAGACCAGATCTTTCAAGTCCTCAGCCAATTTATGGACAAACCCCATCAGCACCACCTTGATGCTGCACGTAGAATCCTTCGGTATATCAAAGGCTCTCCTGGACACAGTGTTCTTTCCAGCTGGTAGTTCTCTTCACCTCAGAGCCTTCGCTGACTCTAACTGGGCCTGGTGAGCCAATACAAGGAGATCAGTTACGGGTTTTTGTATTTTTCTGGGTGATTCTTTTGTTTCATGGAAGTCAAAGAAGCAGACCACATTCTCACGCTCCTCAGCAGAGGCTGAGTATCGAACAATGGCTGCCAGTAGTTGCGAAATCACTTGGTTGAACTATTTACTTGCTGACTTAGAGATCCCTCACTCTCAACCAGCTTTGCTTTTTTGAGATAACCAAGCTGCCCTTCACATCGCAGCTAATCCCGTATTCCATGAACACAAAAAACACATAGAATTAGACTGTCATCTTGTTCACGAGAAGTTGCAAGCAGGACTTCTTCGAACTCTGCATATTCGTTCCAAACATCAGCTGGCTGATCTTTTTACCGAGTCTTTAGGTTCTGATCAGTTTAAATTCATACTGTCCAAGATGAACATTCACAATTTGTTCTGTCCATCTTGAAGGGGAGTATTAGAGTGACTTTTACTCGGTTATTCTTTCTGTTATAGACGAGCTGAGCTGGAAGTTAGTTCAAGCTATTAGTTAAATCTCTTATGTATTTGGTTATCACTCTATAAGTAAATACTGTACACATTGGATCACATTAGTCAATATACAGAATCTTCTCAAGCTTTCTATCTTGTTTACTCTGTTATATTGATACTCTGCTTTCGATTCACGAGAATTATCATATATGCCTATACGTTCGTTCTATGTTTGAACACGTGCATTTGGGTACAGTTTGTAATTAAATTAAGTGTGGGATAGTCTCGGATAATGACCTCCAGACAAGTCATATATACAAGCAACGTAATTGGGACCAATTCGTTCTGAAAGAAGTCGTTGGAGGCCTTTCATCCTCTCTCTCTCCAAACTCCAGATTCCTGGCCTTTCCAGGTTATTCAACGAGACGGTATTCTCATACCGATAACTCATGAAATCTTGACAGATCCAAGCTCAATTGAGGGTCAGCATACTTTCGGAAAAGCATCAGCATATATGAGCCACAGTAACTCAAGATTCTTAAGGTCTTCCCTCCCCCTCTTTCTGATGTGATTTTTGATAGAAAATGATCGCTTTGATTTTGTATGATATGTGCAAATATTGCAATTAGTTTACTACAATTTAACAATCACTTAATACTGCTATTCCAAGCTCCGAGAAGGGAAGCGGGGTTTCTAACCATACCAGAAAAGGTTTGAAAGCTAAAGTACTGTGTAGCGTATTTTCTGAGGACTATGAGAAGGAGAAGTGTAAGATACTGGATCCTCGAGGTGAAGTCATTAGCCATTGGAGCAAGATTTTTTTAGTGGCATGCCTTGTTTCTTTGTTCGTGGATCCTTTGTTTTTGTATATGCCAACACTCAGCGCGGAATTATGCGTACGAAACGGAATGACTCTGAAAGTTATCCTCACAATCATCAGATCAGTGGCCGACGTCTTTTATGTAATTCAGATCTTTGTTCGATTTCACACGGCATACATAGCACCTTCTTCTCGTGTACTGGGAAGAGGAGAGCTTATCATAGAACCTTCAAAGATTGCTTTGAGGTACCTTCGAGGAGGCTTTTGGATAGACCTCATCGCTGCCCTGCCCATTCCTCAGGTATGCCCCCAAAGAATTCTTTTTTTGTTCTGGCCTTTCCGCGGCTCAAGAACGTTTTCTTTTCTTCTTTACCAAGTCTATGGCATAATTTGAGGCGTTGCACTTTTGAACTTTTCCTTCGAACATAACTATCAGGTGTTAACTTGGGTGATTATACCCGAGCTTAGTGGTGCCATCGTGACAGCCAAAAGGAATGCCATGTGGTATATCACGCTGATCCAGTACATCCCAAGAGTGATTCTTATTTATCCTCTCTCGTCATACATAGTTAATGCAACGGGTATTATAAAAGAGACAGCATGGTCAGGAGCCGCTTACAACCTTGTGCTTTACCTGTTGGCGAGCCATGTGAGTACAACGAAACAAATTCTTCTTTTTAGCTTGCCTGTGGAACTTTTGAGACATGGGAATTTGGATTTGATGGCTATATCAGATGCTAGCTGTTGTGCAGAAAGAGAAAAAGCTCTTTCTTTCGATTACTAATCCCAATCGAACAGATCGACAATCAACTAACACAAAGCTAATATAAAAATATTATTCCGGTTCGGAGAAATTAAAGGCAGTAATGGGGGATTGATTCCCTCACCTGCAGCCTTGTCCATTAACCTTCTACGTACTTGTCAAGCTAACTAGAAAAAAAACTAATATAAAACTATGGCCTTCCAAAGTTTTAAACTAAAAAAATAGCATTAGAATAGTCTATTTTGATTTGATGATTTTGAAATAATAGTTCCTCTCGATGAAAAATGAGAAGAAATTAAAGAAAGACGATCGAGTTAATTAGGAGCGAGAAGAATGATTACTTTTTGGGAATTGGGAGTGGAGATGCCTTGATAAGCTAATAATTCCTAGTGATATATGGCAATTACATTTTACTGAATTTGTCTTGATCATAAGCTAATAATTCCTTCGGCCTTTGTGCCATGTAAATTGAATGGGTTGATTCCAAACTCATTGATGCAAAAGGTTTCAGGAGCTTGGTTTTACTTTCAAGTAGTTGGGCGACAAGAGGCATGCTGGAGAAGTGCATGCAGTCTTGAGCAACCAAATTGTCAAAATGAATACTTCGATTGTGTTAAGGTTGATGACCCTGTTAGGGTCAACTGGTTCAAGTCAACAAATGTCTCAAATCTTTGCGTTCCATCTAGTAACTTCTATGAGTACGGTATATATGCATATACAGCCACAGAAGGTGTTATAACCACAGCATTCGTGAACAAGTACTTTTACTGCCTCTGGTGGGGTATACAGACATTGAGGTATGTTACTACTTATCCAACTTTATCATCACATGGTTCAGTTGCGGAAAAAGAAGGCTAGGAATCAGAAGTCTTTAACTGTTACACTTATTGTACAATTAAATCTCCATTATAATATATTCTTTGTTCTATTTTCAATGAGATTGAGCAATAATTTGAATATTTGACAGAACTTACTAGGTGGAAGGGTCCATGTGTGATCTTACTTATCTTTCAATGAGATTGAGCAATAATTTAAGTTCTTTTTTAACAACCAACTGCTCTAGTGCTGCTGCTCTTGGATCATTGTCATGCTAATTCACTAAATTCGATTTACTCAGTTCTGTAGGACAAAATCTTGCTACAAGTACTTATGTTGGAGAAATACTTTTCACTATCATCGTATCCACCCATGGGCTTGTACTGTTTGCCCTCCTCATTGGAAATATGCAAGTAAGTCCAAAAGATAATGCCTTTAAACCTCTTCTCTTACGAAAATGCAAGGAAATGGTGGAGAAAATTAATGGCCTAATATTCATGAATTGTGTACAAGTTTCAATATAAATGACTACTTATTTGTACCTCCAGAAATACCTCCAGTCAACAACTCGGCGGGTAGAAGAGTGGAGGATCAAGAGAACTGATACAGAGCAATGGATGCATCATAGACACTTGCCACTAAACCTAAGGAAATCTGTTCGGCAATATGATCATTTTAAGTGGTTGGCTACTCGAGGGGTTGATGAAGAAGCTATTTTGAAGGGCCTCCCTCCAGATCTGCGGCGACAGATCAAGCGCCACCTATGCCTTTCTTTGGTTCGACGAGTAAGTTGTTTGTATATTGCATTTTCTCATAAAATTAATTAATCTCCGTAAAAATGGCCAAACATCCTTGCATCTAAAGAAGCGAGATAAAACACATGTGGTTCATTTCTCGTCGTATGTTGTGCTCAATAATTCAAAGAAAATCATGTACAGTAGTTGATGCACAGTGTTGATTATAATCGACAATTTGAATATGATTTATAAAATTGATAGTTCAGGTTAAAAGTATCAATAACCTCAAACCAAAATTAATTAGGAGTCAAAAAACCAAACACTACCTAAGGTAATGTTTAACTAAACATTCTTACCAGGAAACATATATTCCATGGTTGGACGAAAGTTTATAATTACATAACTAGAGAGCTATATATATATATATATATATATATATATATACACATATCTAGATATGACTTGCTGGGAATAATTGGTTTAATTTTGCTTCATAATTATAATTATCTGCAATTGAGAACTCATGTACACTATCATGCATCTACATGATGCAATTTGACAGGTCCCCTTGTTCAACGACATGGATGAAACAACAGTAGACGCAATCTGTGAGAGGCTTAAACCCACACTATGCACAAAAAGCATGTTTATTGTGCGCGAAGGTGACCCTGTCACTCAGATGCTCTTCATAATTGGAGGCCGCCTTGAATCGTACACCACTAATGGTGGTCGTTCTGGGTTCTTCAACTCTTGCCGGATAGGTCCAAGTGACTTCTGTGGTGAAGAGTTGCTGACATGGGCCTTAAACCCTGTTCCAGATGTCGTCCTCCCATTGTCCACACGAACAGTCAAGTCAATAACCGAAGTGGAGGCATTTGCTCTTGTAGCGGAGGACCTGAAATTTGTGGCGTCACAGTTCCGGAAACTGCATAGCAAACAGCTTCGCCACACGTTTAGGTTCTATTCACACCAGTGGCGAACATGGGCTGCATGTTTCATACAGGCAGCTTGGCGTAGGCATAGAAAGTTGAAGAAAACGGCTGGGCACAGAGCTGGTGATCAGAATCAAGGACCCCCAAAAGATTCATTTTGGTCGAGGTATGCTGAAACGCTTATAAGGAGGATGGGCGTTAGCAACTCTGGCAGATTAAATTTTAGTACTGTCGTCAGCTCGCTGCAAAAACCACTAGAGCCTGATTTTGATTAAGCCTAGTATATTAATACAAGCACTAACGCGGGCTTCAAATAAATTAAAGTTTTCTATATTGTAAGGTGAATTTATTCAAGCACTACGCAGTTTTGCTCTTAATTTAGTGGTGAAAAATTTTCGTGGCTGATGATTTTTAACGACTAAATTTTTCGTGGATGTATCTTCATCACGGATGCTCATCAGCATCTAAAAATCAGCAACCGACGCTAAAAACACCTTCAATGATGAAAAAACATCGAGTCGCTGAAAATCAAACCTTCAGCATCGAATTTTTTCGTCATGGATAATAAGTTTTTTTCACCACTAAAAGTGGAATTTATTGTCACTAAAAATATTGTTTGAATTAAAAATTACTGTTTATTTAGAGAAAAAAAAACTAAAAATTACTGTTTGAACAAGAAAGTATTGCTCGAACTATTTCAGCGTTGAAACCAAAACGTTCTTTTTTTTTTTAATTAAAACAACTAGTCTTATTCATAATCAACCACAAAGAAACATTAAGAGGGTCCATCCTTGTATACAACCAAGATAAATTAGAAAAATGCTCACTATTACAAGGATTGCCTCATGAGTTAAACTCAATGCCAACCCAATGAGCTAATTGGTGCATCACCGTATTTGCACCTCGACGAATATGGTTAAACATTCAATCCTGCAGCTAGTTGCCTAATAGTTTCACGAATGTCCATCACAATATGGTGCATACTCCATTCCTTCATCTAGGGATACTAGTGAAGAGCTTTAATAACGATCTCAAAATATCTTCAAGAATGATATTTTTAAAACCCCGCTGATTAGCTAACTCTACCCCCAATTTCACTGCCTCTACCTCACCTACCTGTGCCCCGACAACTCCTATTTTAGCAAAACGTGGCAATTTGTCTACTTTTGCTAGACGTCATTGGCCTAATTATGTTCGAACGTATGTTTCGTTCAAACATTCCTTTTTTGTTGGCCAATTTGATTTTCTAGGTAATTATTTTTATCCAATTTTAAATTCCTATTTTGAAGTTCATAAACGTATGTTTTAATTGTATTTTTAAATAAGGCCCTGCAAGTTTAATAGTAAAATGTAGAAACATTTCATGATTAATAAAATGAACTTAAATATATCGAACAGAGAGTATTCAAAATACAAGGAAACAGTATGCCTGTTGTTCAAAATACAAAAGAGAAACAGTCGTTACTTGATCTGCTTTCTTCGCCTACTTTTCATCCTTTATTTTCTTTTATCCTTTCTGTAATTTATCTGTGCAAGACGTTCAACTAGTGAGCCAAAATGTCCCGATAATCAAATCCTACATAAACACCACAACTTCCACAATTAAAGAACCAGTAAAAAGATACTTCAGCATCCTCTAAAGATACACATGGTTATAGATGCAACTAGCAGACGAACTGGACAACCTAATCAAGTTATACAGGCAATTAGATCCTCTGCAAATGCTAAGTTACAACACAAGCCAAGTCCCAAACAAAAAATCTTATCATGTCCAAGGATGGTTGAGGAAATATGTATATAACCTCCAAAATGTGGGGTTTATGCTCTCCACTAGAACACACAAGAAAGAGGGCCAATGTAGAAGCTTCTGGTCCGACTGATTACCTATGTTTAAATATCAAATAGGCCAATCTGAGCTTCTTGTCTCACATTGTCTATCTAACTGAATCAGATTTTGACATTGGACTTCCAAAAGACCCAGTTACATTCTCACAAGCCATGAGTGGAGATAAATTTATACCTTTCCTGGATGCCATGAAGAATGAGTTAGAATCCATTTATGAGAACTAAGTGTGGGAGCTCACCGAATTACCAGAAGGGGCGGCAACAATTGGCTGCAAGAGGGTTTATAAATCCAAATGAGATACTTCTAGTAATATTGAATGATACAAGGCTAGACTTGTTGCTAAGGGATTCACTCAAAAGGAAGGCATAGATTATCATGAAACATTCTCTCCAGTCTCTAAGAAGGATTCATTGAGGAAAATTATGGCGTTAGTAGCTCATTTTGTTTTAGAGCTAAATTGGATGGATTTGAGAACGACTTTTCTTAATGGGGATCTTGATGGAAAGGTATACATGAAACAACCTGAAGATTTCAGTGATAACAGTCAGAAAGTGTGCAAGTTGAAGAAGTCTCTCTATGGACTATAACATGCTTCCCCCACCGAGGGCATTTAAATTTTCACAAGATTGTAACCTCATATGGTTTTGTCAAGAATATATCTTGTTGATCAGTGTATATATACCTTAAGGTTAGTGGGAGCAAATATATTTTCTTAGTCCTATATGTAGACGATATTCTTCTTGCAAGCAATAATTTGAGTTTATTACATGAGACTAAACAATTTATCTCTAAGAACTTTGAGATGAAAGATATGAGTAATGAAGCCTCTTATAACAATCAGTATAGAGATTCATAGATATAGGACACAAAGAGTCTTAGAACTCAAAAGGACTACATTGAAAAGGTTTTACAAAGGTTCGGTATGAAAAATAGTAAAGTCTCGATAGCTCCCATAATCAAAGGTGATAAAGGTCATTCACATCCTAATGCATTAAAGCAAGAGTAGATGAAAATTGTGCCTTATGCATCTGCAGTGGGTAGCTTGATGTATGCTCAAGTTTGCACTCGTCTAGAGATATGTCTGGCAATTAGATTATTGAGTCGCTATAAAATCAACCCTTGTCTTCGACATTGGGTAGCTGGAAAGAAAGTAATACGATATTTGCAAGGAACCAAGGACTAAAGGCTAACCTATAGGCATACAGAAAATTTGCAAGTGGTTGTTTATTCTCATTCAAATTTTACGGTTTGTGTACATACCAAAAAGTCTACTTCTGAATATATATTTTTTCGTTCTAAAGGAACTATATCTTGGAAGAGTATGAAGCAAACATTAGTTGTCACGTCTACTATGAAATCATAATTTATAGCGTGCTGTGAAGTAACAACACAAGCCATATGGTTGAAGAATTTTATTTGTGGTCTCAAAGTTGTCAATTTCATTGAAAGACCCATAGGGATTCTTGGTGATAATACGGTTGTAGTATTCTTCTCAAAGAATAATAAGAGTGGGAGCAGAAGCAAACATAACAACATAAAGTCTAAATGTGTAAGAGAGTATAAAAAATAATATGGTGTATATTGGGCACACCAGTACATATTTAATTATGGCAGCAACTATACCGTTCTTCAACAACAATACCCTCACCTAGTGGAAAAGGTGCTTTAACGGGGGAATTGTCACGATCAACTGAAAAGCGAGATGAGCTGGCGAAGGTGTGAGCTAAAGTTGAACGGCAGCTAAAGTAGTTCTTTAGAGCTGGAGAAAATGGTGTGAAGAAGAAGTGGAAGATGACAGAAGTGTGGAGAAGCTTCGAGGGTAAGACGAAGGTGACAGTTGACATTGTTTGCTTGAATTAAGGGAAGGAGCACCTTGATTGTAATAAGCCAGCTCGGCTGGGCTGAGTCGAATATACTGTATTGGGCTCAGTTAGTTTGCTAAATATGATTGTATAAATAAAAGGACTGTAATGAATAAAAGCATCGAAGAAATTACAAGCAAGGCAATCTTTGCAAGGAAGTGGCATCTCTAATCTGCCAAAATACTATTTACAGTCAAAATTTTAGTTTTTTACAAATTACTCTTAACAACTTTTTCCTTGAAGTAAGGCAAGCCCATAAGGGTAAGGATTTCCACCTAAAGAGGATTTTCGAAGAATTCCTAAGGAATGGATTGCGTTTTATTTAAAAAATCTAACGGTCTTAATTAAATCACCTCATTTAATGAGTTAAGACTGATTTGAGTACACTTTAATTTACAAGCCATATTATTCATTAAATGAAGTGGATTAATTAAGACCGTTAGATTTTTTAGATGACACACAATCCATTCTTTAAGACACCTTCGGAAATTCCTCGTTCAGAGGGAATCCGTTCCCAAGCCCATAAATGCAATGGTCAAGGAGCTCTTAGTTCGAGTTGGGAATTTGCTGGACATATGTCCAGCAGTTTCTTTTACGTCAATAAGAATATTATAAGAGCATGATGAACATTCTATAATAATTGACACAGATGTAGAGAGAGAGAAGGATTAATTAATTAGCAATTATTGTACAGTAGTATGAAGCATCATAGAACACATGGGAACCATTCATCCTTGGACTTTAAAAATGATGAAGCGGGTCCCAGCAGCAACCTTTGTAAGAGATGAAGAATCCCAATATATTCACCGTCCCAGTCTTTAGTCTTTCACCTTCTTTTTCTCAAATCATTCTTTCCTTTCCGAATGAGTCAAGGAGAATTCTCGTACAGCTTACTCATGAAATCTTGACATAATTCTGGAGGAGCACCAGCATGGAACCCTGTAATTCATGGTTCTCAAGGCTAGTACTTTCCTTCTCCGTTTATCTTTCCGATGCAGTTTCTCGAGGTCTTTGGATTTCCCATACTATGTCTTAATATTGTAATAAATAGGTTTAGTCCAATTCAACGATCCAGTTCAATCGATTTTTAGTTCTTAATTAATGAAATATTTGTCTCTTTTCAGAGTACATGAAAATGGAGTTCTCGCGAATCTACCCAGAGATAGTGGAAACGATGTCATAGAACTCAACACCTATATTAAGCGGAAGGAAACATCTAATATTCTAAGCTCCAAGAATGGCAGTGAGCTGGTCCTGCGTGGAGGCTTTTCTGAGGACTATGAACTGGAGAAGAGAAGGATATTGGATCCTAGAGGAGAAAGCATTAGCCGATGGAGAAAGATTTTCTTAGCGGCATCTATTGTTTCCTTATTCGTGGACCCGATGTTTTTTCACTTGCCCATATTCAGAAAAGACTTGTGCGTAGAAAATGGAAGGACTCTGCAAGTTATCCTCACAATCATCAGATCGGTGGCCGACATCTTTTATGTGATTCAGATCTTTGTTCGATTTAACACAGGTTATGATCCACCCTCTTCGCTTGTACTAACAAGAGGAGATCAGCTTATCATTGGTCATTCAAAGGTTGCTTTGAGGTACATTCGAAGAGGTTTTTGGATAGACATCCTCGCTGCCTTGCCCCTTCCTCAGGTATGCCCCTAAAAGATTCTAATTTACCCAGTCCTTTCCGTGTCTCAACAATCGTTGTTTCTTTTTGGTCTGAAGTATAACAAATGATGCAATGTATTAAACAATGGCGTTTTCACATGTTTTTCTCGGATTCTGAATTTCAGGTGTTAGTTTGGGTCATAATACCTAATGTTAGGGGCGCCCTAGTGTCGGTAAAAAAGATTGCCCTGTGGCATATCATGATAATCCAGTACCTCCTCAGAGTGTTTCTTATTTATCCTCTCTCATGCCAAATAATTGATGCAACCGGAGTTATCCAGGAAACAGCTTGGGCAGGAGCTGCTTACAACCTTATGCTTTACATGTTGGCGAGCCATGTGAGTAGAAACAAACACATACCTTCTTTTGAGGATGCTGCCTTTGGGACTTACGTGTCTTGGAAATTGGGGATTTGTTAGCAACTAGCAACAGATGCTTGGCAGGGCATAACCAAAGAGATCTTAGAAAGTCAAAACTAGGGTAATAAGGCAAGACATTTCAAATTGTAATTGCAGCTATATCACAAACAAAAAATTGACTTTTAGAGATAAAAAAAACTTTGTCACTAAAAGAATTAGTGATGAAATTTTTTCATCACGAGGTTTCTCAGCATATGAGCGACACAAAATGTATTTTGTGACGAAACCCGAAATTTGTCACGAAGTTTTTAGTGACGAAAATATCATGGTCGATCGGCAATTGTACCGTTCAGTTGGTGAAACCAAAGTGGTCGATCAGTGGGACCCACAATCGATCGAATGTTGTTTTGAAATGATCGATCAGCAAATAAGTCCGATCGATCGCCAATTTTAGGATGATCAAACAGTAAGTAATGACGATCGATCAGATGCATATTGCTGATTGATCGATACATATAACTGAAAAAACGCTATGAAGGAAACGATCAATCGTTTCAGTACCACCGATCGGACATGTTTGTCTAATCAATCGATTACCTGAGGTGGACAATCGAACGGTCGTTTATTTCAGCGATGGAATGATGATTTCCTAAGTGATCGATCGGTGTCGGCTAACGATCAATTAATGTTTGAGTTGGATGATCGATTGGCTATTTCTTCCCCGATCGGTCACTTATAATACTGATGGATCACTTGCACAGAGTCGATCGATCGTTTATGTTATTGATTGATCATTATTTTAAGCATTTTAATATTAGCGATCGAACAGTGGTATTCACGATCGATCATTTTTCACAATTACTATTCATCGCTGGAATTGCCGATCGAATAGTAATAACATAATTAGATTTTAAAAAACATAATAATAATAATAGAAAATATTATATAACACGTACTATTACAATAACAATACAATACTCACATTAATGAACATCAATAATAACAAAAAAATGATCCGTAATTAAACTGAAAATAACATCGTAATAATACATAATCACAAAGCTATTACAACATATATGCATCTACCTTGTGTAAACCCCCAAACTAACTGAATAGTCGCTTTGACATGTCTCTCATTTTCTTCTCCATTACAAAGGACATTTTTCTCCAGCTCCTTTGATATTTCTGCCCATAAGCGCTCTTGCTCCATTCGCATGCCCTCTTGCTCCTTTCGCGTGCGCACCTCGTGCTGCACTCGCATGCACTCTTTCTCCTTTTCCATGTGCTCCTCCTACTCCAACCGAATGTGCTCCTGCTCCTCACAGTGGTCCGCAGCGTGGCCTCCATCTCAGCTTGCTTCTTCGCAAATTCTTGCAAGTCTTTTTCTCTAGCAGCGCTCATCACTTCTTTCTCATCCCTTGCTTTTGTAAGTTGGTGCTATAGATCAGAAGACTGTGTAGTTAAACTTGATGAAGGCAGAGGCTTAACCACGTATCCTAATCCACGAACATATCCCTCCTTCTTGCCCAATATCTTGGAATATACTTCAATTTCGGTGTAAGTCTTCCCTTCTAAATCACACCAGTGCAGGAAGGCATCCATCCGTTCCTGAAAAATGACAATAATTACCAGAAACATTAAAGTAGATAAACTATACAGACATCTTTCAACTAGATTAAAATGAAAGCGACTTACATAAATTTCTCTCGCTCCTTCCGAGGTCCAAACATCATCTTTATTTATAATTCTTCTTATACAGCTCTACTGGATTGATTTCGCCGTTGTTGATTTTTCTACATGGAAATAGCATAAAGTTATTGAAAAAAAATTTCAAAGAATATGAATATATCAATAAAATTCATAATTTAGTACTTAACTTACCATGCAAGCTCATGTGCGCTGGAACGAGTGTGAACCAGCAGCATGGTTCACAGTCAACTTTGATCTATTCTTCTTATTTTGCTCACTTCGTTTCTACGATATTTTAAGTAATTAAATATAAAAAGAATGTAATATTTAAGCAATGGATTTTTGTAAATCAAGTACCATAAATGCTTTGCTAGTGAACAGATCGCATAACTCCTTCCACTGTTCTTCCGTGGTATCAGGGTGAGGCTTCAGCAACGCCACCTCTTTACTCAGGAACTTCTTAAAATACACATGCATCCGGTTGCGGTGCATTCGACGTGCCGTCATCATAGTCTTGACCACCGTCCTCACGTCCTCCTGACGGGTGTAGTCAAAGTCAAAGTTGTCCTGCATAAGTACCAAACATACAATATTACAATGAGGACGAAATGCTTGACCAAAAATACTATGTTTACGAGTTTAATCATACCAACACCCGATCCATAATGTACTCCTTCACTTATGCTAGAATATCGGCCCACTTTTTAACGGAGATCGGAATCTACCCTTGGACCAACATTCCAATCTTGGTTGATAGGGTGACAACAGTGGAAGACACTTCTCCACACTCTCCTTCCAAGATATGCACCAATAATTTCCCGAACCCGGACCCAAGACTCTTCTCCAAACCGACCCCACATGTCGCTACATAAAATGAAATTAGCAAAGTTAGTCGGTCGTTTAACTTAAAAATTGAAATATAACTTAGAATAATTTCTTACATGCACAACTACTAGGACAAGCTGCGTGCCTTGACTCATGGAGGCATTCTCTCGGAGAAGGAGCACTGAGACTAGGACTCGAGATCAGACTCATAGTGAGCAGAGTAAGTTAGCCATGCAACTGTCAGAAGTAACAGCAGAAAATTCTCGTCCATGCTTCATTTCACCTCACAAGCTGTGACATAACAAAAAAACGATAAAGATATGGTAAAAGAGACAATAACAGTAAAAACACTTCAGCAAAATCAACATTACAGCAAAGAAAATATACATGAAAGAAATTATTAATCAGAATCCAATTCTTGCACGTTATCGCCCGATGCCTCATCCTCAGTAGAATCGTTGTCACTTTCAAACGAATTTTCGTCCCACTTTCCTCGCTATTTTCTTCAATTTCTGCTTCATCCCCCTCCGAAACATCATTATTATTTATCACCTTTTCTTCTGTCGATCAATTGCATCAAAAGCTTGGATAACGTTTGGCACAACGTCATCCCTCCGTAGCGGATTAAGGTTAAACTGTCGGAAGTCTATAAACAAGTCAATGGCATTGTCCTCCTGATACACTTCATTCATGATGGTTGCTCCCGATTCGACGTTTACATCAACTTTACCATCCGGATTTAGGCCAGGAATGTCATATGCATTTCTACAAGACAACTTCTGCATGACTCGCCACGTAGGTCCATGCAGATTATCAACTAGATAAAACACTTGACTTACTTGATTTGCCAAAACAAATGGATCTTCTAAATACCACAGTTGGGAAGTGTTTATGCTCTTAAAATTCTCGTCGATACGAATTCCACGGTGATCCCCGATGTCCCACCAATCACACTTAAACAAACATATTGTATTTCCCCGCAGTATTGCATGCATAAATGTCTACAAGTCTCCCATAAAATTCTATTGGATTTCCCTAATGTGATCCGGTACTACAATACCACTATTTTGAGTTCTCCATCGTTCTTCTTGTTGTACTATATGATATCTACACTGTTCATAACACATACGAAATAACGTATCACTTGTGTATCAGGCCCACGCGCCAATGAATACAATTCATCAACCGATGTACATGGATTTTGAGAACGTAATGTTTGAACCTACAACAATATATTAGAAGGTCATTAAAAACAAAGACATGATATTAATTAGAATTCTTTGTCAATAACACTTACTCACCCTAAGAACCAATCCGAAATTGTTCCTCATGCATACGAGAAATGTCACCAACTCCTTGCGCGCGAAGTTCGTCCATGTGTTTGCTGTAACGATAAGGTTAATCAACGACTATATATTACAGAAAACTTATAAAATTTTATTTTACTTACTCTAAGTAGTTGCTGATGCCTTTGCAATTGTTCAGCACATACCACCGAGCTTTCTTGAACTCTGTTGGTCTATGTCATGCCCTTTTGCAGCCCCTATCAATCTAATTCTCTGAGTGAACACATCCAATGACCTTTCTAGTACCTCCATCTTGCCGTCAGAATCGTAGTTTCGATCTCTGCTATTAAACACTATTTCGACCCCTCGAGGTATTGGGAACAAAATGTCGAACACTCATTCTCAATATACGCTTATGCAATCGACCCTTCAGAATGTGACTTATTTTTCACAGAGCGTTTCGAGAAACCCATCAACCGTTCAACTAGATACATCCATCTGTACTGTACTCTAGCAAGCATTGCTTTGCGTGGTAAGTGGACCACCAAATGCATCATTACCGTTAAAAAAACAGGTGGAAAAATCATTTCCAACTTGCATAAAATTATCCCGATATCTTTTGACATCCTATGCAATACATAAATCTTCAACGTCCATGAGAACAACTCTCGAAAAACAAACATAATTCGGTCACTGTGCCACTCACGTCTTCCTTTAACAACCCTCGGATCATCACTGGAAGAACCCTCTGCAAGAACACATGACAATCATGACTTTTCATTCCAGAACCTTCAACTCATCTAGATTCACACAATGTGAAATCTCAGCAGCATAACCATAGGAAACCTCACGTCTTTTAACCACTCACAGGCCCTCCTTCGCTCTTCCCGAGTTAAAGTATACGCCGCTTGAGGCATCAATTCAACCCGACCGTCATGAACCAAGTGCAAGTCTTTTTTAATTATCATTTCGACTAAATCTCTACGTGCACCCGCTAAATCTCTGGTCTTGAACTCGATATTCATCACCGTCCCAATCACGTTGTCACATATGTTCTTCTCGATGTGCATCACGTCCAAGTTATGCCGTAACCCTAATGTACTCCAATACGGCAGTTGGAAAAATATGCTCTTCTTCGTCCAATTCAAACGTTCCGACAATTGTTTCTTCTTTCCCCTATTCTTCCCTGACGCTTTACCAAAGATAGTCTCCCCGACATGCGTCAATTGTTCCAATATGTCCTCACCAGTTAACTCCTCGGGCGGAAGTCTATGTTCTTCTTTCCCATCGAACGTATCCACATCATATCTCCATGCATGCCCGGTGTCAAGTATCTCCTATGACCCATATAACACATTCTTCTCCCGTGCTTCAACCACTTATAGTCAGTGTCTAAATTACACGTTGGACATGCCAACTTCCCTTTAGTACTCATCTAGATAAATTGGCATATGATAGAAAATCATTTATGGTCCACATCAAAGCTGCATGCATCTTAAATGTTGTCCCATCTGAAGCATCATATGTCTCAACTCCATCTTCCCATAGTTGTTTCAACTCGTCCACTAAGGGTCGAAGATATACATCTATATCATTTCTCAGTGACTTTCGACCCGGGATCAAAAGAGTCATTAGTGAAAATGGACCTTCATACACCTCCATGGGGCAAATTATAAGGAAACACAACGACTAGCCAAATACTGTACGCATTGCTCATGTTTCCGAATAGATTGAACCCGTCTGAAGCAAGACCAAGGCGACGTTGTGGGCATCTTGAGCAAACCAACCATGGTCCTTATCAAAATTCTTCCAAACCAATGAATCTGCAGGATGCCTCAAACTCTCCCCATCATCGACCCATTTTCCTTATGCCATCTCATGTCATGAGCTACATCTTTTGTGGTAAACAAACGTTTAAGTCTAGGGATTAAAGGGAAATGACGCAACACTTTCTGGGAATTCGATTGCACAATCATTTTCGAATTTCCACCGAGACACCCCACATACCGGACATCTGTCTAACTCACTGTTTTCCTTCCAAAACAACACACAATCATTCTGACATGCATGGATCTTATCATAACTAAACCCAAGACCCTTTCGCAATTGTTTCACCTCGTAATACGATTCTCGGTAACGTCTCCCCCACTGGCAATGCCTCTTTAATCAACTGTAACACCATATCAAATGCCTTAACGACAACTTATTCTCTGACTTCACATGCAACAACGGACCATAAATGACAACTTACTAAACTTGTACATCCAGGATACAATTCATGTTCTGCCTCTTCCCATAACTTATCAAATGGTGTCGAAGCCTTCGGTCCCTGAAGTGGGGGTTTCCCTAATATCAGGGTTCTCCATTTCAACCCTGCCCCACCTTCTAACCCCGCACGAACATCGTTAACATTTCCTCCATCCCATCAGAGCTATCTCCCTCTAAATCCCCATCAGTATGTGGTAAGCTCACAACGGACTCTTGACTCAGATTTGAAGCAAGTTGAATACCCTCCCCGTGAAACACCCATAACTTATAGCTCACATCAAACCCATTAATATATATGATCTTCCATTTTATCCAACACTTGAAACACTACATTTCTGCACTTCGACACGGACATCTGATCTGACCCCGAGAGTCTACACAACAAGCAGTCATACCGACAAACCCACGACCCCTCCGCATACTTTTCACCAAACAAATTTTTCTCGTAAACTCAACTCTTATCCATTGCCACCAATCTAAAACAATACACGACATTAAGTAACTCATAAACACCCAATCATTGGAACTTGACTTTGTGCCCAGCTGATAGGTCTTATCCCATTCAAGATTGTGCATTCAGAGATAAACGTCAGTTCAACTTGTGTCCATCTATACTTGAAAAAAATTCTGCAGCATCTACCCCTAGCGTTGGGGGCAAACGTCATCAACGATAGTTGTATGACGCCATACACCAATGCTAGTAGTATACCAAAAGACAAAAGGTAGATGATACCAAACTTCCTCCAAGACTGGACAGGACACAAGTACCGAACTCGTCCAACCACGAATACACAATCTCAAACTGTCCATATTTTGGACAATTCAAGGGTTATTACGTGATAAAAACATATTTATCGCGTCCTAACCCTTGAACAGGTCTAAGGTTACACACATTGTATCAAAAAATAAACAAAAAAAAAAACAAGTAAAAAACACTCCTATAATCATCCTCCATGTTTCTCAAACTTCATAATTTATTTTCAAAACTCAAGCACTTCAATAATCAAACATGTAAATAGTTCAAATACTACACATGCATCAATAATAAAAAAAAAACACTCCTATAATCATCCTCCAGTCTTCTCAAACTTCATGATTCATTTTCAGAACTTAAGCACTTCAATAATCAAACATGTAAATAGTATAAATGCTACACATGATCAATAATCAAATCTAGCTTAAACACCGATCGATCGATAATATTGGCAATCAACTGGTCTATAAGGACGATCGATCGTCGCACATCCATCTAACAGATGATCGATCCTTTAAAACAAAGACGATTGATTGTTCGTCTTCCATCTAACAAACGATTGATTAGCCAAAATGGCAATCAATTGTATTTAACCTAGATCAAAAAAAACATGCCAAGCCTCCCCACACACTCAAATCTGCGCCCAAAACACTTCTGATCATCCTCATGCAATACCATTCCAATGTACATATTAAAAACACCCTAATAAGCTCTAATCATCACAAATCATACCCACAAATACCCAAATAAAAAAATCACCAAATAACCAACCAAATCATCCTAAATCATAGTGTAGGTCGAGTAAATTACCTCTTGTGCGAAATCAACACCAAAACAAACTAAATCCACGCCAAAATCTCACAAATTTTGCCCATATTTTTTAATATTCACCTGGTGAAAAAACCAATGAATTTGAGCTTGGGCTTACTCTCAAAGACCTTTGGAAGTGTTCCAAGTTCTTGGAATCAAAATGTTTGGAAACAAATAAAGCAGATTTTTGGGACTACATTGACAAGTATTGGTAAGGGATAGTTTGAAAGATGCCAAAGAAAGGTTTTACCTTTTAGGCATAATTTCATCTCTCCAAGAAGAGAAAGATAAGGCCATTTATAAGTCATGTAGTCAGCATTATGAGTGAATATTTATCTGACATAGGCCCTTAATGCTTGATAGCAATCAAGCATATTCTCAAGTACTTGAAAAGTATCAAACGTTATTTCCTAATATTTGGAGTTGAGAATTTGCGAATAGTCCAGGGATATGCAAATTCAAGTGTCATTGATAGTTGATCAATTTTGGATTTGTGTATGTACACTGGGTACATGAGTTGGATAAGTTGTAAACTGGTTACAACCGATAACTCCACCATTAAAAGGCAAATTGCATAGAAAGGGAATACATGAGTATGACATACCTGTATGAATGTTTTTTAGTGCAAGTGGGAGATTGTAAGAAGTATGCTCTAAAAATCATTATTCTAGATAATTGTTATTTAGATGCCACGTGTTTATATTTATTATATTAGGTAATATGTTGTGACATAAGATGTTACACGATTATTATTGAGTGACATTGTAGAAAAGTCATGCCAATGATTAATGAATCAAAGGCGGAGAGTATGACTTTTCGTTCCTTGTACACTTGATGTTTTGTTCTAGACCAAGGTACATATTTATGTACAATAGGTCTATACTCGTTGTGCCTCTATTAAATAGGATGATGTACTCAGTCATCGAGGTAGTGACCTTAAGCAAACGAGTAGGTGCACTGTAAGAGTACATGCACTGAACGAGATCAAATATGGATACCTTCTGGAAGTGATCATTGATGTTGAGAAAGTATTCAACACAATTTGTTTATGATATCCTTAGACTTGAGAAGTTTGTGCATATTTTTTTATTATGTACTTGTACTCTGATCGAGTCATTTGGTTATGATCTTTAGGTCAAATATTCCAGACAACATCGGGTCTTATGCATGATGAATGAGTTTATATAAATGCTCAATAAGAATCCACCAGTCTCTTTGTGAGATAGTATATTCAAGTATATCTGTATAGGGTTGGACTCAAGAAAAAGAAATCTCTAATCATAGGAATTTTGTGAAAATGTTTTTTCGAAATTAATATATATATATTTATTATTTGTGAAATTTTTTTGGAAACAATTCGAAAGTCCAACGAGTTACAGATTATAAAATTAAGAATTATATGAGCTAGGGATTTTATCAATGATAATATTCCAGTCCTATTAGCTCATATGGAATATAGTATGGTGGAAGGATAAATAAACGATTATAATTGTTAGCAAAAGGGATTTCACAAATCAATCTCAAATTCTCAAGGGTGAATTGTAATATGTTGATAGACATTATTACAATTAGTATAAGCCTAAAATTCGGAATTAAAGAATATAATGGAGTTAATGGAAAAAGAGTTTTTCCATGTGATCCTACAGCCGAGATCTGAGATCCTTAACGATCTCACGCACTATCACAGCTAGGGTTTTCATATATAAGGATATCTATGAGATAACTTACCCTAATTTTTAGTATCAGAGTTGACAATCAGAGCTCAGAAAACCCTACAATAGTTGTGAGCGTAGAGAGGAAGGAGGCAAAACATTTGGGCTGCTATTATAGAATTCTCGGATTGTGAGATTGACAAGAACCTGACGATTATTAAAGAATTATCGGAGATCAATACAGAGAATTGGTAAGTTAATTTTGAAAAAGTTGTAACTTTCAGCAGCCAGGATGCCTTATTCTATTTGGGTGCATTTTTCGACGTTTGGATGCATTTTTCGACATTTGGATGCATTTTTCCTTTCTAAGTTCTGCTACTGACACTACAATTGAACTGAGCATACTATTCCTAGCTAGTGATCATCGATATTGTCTTTCGTAGAATTTGTCTTCAATATTGAATTAACTTATGTGTGCCTTTATTTCTTGTAAGGTTCCCTGGATTCGTTACTATAGTATTCCTCTTTTTCTTTTTCGGAAAGGTTTCAGGAGCTTGGTATTACTTTCAAACAATTGGGCGACAGGAAGCATGCTGGAGAAGTGCGTGCGATCTTGAGAAACCATATTGTCAAGATGGGTACTTTGATTGCAAAAACGTCGATGATCTTGCTAGAATGAACTGGTTCAAATCCTCAAATGTCTCAAATCTATGCACTACAACAACTGGCTTTTACCAGTACGGTATATATGGGAATGCAGTGGCACTGAATGTTCCAAGCACCCCATTCATCAACAAGTACTTATATTGCTTTTGGTGGGGTTTACAGACCATAAGGTATAATGCAGGCATGACTAATTTCTTTACACTTGATAACTTCCACAAATATTTACGGCTAAAACTCAAGGCCTTTGAAATTACCTTACGTTTATCATACAAATCTTCGGCGTATATATATATAATCAAAGAACAATATCAAGTTTTTGCCTACAGGATATATACTATCCTTCTATTTGTAAGAATCCAATCAAATTATATATTTACTTTAGTGCTGCTCTTTGATCAATATATAGGTGCAATTCACTAACCCAAAAATGTGCAGTTCTATAGGAAATGGTCTTTATACAAGTGCTAACGTTGGAGAAACAGTTTTCACCGTCATTGTCGTCACCATCGGGTTGGTACTATTTGCGTTCCTCATTGGAAATATGCAAGTAAGTCACTCACATGCATAATGGCCACAAATCTAACCCTAATTACCGCAAAGATCAACTACTCGATCGAGAAAATGCTCTGATGAATTATTTTAAAAGTTTCCATATTATTGATGAATGATCTTAACCTATTTGTAATACCAGAAATATCTTCAATCAGTATCACGGCAGCTAGAAGAATGGAGGGTCAAGAGAGCTGATACAGAAATATGGATGGATCATAGAAACCTTCCACCAGAGCTAAAGGAATCTATTCGCCACTATGATCGTTTTATGTGGTTGGCTACTAAACAAGTTGATGAAGAAACAATTCTGAATGACCTCCCTATAGATCTCAGGAGACAGATCAAGGGATACCTATGCCTATCTTTAGTTCGACAGGTAAGTACTTCATCTAATGTATACATACGGTACTATATTTTCAATTTTGGTGATTAACCTCACAAGGGGCCGGCATCTGGGTGTCAATAGTATGATCTAATTTCTAATGTACAACTCCCACAAGATCCTTAATTAAATTCGATCGTTTCTCAATCTTCATGTTATTCTTCTTCGAAGCCCTTGTTGATTTGCTAACGCTTTATTTATTTTCCTCCTATTGTTTGTGGACCATTTAGTCACTTTATGATACATATGGTACTATAGGTTTATTAACATTCTTGTTTTGAAAAAATACCGTACGTCCAAATATTAATGCATGGCTAGGAGATTAATTTACTACCCCCTCTGGAGGTAAGTTTTCTCTGATCTTTCGTGGCTATATGAGGGCACGGACATAATATGATGGATAATTTATCTACAATATAACACTATGATCATATTGGAATTGACAGGTTCCCTTGTTCAATGAAATGGATGAAACAACATTAGATGCAGTATGTGAGAGGCTTAAACCTACATATTGGACCGAAAGCATGTTCCTTGTGAAAGAAGGTCACCCTGTCAATCAGATGTTCTTCATAATTCGAGGCCGCCTTGACTCCTGCACTACTGATGGTGGTCGTCCTGGGTTCTTCAACTCTTGCAAAATAGGCCCCGGGGACTTTTGTGGCGAAGAGTTGCTGACTTGGGCCTTAAACCCGCGCGCAGATGTCGTCTTTCCATTGTCTACACGCACAGTCAAGGCTATAACTGAGGTAGAGGCATTTGCTCTGGTAGCAGAAGATTTAAAATTTGTGACATCAATATTCCGAAGGCTGCATACCAAACAACTTCGACACACGTTTAGGTTTTATTCGCACCAATGGCGAACATGGGCTGCATCTTTTATACAAGCAGCGTGGCGTAGGCATAAAAAGTTGAAAAAAATGGCAGGCGGTAGAGATCGGGAGTGTGAAAAGCCCCCTCAACGGACTTTTTGGTCGAGGTATGCAGAAACGCTATTATGGAATATGGTTCTCCGCAACTCTGGTAGATTAGCTAGTTCAAGTGCCGTCACCACATTGCAAAAGCCCGTAGAGCCTGATTTCGATTAAATCGACAAAACAGGCTCCAGAGTGGCCTTCAAGATCCGAGTGAGTTGTTTTATGTATGTCCTAATGTATACCGACGCAGATCTGCCGGTGCGTGACGTCTCACATGCACCCACACACAGTTGGATGCATGTAGACTTGGATGCACACAACGGCGAAGAGAGATTATTTTTTTTATTGCTTTTTATATTTAATTGTTTTGAATATTGTGATTAATTGTTTAATTGTACATTTTTTTAATTAATTTTTTATTTAATAATATATTTTGAATAATTTTCTAGCAATTTTTAATTTCTTAAAAAATAAAAATAAGTTGTTCTAACATTTGTTTTAACGTTCAAAATCCAACGTGCCTCCGCTATGTTCGCATTTCCATTCATAAGATGTTCGAACAGTAATTTTTTATTCCTCGCTTAGTATATTGAACGGATTTAACGATATCTGTTGAAACGTCATAAAATGTTCGACCATGTATTCACTTTCTGTCCAAAATCATTCAAATGATTTTCATGTCAACCGTTATAACCAAAAAAAAAAAAAGGTTATGGACATTCCAATTTTTAGAACGGTACCTTAAATATCGAACATAAAAATTAAAAAATAAATAAAAAAAGGGGGTTGTTCGGACGTTTATTTGTATTATCGAACGCATTTAAATTTTCCGTCGAAACCTATTCAAACATGATCTTCAACTGTCAGTTCTAAAGAGTTCGAACGATAAATTGATTTTGGGACGAAATCCTTCCCATCCCGAAGGGGCACTTTTTGGAACGGAACATCATTTTCGTACCAAAAAAAAAAACCTTTTGTAATGAGTTTGTTGGGATAGTCAGGGTGACGGACAGAATTCGGATTTTTTGGGACTGAAAAATCTGTCCCAAAAGGCAAAATTTGTTGTAGTGATCATGCTAATTCACTAACCAAGAGATCGATTTACACAGTTCTGTAGGACAAAATCTTGCTACAAGAACTTATGTTGGAGAAATTAGAAGAGTGGCGGATCAAGAGAACTGATACAGAACAATGGATGCATCATAGGCACTTGCCACTCGACCTAAGGAAATCTGTTCGGCAATATGATCATTTTATGAAAATTGCTTAATCTTTTCTTTCTTTTCTTTTCACCATAAGAGAATTTTCAAGTCAGAATAGTACAGAGCATATTACTACACTAGTTTTTTTTGGGTGATTTATGCAACATATTTAAACTGCTATAATTATAATGCATTATGCGGCTCTATACGTATAGAAGTCACTACTAGAAATGATTTTCATCACTAAAATTCGAGTATCGGTGATGGATTTTTTTCATCACAAAAAGTTTGTTTTTAGTGACATATATTAATTTCATCACCAATTTCATCGCATTTTCCATATATGTGACAAAAATCACATTTTGTCACTAAAAGTGAAGTTAGTGTGACGAAACTTTCATCACTAATAGAATTAAAAATTATTAAAAAAAATTTATTCATCTCGAAATTATAATCTAGCTATTCGATCATCCAATGACGAGATTGATCGTGATTTATTTTAATTGAAATGTATATTTTCATGACGAACATGTTCATCATAAGCATCAAAAGTTTTTTTGTGACCAAATGCTTCTTCCCCTAACCGATCGATCGCTAAAAAAAATGAAAATAAAAAATTTTGGCAACGAAAACTAGATTTGGTGATGAAAACTAATAATTAGATTTGGTGACGAAATATTCGTGATTACGATCGATCAAACGGTCATATATAACATTCGGTAGAACAAGTGTGATCCATCAGTTGCAAATCACGTTCAATCGGCTAGAAGAAAGCTACATGATGGTCACGTGGTGGAGAGTAAATCGTTAGAGTACACAATCCATCGGTATAACTATAACGATCCATCGGTGTAAATGAAAAGTGTTAGCAAACGGTCAATTCCCATGTTTTCCTAACTGACGCAGTTTTGAATCGGTATTCGATCGTTGTATATATGTCAATTGATCGATAAACCAGTAGACTCAATGAATAGAAGTTTGCATGTGTGATCATAGACCTTTGATTAGCCTTAGACAATCAAACGCATCGAGGAATGTTAACAAAAATTCCCAAACACCATTTTTGCTCAAACCGCTCGAAATTTTCATCAAAATGCAGTCAAACACTCCTGCATTTTGCCAGAAATTTTTCATTTTACACATCCAGAGTTGTTTCTAGTCTCGTCCACGTTTCAGGTATGTATTTTTTTTTTTATGTTTTTACCGGTTTTTAAACATATATTTGTTAACTTTTTAAAATTTAATTCAAATATCATTTGGACCGGTAGTTTAGGTTTATTTTAGTTTTAATGGGTACTTGACATTGTCAGGAGTATTTTGGGTTTGTTTTGGAGAAATTTGGAGGAGAAACATGAGTTTTGAGTTTTCTAGTTTGAGGGCCATCGTCCTCATGATGATTGATCAAGTGTGTGTCAATTGATCGCTCATCAAACTGTGTATTTTGCTATTTTCAGCAATCGATCATCATAATGTCTTGATCGAATGTGAAGTCTAATATTGAAACGTGGCATTTCAATAGCCAACCAATTTATCGCCAATTGAACGATGCATTTAACTTTATAAGCGATTGATCGTCCAATATGCGATCGATTGACATTCTTTAACTTTACGTTTTATTGACGTATCGGTCAATCGATTTTGTATTCCAATCGCTAATCAAACATACCATTTTGCTGTTTTCGCGATCAACCGTCATAAGTGTTGATGGAATGGCTTTTGACACGATTGATCGGATCTAAACGTTATTATTTTTGAATCCAACGATGATCGAACGCCCAATTTCAATAAGATTGATCAATACGAAAAAAAAATGAGCTGCAATTTTAGAGTTGACTAGGCGATCAAACGGTATTTTAGCCAATCAAACAGTAAATGTTGAGACACAAGAACCATAAAAACCTAAGGTCATGGGCGAAGAGCAAAAACATACCCATGACATAAAGGAGAACGGAGGTAGTTTCCAACGACGTTTTCCGTCTCAAAACTTGGGTAAAACACTATCCTTTTGGTGAGGAGAGTGTTTAGCGTAGTTGAGAGAAAATGCAAGCTCAAAATAACTATTTTTTTAACTGGTTGAGAATTGAGTAATTTGGATGAAATTTGTGAGATTTTGGATTTCAATTTTGTGCATTGGTGATATCTAAAAGGCAAGAGGTATGTTACTCGACCTATAATCTATAATCTAGGAATGATTTGGTTTTTTTTGTGATATTTTTTATTTTGGTGAGATTTTGGTAGTTGTGGGTATTTTGGTGATGATTTTGTGGGGATTGGAGGCTATTGTTGCATTTTTTTATATGTACATTTGTCACGACCCTGTGCTCGTATTAGTCTCTAAGCTCTCTTTGTAGTAATAGAGATGCTATAAATGGCGAGATTACGGCACGTCCTACTTATAAGTTTTCGAGATTGTAGTATTTCCTTGAGGTTTACAAGAATTTACTACTCGAAAATACAGCAGAAGACTTGTACATATACTTGGAAGTAATAAGGTGAAAACGGAAGTCAAGTTAAAATATTCAAAACATTGAAATATTTAAAAGACAAATAACCAACATTGGAATAATGTTCTGGAAATAGAAAATAACACACTAAATGAAAGGAAAACAACACATCCATAAGGGGTTAGGGATTAGGGAGGATCCTAAGATCCTTACAAAATTCACGCTACTTAACAAGTAAGCCCATCAAAATCTCTAACCCTATTGTCCAAAAGTTATATACATACATATCACAAAATTAAATAAACATAAAAACTAAATAAAGGTAGATAATCAGTCAGGGTGAGGTCCACTCAGTTAAGGTCGACGTGGTTCTGTCCAAGTGGGTCGTTCATGTACTGGGGAACATTGAGAACATTTGGAGGCGGATCCTTTGAGACCAGGTAGGACTGGTGATCCACTATCATGTCCAGATCCTCTGAGACTAGAACTCGAATGTGGATAATCATGATATGGGTGGGGAGCTCATGGGAAACACAAGATTCAAATATCGCCATTGTCTGTCTTAAAAATAAATATACAAGATGGACAAGGAAACGGAGAGACTCTTAAGGACTCAATAAGGTGGAAAAAGGGCCATGTGATGATAAACAGTAAGAGTTAAGGTACTTACATATTCAATAGATAGTTAATTATTTTTGAAACAATAGCAGTCATTATCATATGCAATATGATCTATGAGTACGATGCTCGTGCTATATGACCTTTGCAATGCCTTTAGTTTCTACTGTTTTACCCCCCAGTAATAGTGTTGTGCGTCCCACTACCCTGCACTACAGGAACAGTTCTGTGCTATCTATCACACCAGAACACGGGTAAAGGATCTCTTAATGCCTTCTACCCAAAGGACCATCTACTACCCACTACTGATGGTTGCACTCTCCAGTGATCAGTACCATCACCCAACGCCATTGATTTCGTTGATGAAGATGTCATTGATGCAAATGCCATGCTCATTTATCATTGATGCACATGTTGTATATATTTTTATGTCATATACACTAGGGCTAGACAACTAGAAATTTGGTCCAGCTTTTGGACATGAATCCGGTCAAACTGGATTTCCAGTTGTGTCTAAATTGAAGGACCAGACCGGACCACTTATAAGTGGTCCGGTCTGGTCCAAAATGGTCCAGTTTGGACCACTTAAGTGGTCAGACCAGTTTCATATTTTTTTCCTAAGTTTTTTTTTTTTTTTCATTTTCAAGTCACATCTTAAGATAAAAAAATTAGTTATAAATGTCTCAAAAAATTAAGCAATAAGTCAAAATACAAATGTCTCAAACACGCACAAACAAATACATTAACAAACTAAAAAGCTTGCAAATGTCCCAAATGAGTCTCTTCAAGTCTTGCCGGTGGTTGATGTCCCAAGTTTGCTTGCTGTTGTGCTATTGCTTGCTATTTCTGCAAGTTTAAATGTCAATAAATGTTAAAAACAAATAAATAAATAAAGCATAGAGAAAATAAAAAGAGAATTAAAATTACAAACACATTTTATTTACCGGAATCCATGTCATAACTCTCGATACAATCCAAAGTTTCTTTGATGTTAATTGGTTCCTTTTCATCCACACGCCTCAACCAATCTTGGGTGCAAACGAGGGCCTCCACAGTCGCTGGAGCTAATGAACTCCGAAATGGATCAAGTACACGTCCCCCCGTACTAAAAGCGGACTCTGAAGACACAGTGGAGATAGGGATAGCCAATACATCCCGTGCAATCCTAGCAATGACGGGATATCGTAAATCATTATCCTTCCACCATTTCAATACGTCAAAATTCTTTTCTGGAGCAACAAGTGGATCAGCCAAATACCGATCAATTTCTAAGTTTGCACTAGGACTTGATGAATATGTTCCAAACAACACAGCCGTGCTCCAATAATCCTCAAATAAAGTTAGCTTGCTGCCAGAACCCTAACCACTAGAGGAGGAGGAGGCATACTACTAGTAGATGAATGCACTTGAGCTGAGGTAACCCCAACGCATATTCATCAAACAATGCACGAAACAAATCACTTATACTGACCACCAACTTCTCTCCCTCTATTCCACCATACATCAACCTCACCATTTGTCCCATTACTTGTAACTTAGACCTTGGATCAATCACATTTGCAATAAATATCAACAAATTTAACCTGTCATTCCTCCCCAATATTTTTGGTACTTAACCATCATAATATCAGCCATGTCTTTCAATCTTTTGTCCGTACTTTGTGAATAACGACACAAATGAGAATGCACCCCATAGAGTCCATGGAAGTAGGAATTCGAAGTAACATACAAAGAACCAGAAAATTGCACCGTAGCATCATAAAAGAGTTCAAGAAACTTGCAAAATACCCTTATTTTTGTCCAGTCCTCTTTTGTTGGAGGTCCAAGTTCCTCTTCCCACACTCACCTTCAGTAAAATGCGGAAGATAATCAACATCATCACTCTCCATTCTATCAAAAGCAAACTCATACTTCTCAGCAACATCCAACATCAAATAAGTAGAGTTCCAACGGGTTGAGACATCAAGGCACAACTCTTGGAACATTCAATCCTCTCCTTCTCAACACATTGATTAAACTTGATAAGCCTTGCAGGAGAAGACCGCACATACCTAATTGCATTCCCAAAAAAACTGTAAGAAATAACGAATTTTTAATAAACGAATTATGCATAGTACTAAGAAATGAAAAAAAAATACATACCTAATTGCATCACGAACCCTTGTAATTGCATCATCATTTATCTTCAACCCATCACCAACCACAAGATTCATAATATGCGCCACATCTCATGTGAATGTAAAGACCATTCAACACATTACTTCGTAGATGCCTCTTCAAGTAACCAATAGCTGTATCATTTGAAGACGCGTTATCAACTGTGATGGTCATAATCTTGTCAATTCCCCAATCATGTAAACACTCTCCACTTGCACCCAATTGTGTCTCCTTTGTGATTATCAATCAAACAAAAGCTAATCACCCTTTTCTGCAATTTCCACTCCTTGTCAATCCAATGGGCAGTGACAACCATATAGCTCAAATTCTGAATCGAAGTCCAAGCATCAGTGGTGAGACAAACTCTACTATCACAAGCCCTAATCATACACTTCAACCATGCTTTTTATCTTTAAAAATGTCCATACAAGTCCTAGCAATGGTCATGCGAGATGGGACTTGAAATCTAGGCTCTAGCATCCGTACAAACTTTCTAAATTGGGGAGACTCCACAATCCTGAAAGGGAAGCTCATCAACAATAAGAAACTCTGCCAAAGCTTGACGAAGAGCTATAGCATGATTATGGTCAAATTTTTTTGCCAACACCAAATTACTAGGGTTCTCATCACCCTCAACTCCCTTCTCATATGCTAAAGTTTTTTGCCTCTTGTCTTGTTTTGGAGGTAGCTGATTGGGGTTTTTCTTACATTTAGTAAGATGGTCCAACAAATTTTTTGTCTCATTCCTATTTCCATCCGCAGCATAATCAACATCACAATAGTTGCAAAATGCCCTGGGGCGTGGTGGGTCACCAACATACTTCTTTGTAAAGGAAGTCCAAACCATAGATTGATTCTTTCTTTTTGGTTTAGGTGGTTCACTACTTGGTGGGGGAATTTCTGAAACATCTTCCTCCTCAACCATCATATCCAAATCCTTTAAACTCAATCCCCTAGCATCAACAGTACGGTCCGAACGATTACGAGAATGAGACATAGTGTCTACAAGGCATAGAAAGTATAAACAACCTTCATTTATTGATAAAGTGATAATCAAAACCCATATATGCCTACAAAAGATCACATGATATACTTATACTACAAAAAATGAGGGAACATAAACCTAATAACAGAAAAAAGATGATTTTGAAGGTTTAATCTCAAGATTCTCAATAGAAAAAAGATGATCATCAATGATTCAATATAAAGTTATAAAC
Source organism: Morella rubra (assembly GCA_003952965.2). NCBI lineage: Eukaryota > Viridiplantae > Streptophyta > Magnoliopsida > Fagales > Myricaceae > Morella > Morella rubra. The sequence continues at coordinate 14,352,952 of CM025849.1, read as the reverse complement.
AAGTAACGAAGCAAAAATTCTATAAACAAACAATGTCTCAAATATCAACTACAAGTTCAAAAAGTCCAAATAGAAACGCTTCAACAAAGTGGCCATAAAATATAGCTTACATAATTTGAAAAATTTGAAACCATAATGTTTTCCACAAGTTGAACTCAGACCCAGAGCTACATGAAACCCTAGAGAGAATACTATCAAGTGCCTCTATGTTATAATCCAATGGTTTTGTTTAATTGTTCTAAAGTTTAGAGTCAAGTGTAAGTTGCATGATTCCAACAAATCGGTAGCATTCAGGGTCCAAGGCTCTTATTTGGATATACTTGTGTTCTTGAGACTTTCTTAGGTCTCCAGTAGTTCTAAAGCTAGTTTCAAGAATCAAAAGATCTCAAACTATATAGTATCAATATTAGAACCCAATCAGTGAGGAACGATACAAACCCACATGAATCAGTGTAAATCTTTTCACACAATGAGAGCAAGTTTTTGAGAACTTCTCCAGCAATTTAAGTACATGGAAGATGCAATCCACATTCCAGTTGTTTTGTACATGGTCCGAATAGTGATGTTTCCCAATCAAATCAAGAAGATTTACGTTTTACCTTTAAGCAATAAACAAGAAAAGACAAAACCCTTCTTTTGATTTTCCAACCACACCACACGCTCCTTCTTTTGATCTCTTTTACTAGTTTAATGGTATAAATCCTCACATCAATTTTAATCCAATTATGATTCCAAAAAGGCAAAGGCATACTAACCCAGCAAAAGAAGACAGCCAAAAAATAGACTATGCGATAATTAACACCTAACAAATTCAAAACAGCTAACAAAGATTAGCAATAAATAAAAACTGGAAAGACCTTATTGCATGAGCCATCAAACAAATTCTTAACAAAAAGGAGAAGAGAGCTTAAAACAACGCTGGTGGGGGAAGAACGGAGCCGAGCACTTGGAGAGTTGCGGTCGGGAACTGTGGAGTGGGAGTTCGGGACTTAATTTCGAAGGGGGAAGGGAGGGCGTCAAAATGCATAGTTTTGACTTAGGATTTTTAAGTTGAAAGTTTGTATTAAAAAAATATTTATTATTTAAATTAATAAATCTGGTCCGATCCGGTCCAGACCGTCTCCCAAAAGGTCTGGACCGGACTGGATATAACCGGTTTTTCAATTCTAGTTCGGACCGGACCAGATTTGTATCACTAAGACCACAATCTGGTCCAATCCAGTCCGGTCTGGTCCGATCTGTGGTCTGATTTTTTCCAGCCCTAATATACACTATGCTCGTTATCATTTACTAATTTTATATTTTTCGTTAATCATGTGTACTTGATATCCTAATCTTAGTTACTAACACATGCATTTTATTTACACGGCAATTATTTGTTTTGTCATATTTGCATATCTTGTAATTTATTCTCAAAGAAATGATACTAAGTCAAGATTTATCAACTTAATCATCTTCTAAATCAGTAAGTAAATCAATGAGAAATTCTAATATTTAAACAAAGGCAAGTCCAACAACTTACATGTTTAAAACATGTTATCTTTATTTAAGCGTCTCAAGTTCAATAAGAACATAAACTTGGGCTTCACTTGTAAGCCCACATCCTACCTAATTCCATGAGTTTTAAAGCCCATTTAAGTCAACCCAAATAGTAAAAATGAAGCCCAACCCGTTTTGATACAAAATGACCCCTTTTACATTAAAGCTTCATTTTAACAATGATTTTAGAATGATCATAACTTTCTCATCTTAACTCCGTTTGATCTGAAATTTTTACCAGAGGTTCCTGAATCTGTATATTACCATCCCTCCAAATTTGGTGTTAAAGTGATGTTTTCTACATGAAATAACCTCTTAAGTGTACTGTCCTCACAGACTAATCAAACTAGCCTATATGTTGTCTAATTTACTTTTACACGTAAATTCTTGCATGCAATCCATCCTTAAGTTTTCTAATACTCTTTTAATCATCTGGCATCCATAATATGTACACATTACCAACAGATCACACAAAGATCATCCTAAAATGTCTAAATCAAGATTAAACAACAATTACGTACTTTTGCACTAATATCTTATATTTCTCATCATCTAATCAACCTAATCTTCATTCTAACAACATGTTGAGCATAATCAAAGATTTCATATCACAACCTAGAATGTTTCTAGCCTCATTTCATCAAGATGCCAACATGTATCATCAAAAGGAAAACTACCCCTTACCTCTTGATCTCTTTGACTCTTTGATGACTTTTTGGAGTATCAAAACCTAGATTAAGCTCACTGTTAGAATCAATAATCAAAATGATAACCTCAAAATACCAAAGCTCAAGATACTTCAACCTCCTTGGAAACTTTCTTGAAAAAAAAAAATTCTTCTTCTCTCTCTAGGGGGCACGGCTCCTTTCTCTCTTTATCTCCTCCTTTCTCCTCACTTCTCTAGCTCTCTCTCACTCTCTCTTTCTTTTCAATTTTTCCAAATGAAGGTGTGAGGAATTCCCTCACATTTGGCGCCTATTTATACTACTCTTGACCTAGATTAGTTCACTAGTGTTAGTTCTAGCTTCCTAGGGTTATATAGGTTGCAATTATCTTGTCTGATGGTAGCCTAGGTGGTCTAAGCAAGCAAGGAGAGAGCATTGGGGGTGAAGTAATGAAGTAATGATTGCTAATCATTTGCAATCATTGCTTTTTTGCAATTCTATCGGCATGGACAGTTTTGAGGGAGCATGGTGAGGTGTCATGGGCTATGAGAAGTGGTTTGGGCCGAATGGAGTTGATGGGGGCCCAATTTGATTTCATTTCCAGCCCAAATGCATTAGAACCTAATTTTTCAAGCCCAAATTAGTTACTTAATGCAATAATTCTCAAAAACAAAACCCTAAGACACACGGCTAAGCTTGAACACATCCTATTGGCTTAGTAATTAAGTAATTAACACAAGTATAAGCAAAAAATTGGAAGAAAATTTGATTTTAAAAAGACTAGTTAGGCAAAAATCATGAAATACTAGGATTTTCAGATTTTTAAATACAATAAATCTCTATTTAAATATTTCTAAGATACTAAATGAATAAGATATGTTACTAAGTTGAAGAACTTGAAAATAGATGAAAGAGGAAATTTTCTCATAATTTTTGGCAATTTCTAGCTATTTTTAGGGATTTTTTTCCTATTTTTAAACTAATAAAATAATTAATACGAAAAAAAATAAATATTATTTTACAATTTAATTACTTACTTTATGATAATTAATGACGTTAAGAAGGTCGGGGTTTTACAACATTTGAATGGGTTTTGTTTCTATTGAATTTATGAGTGTTTTGGGCGAAGATTTATGGGTGTGGTGTGGTTTTTGTGAATCTGTTCGTTTGGGATTTTCTACAATTGATTGGCTCATTTACCGATCAACCAGTGTTATTGATCAGAAGGTCGTTTGGCCGATTGAATGGTAGATCATTAGTGTTTTTTGTTATTGTTTAATGATTGACTTGATTGATGTGGGGTAAATGATTGACCTGTTCAAGGATTAGCACATGATGAAAAAATGTTGTCGCATAATAACCCTTGAATTATCCAAAATGTGGACAGTTTGAGATTTTGCATTTGGTGTTGGACAAGTTCGATACTTGTGTCCTATCGACTCCTAAAGAAAATATGGTATCATCTAGCCTTTGTCTTCTGGGTATTATAGCGTTAAGAATGACAATGAACTCAAAACAGTGGTATTGTAGTACCTAGGATACATGAGAGGCATCCAATAGAACTTTACGGGACACTTGTAGTTACCTATGTCATGTGATACTTGTGGAAAAATGCAGTATATTTGTTGAAGCGTTATTGGTGGGACGTCAAGGACCACTGATGTGGAATTCGTACAAACGAAAACTTTTAGAGCATAAACACTTCCGAACGGTGGTATTCGGAAGATCAATTTGTTTTAGCAAATCAAGTCAGTCGATTATTTTATTTAGCAGATAATAAGCATGGACCTACTTGGTGGGTCATGCAAAAGTTGTCTTGTAGGAATGCATATGACATTCCCCACCTGAAGCTGGCCAATGAAGTTGATGGAAATGAAAAATTGGGAGCAACCACAATGAATGAAGCATATTAGGAGGATACTGCCATTGACTTATTTATAGACTTTCGACTGTTTAACCTTAATCCTCTACGGAGAGATGATGTTGCGCCAAACGTTATCAAAGCTTTTGATACAATTAACTGGTGTAAGAAAAGGCGTATAGATAATAATGAAGCTTCAAAGGAGGATGGAGCAGAAAATAAAGAGAATAGCGAAGAAAGCGACGACAAAGATTCACTTGAAAGTGATAGCGACTTGAGGAGGATGAGGAATCAGCCCATAACATGCAAGAATCTTCTTCTGATTAATAATTTCTTTCAAGTATATCTATAGTTCCCCTACTAATTCTGATGTTCTTTGACTGTTCATGTAGTTTTAATTATGATGTATGTTTTACAATTCATGTATTCTAACATGATTTTTTTGTTATGTGACAGATTGCAATGTGAAATGAAACATAGATGAAAATTTTTGCTTATTACTTCTGTACAGTTGCATGACTCCATGAGTCAACCGACTCTAAGTCCAAGTCTCAATCCGCATCCGAGTCTACATGCCTCCATGAGTCAAGCCACGCAAAGTTGTCAGAGTAGTTGTCCATGTAGGAAATGTTTCTTATTTTTGTTTGATAACTTTAAGTTAAACAATAGACTAATTATTTTTGTTTGATAACTTTAAGTTAAACAATAGACTAACTTTGCTAATTTTGTTTTGTGTAATAACCTCTGTTTGTTAGCACGAGCGAGATAGGACACGAGGAGTGAGTTTGAAAAAGAGTCTTGGGTCTGAAAAATAATTGGTGCATATTCTGGATGGGTGTTGGTATGATTTGACGCTCATAAATATAGTATTCTTTGTTATGCATTTGGTTTGTCACTATAATATATTTTTTTTTTTTTGGTATTTATACAAGGCCACTTCGACCTTGATTATACCCTTTGGGAGGACAAGAGGACGGTGTCAAAGACTATAATGATGGCACATCGAAGGCACTGCAACCAGATGCATCTGTATTTCAAGAAGTTCCCAAGTATAGAGATGGCATTACTGAAGCCCCACCCCTGATGCTACTAAAGAATAGGGCACGTAACTCTACAATTTGGTCACCTGTGAAGCATTTTTGGTATGTGCATAATACAAAAACTTGTTGCTTAAATATTGCATTCTTTGTACATATAATTTTGAAAACATATTGCAAAAACAAACTAAGGAAAATAAGATAAATAGATGAAAGTTAATTGTGAACCATGTTTCTGATTCCCGCTCATCCTAGAGCACACAAGTTTGCATGGTAGGTTAATTATTAAATATGAATTTTATTAACATATTGGACAGTTTTAAACTTTTTTTTTTTAACTTCGTACTATTACCATCTAGAAAAATCTGGAGAGTGGCGATATCAATCAATCAGAGCTATATACGAAAAATTATACAAATAATGATGATGTTTGGACCTCGGAATGAGGGATGGAAATTTATGTAAGTGTATGTATAAGAAGAATTATACAAACAATGATGGCGTTTGGACCTCAGAATGAGAGAGGAAAATTTATGTAAGTGAATTGCAACTTTGTATATTATAGTTAAATGTGATATAATTACAGTTTATCTACATTGTGTTTCTGATTACTATTAAATGCTTGTTGGAAAGGATAGATGTCTTCAAGTGCCAGCATAAATATGAAGGGAATACTTACACCAAAATTGATGGATATTCCTAGATATTAGGCAAAAAGTCAGGATATGTGCGAAGATTTGGACACACAATTAAACATGCGCCTTACAATTTTTTAACTAAGCAGTCTTCTGATCTATAGCACCAACTAGCGAAACCAAGGGATGAGATAGAAGTGATGAGAGTGGTCATAGAGACTTGGAAGATTTTATGAAGAAGCAAGTTGAGATGAGGCCACACTACGGGACCACTGTAAAGAGCAGCGTGGGTGGAGCAAGAGCGCATTCGAGTGGAGCAAGAGCACATGCAATTTGACCTGGAGGAGCACGTGTGGTTGTAGCAAGGGCACTTACAGGTAGAAATATCAAAGGTGCTGGAGCAGCACATGACAACAATAATGGAGAAGAAAATGAACAACATCACAAAACGACTATTGGGCCAATTGGGGACTCGACACAAGTAGATGTGACATGTTGTAATTTTTCTTTTATGTTTGCTATTTTAATACAATATTATTTTCGGTTTAATTACGGGTGATTATGAATGATTAGTGATGTTTATAGATGTAAACAATAATGTATCATTACTTTTAAGACGATTTTATATAATATTTTCGTTTATTGTCATTTTACATATTGAAAAATATTTTTTGTAAATATCGTTCAATAGACCACGTAACCGTTCTACAGACAAGTCAAGCGATCGAACGACAACGTTAAAACATCCAATCATAAATCATTTTACCGCTTGATCAGCAACAATATGTCGTCCGATCACAAATTTCACCATCCGATTGCAAACATGACACAGTCGACCGTCTTATCAAAAACATGACACAGTCGATCATCCAAGACAATACGTCTAATTATAAATGTTACACGTTAGATCATCTCAATATATTCATTTGATCGCTACTAAAAACACTCAGTCCTCCAAATCTATCCGTCCATTCAAAAGCATCTCACCGACCAATCGCTACTTATACACATTCCATCATCCATGATCACCAACCAAACATCTATGCTAAGGCGTCCAATCACTTGTAAAAGCTGATTTGATCATAATCATTGCTGCGACCGATTGCCGTTGTGTGCATCCGAACAAGGTATTTGTCGATCAGTTGGGTATTTCTCAGAGTCAATCTATCGTGTACTATCCTATTCAACTGGTCAGTGGTGATCAAAGGCTTGATTTTATGATGGAGATTTACCGTCACAACAACTCATTAATGATGAAAATTGTTTCGTCAATAATTGTTTTTTGTGATGAAATTCGGGTTTCATCATGAAAAACAATTAGTGACTAGCTTTTCACTACTTCAATTAATGGTGAAAAATTGACTTTTATTGACCAAACATTTCATTACTAAAAGTCAAATTTTTTGTAGTGAAACTTGCATGTTTTCTATATTATTGTGCCTTATATGAAGCGATAAGATATTGCTTCTTTCAACATTTTCTCTCCATATTTTGTCTGTTGAAACTTAATTCAATCAACCATAAAACACGTCTCAACTTCCCTGAAACTGGTTTACTTTTTGAAACTAGTGAATCTTCTTTTCATACCAATCTCTCCCAGTCTTATGGGTGGCCAAAAACCCATCGACCAGATCTCCAAACACAAAAGTGACCCAGTTCAACCCGAACTGGTTGGGTTGCATCATGGTCAGGGTCGGGGTCGGGTTTTGAAACATGAACTCGAGAAAAATTAGGTTCGTGTTCAAGTCTCTAACCCAAATTCAAATCATTCAAAAGAACCCGACCCTAACGATTTTAACTTTTTTCAGGGTCAGGTTTTCAAATATAAACCCGAGAAAAATCAAGTTTGTGTTTGGGTCCCTAACTCGAAACCAATGCATTCAAAGGAACCCGACCGCGACGACTTTAACTTTTTTCTAGCTCGAGGTTGGCTTTTAAAACATGAACCTAAGAAAATTCAAGTTCATGTTAAGGTCTGTAACCCGAAACCAAAGCATTCAAAGGAACCTGAACCTGATGGTTTTAACTTTTTATGGGGTCGGGTTATGAAACATGAACCCGAGAAAAACCAAGTTCATATTCAGGTCTCTAACTCAAAAACAATGCATTCAAAAGAACCCGACCCTAACAGGTTTATCCTTTTTCGGGGTCGGGGCCAGGTTGTAAAACATGAACCTAAGAAAAATTAGCTTTGTATTCGGGTCTGTAACCCAAAACCAAAGCACTCAAAGGAACCCGACCTTGACAATTTTACTTTTTTTTTTTTTTTTGTAGAGGTCAGGTTTTGAATCATGAACACGAGAAAAATCAGGTTTTTGTTGAAATCTTTAACCCGAAACCAAAGGATTAAAAGGAACCCAACCTTGACTGTTTTAGCTTTCTTTGGGGTCAAAGACCGGTTTTGAAATATAAACCTGTGAAAAATCAAGTTCGCGTTCGGGTCTCTAATCCGAAACTAAAGTATTCAAGGAACCCGACCCCAGCAGTTTTAGCTTTTTTCAGGGTCGGGTTGTAAATTTCTTGCCTCGATGTTAAGAATTAAATTTTTTAATCATATAAAATTACAAAAAAAATATAACATGAGTAAAAACATTGAAAATATTTTTAGAAAATATATTTGATGTAACAACCAAACATTGGAAATTAGATTATTTTACTGAAACATAATGCATTTGAAACTATTTACAAAAAAAAATGTATTTTACGTTAAAACAAATGGAGCGTAAATTTTATTGTCTCGCGGTCTAACTTAACAAGTCATAGGGGAAAAGTCACTTTGAGCCTTATAACTACCAATGCAATTTCAAATAGAATAAACTATCAATCTTGACATATTCAGCCTTTCAAGTTTCACAATTATTCAAATTGCCCCCTGAAATAAAATCTAAGGCTCAAAATCGTTCCACGTGCCTCATTCACAATACACGAGGCACGAGTTTGATTGTTGGATCTTTTTTAGGCGCACAAATTGATGAAATTTGGTAGTTCGTAGACTCAATGTATCAAAGGTGGTAATTTAAATCTCTATTTAGAATTGCATTGATAGTTAGAGGACTCAAAGTGATGTTTCCCCTACGTCATTTTGGGACAAGAAATTTCCTGTGGAACATAATATTTTTGGGTCCCCACACCCATTCTGGACATAAAGATTTTGTCTCGGTTCAAAAGCATCTAAACAAGACAATAGCTATCCAACGTCAAACAAAGGTTGTGAAAATTGGGACAAAAGCGGAAGAATTATAAAGGCTTATTATATATTATATATCCTAACTCTAAGATACTATATACCAGAACTGACCATTAAAAATACATAAATACGTCAATTTAGTAACAATTAAAAGAAAGCTACCTAACATTACATATTCCATGATAAATCTATTTAAGTATTAATTTCATCTGGAACCTTACCCCTAAGGAATGGGCCTTCTCTCCAACCCTAACCCATGAGATTTGTCACGTCCACGCTTAAAAATGCAAGTTATTGATAAAAAAATTTAAAAATAATTTATTTTTTAAAAAAAGGATAAATATACTTTACAACTTTTAATTAGGAAGGTCATAACATTTTGCATCTTAAATTATTATTTGTCACATTACACCCATCAATTATGGATTTCAAAACACTTCACGACCCTTGTTAAAACTTATTGTCAATTTTGACAAGTATTTATTTAAGGGAGAATATAATGTATGTGTTAGATGTATGCCCTCAAAACTAATCATTTTGAAAAAATTATGAGACAATTATTGTTATTGATTAATCACTTGTTTATTATTTTGGGTACATGCAATGACATATGATGTCATATTGTTGAGCAACATTGTAGAAAAGTCAAGCCAATGATTAATGAATCGAAGGTTGGTAGTATTACTTTTCGGATCCTTGTTGACTCACTTTGTTCTAGACCAAGATACATGATAATGCATAAATAGGTCTACACTCGTGCCTCTATAATATAGATGATGGACTCCATCATTGAGATGGTGACCTAAAGCTGATGAGTGGGTGCAATGTAAGAGTACATGCACTGAACTGGATCAAATATGAATACCTTACTAAAAATGATCACTGATGTACAGAATGGTATTCAACCCAATTAGCTTATGTTGTCCTTAGACCTGAGAGAGTTATGCAGGTTTGCTTGTTATGTGCTTGTACTTTCACTGAGTCATCTGATGATGATCTTCGCAGGTCAAATATTTTAGATAATGTTGGGCCTTGTGCATAGTAAGTGAATTTGTATAATTACACGATATGGAATCCGGCAGTCTCTTGATGAGTCAGTCTGTATATTTTCAAACTCAACTAAAAATGTTGCACGGAGAAATTTTGTGAAAAGTGTTTTCACGGTTTATATATATATATATATATATATATATATGAAGTAATTATTTTCGAAAATTATTTTTTGAAACCTTTTAGGAGTCCAACTAGGTACAACTAAGAATTAAAATTATATGAGCTAGGACTTAATCAGTGATATTATTCCGGTCCTATTAGCTCATGTGGAATATAGTATGGTAAAAGGATAAATAGTTATAATTGTTAGCAAAAGGGATTTCACAAAAACAATCTCATTATCTCGGGGGTCAATTGTGATATGTTAATGGACATGATCACAATTTGTAGAAGCCCATAAATTCGGATTACAGAATATAAGGGGTTTAATGAAAAAGAAGTTTTTCATGACAATCCTACGGCGAGATTTGAGGTCCTAAAGATCTCACGCATAAGCACAGTTGAGTTCTGAACCATCAATTATAAATAGTTCAAAAATTCATTTTGAGAGTACCTAGAACTCATTTTAATGTGAGACTCTTACTCTCTAGAAAATCTCTCTCTAAACTCTCTAAAAACTGTGTGCGTGGATCTGAAGGAGGCAGAACGCTTGGGCTGCTTTGATTCAACAATCATTTTCGCTGCAATCTCGCACTCTAACAAGTGGTATCAAAGCTCAAATCTATGAAATCTCACAGCTCAAGGTTAGTATTTCTCTCTCTAGCTCACGTTGTGTTCTTCACAATCCGTTGAATGTAGATACGGATCTGGTTGATTCTACTTGTGGGAAAGCATTTTCGTACAAGATAAAACATTTTTCTTAATTTGCATGTGAGTTTTGTCTTGAGAGAGAGCACAATCTGGCCATTTTTTTAAATCTGCCCATGCACTCTCCTTGTAGCCGTGCGTGCGTTTCTCTTTAAAGAGAAAGTTGGTAATTTGTTTCTGTTAAAGGAAGATTGAAACCGTGTGAGACAAAAACCATTGTGGAGAAAGCTAGTCTCTAATTGCATGTTGTCTTCTTTGAGAAACAAAGGGCAATCGATTCTTGTGAGACAAGAATTTTATAGGACAAATTCTCCAAGCATCTCTGATTGCATGTTTTTGCTCTTGGCTTGCCCGTGGGTTTCTATTTTGAAGATTTTATTAAGTATTTAAATCTGATTGGAGATCCCTGTCTAGTTTTGATTTGTATTGTTTCTTGCTTAATTTGTTGAGAAACAAGATCCAAATCGGGTTGTTTGGTGTTATGACAATTTGAAATTTTTTGGGCCCGAATAGATGAAAATCGCAAGGAGAGAGAGAGAGAGAGAGAGCAATTCCTTGCTCTCCAAGTTGGCCTCCACTGCCACCGGTGGTGGCACAACTGGTTGGGGACCACACCTGGTGGTCCTAGGCGGCGCCACATGGCATGGTGGCCAGCAGCGACCACTGCCTAGATCTAACCCCTTTAGAGGTACACAAGTTGAGGCTTAGAGCCTCCCCGCCACCTCCCATGACCACCTCAGGTAGTGGGGTGGCCGGCCAAGTGTTGGTTGACGCCTCACCAGCCTGGGGCTGGCAAGGCGCGGCCAATGGTGGCTGGCTACGTCGCTGGGCATAGCCCCTTGACCTTGCGGACCGAACGGCGCCTAGGGTCACGCTTTTGGGCCACGGGTAGGGCAATGATTGCCCTACTCGGCCCAAGGCCCAGCCTGTTGGGTCCTTTAATTTAAAAAAATAAAATAAAAAAGGGACCTATTTTTCAGGTTGGGACATTGGGCCACGGGCTTGGCCCAATAGAGCCAGCCCTTGACCCTTTCTCCCTTAATAGGGTACGGGCTAGACCCATGAAGGGACCCAGGCCAAGGGGTATGGACCAGCCAGTGACCCATGGATTGGATCGAGTTGGACACAAATTCAACCCAAGCCCGTGTGGGTCATGGATCGTGTAGGACCCGGACCATCCCCAGTTTAACGGAATGGTTTGACCAATCTAAACCCGTTTGACCAATTGACCCAAAAAAAATCAAAAATAAAATTACAGATTTAATATAAGTGTTAAATGGGATTATTTTACAAGAAAATTAAATCTCATGGCCTTCCATTGTTGGTATTTGGGAATTTTATTTGATTGATGATTGGTTAAAACTAAAATAGTCACAGTTAATTATTGATTTTATAATTTGTCCTGTATACTTCTTGTGAAGATAAGTGAGCGTGTATGAGTGGTGGGGGTGTTGACTAAAATAGCAATGCCGACCCATTACAAAATTACATGTCATTTAGACGATGGTTGCACTTAACCAAATAAACACGTCCACTAAAATAGTGAAGATTGTGTTTATGTTGGTGGCCAAAAGAAATATCAAGAATCATGAAATTTGTATATGCCTGATATACAACATGTGATGTGATCATGATAAGTAGATTCTACTTGCTTTTATAAGTTGTGCCATGATTACTAAAATAGGATTATGTGCACATAAGTTGAAAGTTCTTGATACCACTGCAAACACTGAATATAAATATTATATTCTGCTTTTTCTTTGGTTGCTGTGATTCAGTGGGAGGTACCATTAGCTATTAAAATCCTCATGCTAATGGATCGTTAATATACTTGTGAATTTTCTTTCTAATATTTGCAGATTCATAATGCCGAACCCATTATCTAGAATCCTAGATGATAACAAACTAACTGGGCCAAACTTCCTTGATTGGAAGAGAAATCTTATGATAGTACTCACTGTGGATAAAATAGCTCATGTCCTCAAAGAGGAGACCCCTCAACTTGCCTTAGCCAATGCTACAAAAAAACAGAGTTACTTTTGAAAAGTGGCATGAGGCGGATGAATTAGCTCACTGTTATATGTTGGCGTCTATGTCTAACATGTTGCAAAAGCAATGTGAAAGCATAGCTACAGCAAAAGAGATATTGGTATATCTCCTAGAGCTATTCAGAGAGCAAAGTTGTTCTGCACATTAGCAAGTTATGAAATTGCTGATGACCACCAAAATGGTGGAAGGTGCTCCAGTTCGGGAACATGTCCTGAAGATGATATCTTTCATCACAGAACTGGAGACACTATGTGCAATGGATGGTGAGACCAAGGTTGGAGCGATATTGGCATCTTTGCTGAATCGTTCAACCAGTTCATATTAAATTATAATATGAACAAGATGATGTGACTTTGTCAAAGCTGCTCAATATGTTGCAAGCAGCTGAAAAACTTATCAAAAAGGAGAAAGGTTCTCTAATGATATGGACAAGTCAAAAGTCAACTATGCCTCGGGAATCAAAACCAAAGGCAAGAATTTAAGAAAAAGAAAAGTCTCAGCCAACTTGAAGGCAAGGAGGACAAGACGAGCGGATAAGAAGGCTAAGGGAAATTGTTTCCACTGTGGCAAACCAGGTCATTGGAAAAGGAATTGCCGTGTATCTTGCTTCTTTGAAGCAAAAGAAACCTGCTGAAGGTATGCTTGTCATTGAATGAATTTAATAGATGGTCCATTAAATTCATGGTGTGTCGATTCAAGCACAACATCTCATATCTGCAATATGTTGCAGGGGTTTAAAGAAACTCGGAGACTAGGTGAGAAGGAGTCATCCTAAAGATGGGGACAACTGCAAGTGTTGTAGAATGCCATTGGAATTTTTCATCTAAGTCTACAAGAAACAAAGTTTTAATTTTGGAAGATTGTCTATACGTACCAGAATGTCGTAGAAACTTAATTTCTGTTTCAAAACTTGGAATATCTGGATATTCACTTGTCTTTAATTCTAAACTTGTTATTAAGTTTCAAAATCAGTTTATTGCTTCTGGTACTATGATAGATGGTCTTTATATTTTGAAAATATTGTAGACTCTGTGAATAATATGAGAATGATGCTGATACCAGTGTGAAAACTCTCAAAAGGAAGAGGGATGTGAATCCCACTTACTTGTGGCATCTAAGACTTGGTCATGCTAATCTGGATAGGATCAACAGATTAGTAAGGGATGGGCCATTAGACCTTTTGAAGGTTGAGCCTTACCAATATGTGAAGCCTTGCTTGCAAGAAAGATGACAAGAATCCTTTTAAAAAAAGGAATAGAGCCACAGAGTTGTTAGAGTTAGTTCACACTGATGTATGTGGTCCTTTTAACCACATAGCCAGAGGAGGGTTCTCATACTTCATCACTTTCATTGATGATTATTCCAGGTATGGTTATGTATACCTGATGAAACACAAGTCTGAATCCTTTGAAAAGTTCAAAGAATTTCAGATGAAGTTGAGAATCAATTGGAAAGGAGTATTAAGATATTCGGTCTGATAGAGGAGGTGAATATCTCTTGGAGATTTTCAAACTCATCTTAGAGATAAAGGCATCATATCTCAGTTGACTCCCCCTGCTACACCACAACATAATGGTGTTGCAAAAGAAGAAACCGAACACTATTAGATATGGTTCGGTCAATGATGAGCATGTCACAATTACCTATTTATTTTTGGGGTTATGCCTTGGAGACAGCTGTTTATATTCTAAACAGGATACCCACTAAGTCAGTTCCTAATACTCCATATGAGTTATGGACTGGCAAAAAGCCAAGTCTTAATCATTTGAGAGTATGGGGATGTCCAGCTCACGTTAAAAAGTTTAATGTGGAGAAGCTAGAATCAAGGACTAAAATGTTTTTGTGGGTTACCCCAAAAGATCAACTGGTTATTACTTTTATAACCAAAAAGATCAAAAGGTAATTATCAGTAGAATGCAATATTCTTGAAATGAGTACAGCCTTAGTGATGGGAAAAGCAAGATTGTTCTTGAGAACAATCAGCTGAACAGAACTGTGGCAGATAAGATTGATGAAAGGATATAACTGAACCCACTGATGAGTCTGAAAAGTTCAGAACTCAAGAGCCTTGACGTAGTAAAAGGAATAATAAACCTCTAGTTAGATATCATGATAAATGAGATTTATCAAATGGAATCGAGGGGTTGGATGATGATCCATATACTTACCAAGAGGCTATAGTGACAAAGATGCAGCACACTGGAAGATGGCAATGGAATCAGAAATGGACTCCATGTACTCCAATGAGGTATGGACCCTTGTTGATCAACCAGAAGGCATCAAGCCTATAGGTTGTAAATGGGTGTTCAAAAAAAAAAGGACCCACTGGAGAGGTAGAGACCTTCAAAGCTAGACTGGTAGCGAAAGGTTATACTCAAAAACATGGTATTGACTATGAGGAAACTTTTCACCAGTAGCTATGATGAAGTCCATTAGAATTCTATTGTCAATTGCAGCTCATTATGATTATGAGATATGCAGATGGATGTGAAAACCGCATTTTTGAATGGGTACATCCAAGAGGAGATTTATATGGAACAACCTGAAGGTTTCCTTTCTCAGACAAGAATTAAAGTGTGCAAACTGAACAAGTCCATTTATGGACTAAAACAGGCATCACGTTGCTAGAACATCCGTTTTGATGAGATGATCAAATCGTTTGGTTTCTCACAAAACATGGATGAACCTTGTGTTTACAAAAGGATTAGTGGGAGTTCAGTAATGTTCCTTATTTTTATGTGATGATATTCTACTCATGGGAATGACGTCGGTGCAATGTCATCGTGAAAATATGGTTAGCGAACCATTTTTCAATAAAAGACCTCGGAAGCATCCTACATTCTCGGATCAAAGTGTTTAGAAACCGAGAAAAGAGGCTTTTAGGGCTTTCACAAGTCCACTATATTGACAAGATATTGGCAAGGTTAGCATGCAGGATGCCAAGAAAGGGTTTTTACCCTTTAGGCATAATCTTCATCTCTCCAAAAAGATGAGGAAGTTTCCTTATGCTTCTGCTGTAAGAAGTCTCATGTATGCAATGCTTTGTACAGGCCAGATATCAGTCATGCGGTTAGTGTTGTGAGTAGATATCAATTAGACCCAGGCCCTAGCACTGGACAGCAGTCAAGCATATTCTCAAATACTTGAGAAGAACCAAACACTATTGTCTGTGTGTGGTGGAGAGGATATCTGACTATCCAGGGATACACAGATTCAGATTTTCAATCAGATATTAATGATAGAAGATCTACATCTGGATTTGAGTTTACAATGGTAAAGGAGCAGTGAGTTGGAGAAGTTTCAAGCAAAACACCACTGCTAACTCCACCACTAAGGCAGAATATGTTGCTGCCAACGAATCTGCAAAGGAAGCTGTGTGGATACAAAAATTCATACAAGAGCTTGAAGTTGTCCCTTCGATGAGTCCCTGATCACCATTTATTGTGATAACAATGGTTGCTATAGCACAAGCAGTGGAACCTAGGGCTCATCAAAGGACAAAACACATAGAAAGAAGATTTCATCTTATTCGTGACATTGTGAATTGAGGTGATGTAGTGATGGCTAAAATAGTATCAACTGAGAACATAGCAGAGCCGTTCACTAAAGTTTACTCATAAAGTGTTTGAGAAGCATTTAGAGTTATGGGTGTCAAGTACATGTCTGATTGGTTTGAGTGCAAGTGGGAGATTGTTAGATGTATGCCCTCAAAACCAATTTTTGAATAATTAAAGATAATTATTGTTATTGATTAATCACTTGTATATTATTTTGGTACATGCAATGACATAAGATGTCATATTGTTGAGCAACATTGTAGAAAATCAGGCCAATGATTAATGAATCGGAGGCAGGGAGTATGATTTTTCGGATCCTTGTTGACTCACTTTGTTCTAGACCGAGATACATGATAATGTATAAATAGGTCTACACTGTGCCTCTATAAGATAGAATGATGGACTCCGTCATTGAGGTGGTGACCTTAAGCAGACGAGTGGGTGTAATGTAAGAGTACATGCACTGAACCGGATCAAATATGAATACCTTCTGGAAACGATCATTGATGTAGAGAAAAGTATTCAGCACAATTAGTTTATGTTGTCCTTAGACCTGAGAGAGTTATACAGATTTGATTGTTATGTGCTTGTACTTTAACTGAGTTATTTGGTGATGATCTTCGCATATCAAATATTCCAGATAATGTTGGGCCTTGTGCATAGTAAGTGAATTTGTATAATTGCTCAATATGGAATCCACCAGTCTCTTGATGAGGCAGTATATTCATTATGTTTGTATATTGTTGGACTCAAATAAAAATGCTGCGCAGCGAGATTTTGTGAAAAGTATTTTCACAGTTTTTATTTATATATATATATATATATATATATATAATTATATAATTATTTTTGAAATAAGTACATATTGAGAATTAAGAATTATATGAGCTAGGGACTTTATCAGTGATATTATTCCGGTCCTATTAGCTCATGTGGAATATAGTATGGTGGAAAGGATAAATAAGCATATAATTGTTAGCAAAAGGATTTCACAAAAACAATCTCATTATTTCGAGAGTCAATTGTGATATGTTAATAAACATGATCACAATTTGTAGAAGTTCATAAATTCAAAGCTGTTTAATGAAAAAGTGTTTTTCATGACGATCCTACAGTCGAGATTTGAGGTCCCTAAGGATCCCACGCAAAAGTACAGTTGAGTTCTAAGCCAGCAATTAGAAATATCTCAGAAGTTCGTTTTGAGAGTAGCTAGAACTCATTTTAATGTGAGACTCTTTCTCTTTAGAAAATCTCTCTCTAAACTCTCTCAAAAACTGTGTACGTGGATCTGAAGGAGGTAGAACGCTTGGGCTGCTTTGATTTAACGATCTTTTCCGCTGTGGTCTTGTGATCTAAAAATATGTATCTATATTGATAACTATTACCCATGAAATAAATTTGATGAAAATATTTCAGATTTGAGCTAGTGTTACATCAATGTTTCTAATATTGTTTTTATTCTACAAGAAAATTTTTCTAGGTCTCTTTTTAAGTAAGGCCAAAAGGCTTGTATTACAAGGTTAGAAACACAAACAGAAATACAAAGAAATTCTAAATATAAATTAACCTTAACTAGGCTGCTAAGGAAGACTAGTGAAACCCATGAATAGGTCAGGATACCACAAATACTTCATCCTCAACAGAGAAAACAGTGGCGGGACACGATAAGCGATAGTTACAGGAATCAATAAGTGCTAATAATGAAAGGGTTGACAGTCCGGACACAATGAAGCCCATTGAGGGGGCCGAAAAAACCAACCAGGAGGCCAGTACAATCAAATGAAAAACAACAAAAGCCTGACAAATGATCAATAAAAACAAAACAACAACCTCAAATTAAAAATCGATCAAAAATCAGAAAAGCCTCTAAAAATGGCTAAAGGAGGCCAAGAGGGGGACATCACCATGGTCGACTCGTGAGCCCCATGTGCCGCTATGGAAGCATTGGCCTACAGCGAATCTTGGCACATGGAGCCTCGAGATCTATCCAAGGTGGCACTTGAGATCCACGTGGGACGCGTGGACCATCACGCACCATCCAACCAACACCAGGCTGGAGTCACTTAGACCGTCTGGTGGTATTGAAGGCTCTCAGGTGCACCTGAATCTAGCTGCCAAAATTTTGAACTTTAAACGAAAAACAAGCCAAGGGAGGGAAACGAGAAGAGCCTTGGGATGCTGGTGTATTGAGGGTTCTAGAGAGAAGACAACCTCTCTTGCTAGAACCAGTGTTTTACTTTTTTGTTGTCTTAATTAAGCATAGGTTGATATAGAAAGTTTATGACAATTATTGCATTAGCTACAAGTCCACTTCAACGAATGTACTTTTTTCAACACAATGCAGTCTTAAATGATGAGATCTACATCTAGAACGACAAAGTCTATCTCCACTGAAGACCACAGCCTTGGTAGCTGTGAGGATAGTCCTTCACCCAAGAAAGAGGGCTTCTAGGTCTATATTTTCACCTAAATTGAGATGCAACAAATCAAAATGAATTTCAGCACAAAGAGCTCTGCAGAGTGACAAAAAAAAAATTTGTCATCATCTGCATTGGCCTTCTTATGTTTTTCTTTTCATATTCCAAGGCTTTCTGGGTACTTGACATTTTCAGGAGTATTTTTGGTTTGTTTTGCAAAAATTTGAAGGAGAAACATGAGTTTTGAGTTTTTTGGTTTGGGGGCCATCATCAAACTGTGCATTTGGCTATTTTTCGCAATCAATCATCAGAATGTGTTGATCAAACGTGAAGTCTAATATTGAAATGTGTCATTTCAATAGCCAACCGATCTGTTGCCAGTTGAACAATGCGTTTAACTTTATAAGCGATTGATCATCTAATATGCAATCGATTGACATACATTAACTGTGCGTTTTATTGACGTATCGGTCGATCAATTTTGTATTCCGATCAATCACTAATCAAACATATTATTTTTTTGTTTTCCACAATTGATCATCATAATGTGTTGATGGAATGGCTATTGAGACGATCGAACAGCTATTGACATAATCAATCGGATCTAAACGTTATCATTTTGGAATCCGACAGTGATCGAACACCCAATTTCGATATGATTGATCGGTGCAGAAAAATTGAGCTGCAATTTTAGAGTTGACTAGGCGATCAAACAATATTTTAGCCAATCGAACGGTAAATGTCAAGACGTAAGAACCATAACGAGCTAAGGCAGTGCGTGAAGAGCAAAAACATACCCACGGCATAGAGGAGAACGGAGGTGGTGCCCAACAATGTTTTTCATCTCAAAACTTGGCAAAAACACTATCCTTTTAGTGGGGAGAGTGTTTAGAATAATTTAAGCTCAAAATCACTATTTTTTTAACTGGTTGAGCATTGAGCAATTTAGGCAAAATTTGTGAGATTTTGTGTGTCAATTTCATGCATTTGTGAATTATGAAAGGCAAGAGGTATGTTACTCGACCTATAATCTTTTATCTTGAAATGATTTGGTTTGGTTTGTGATGATTTGTTTGATTTTAGTGAGATTTGGGTAGTTGTGGGTATTTTGGTAATGATTTTGTGGGGACTGAGGCTATTGTTGCATTTTTTGAAATGTACATTTGAATGAGTTTTTTTTGTGCTGAATTTTGGAGTGTTTTGGGCAAAGATTTGTGGGTGTGGTGTGGTTTTTTCCAATATGTTCGTTCTGGGTTTTATACAATCAATCGGCTCATTCACCAATCAATCGATGTTATCGATCGAAAGGTTGTTTAGCCGATTGAACAATAGATTATTAGTGTTTTTAGTTACTGTTTAATGATTTACTTGATTGATGTGGGGTAAATGCTTGGACTCGAATGTGTGTACCCTAGACCTGTTCAAGGATTAGTATGTGATGAAAAAATGTTGTTGCGTAATACCATTGAATTGTCCAAAGTGTGGACAGTTTGAGATTGTGCATTTAGTGTTGGACGAGTTCAACATTTGTGTCTTGTCAACTCCTAGAGAAAATATGGTAGCATCTAGCCTATCTTATGGGTATTGTAGCGTTAAGAACAGCGATGAAATCAAACTAATGATATTATAGTACCTAAAATACATGAGAAGCATCCAATAGAATTTTACGGGTCACTTGTAGTCATCTATGACATGCGATACTTTCAGAGAAATGCAGTATATTTGTTCAAATGTGATTAGTGGGAGGTCGAAGATCACCAAGGTGGAATTCATACCAACGACAACTTTAAGAGCATAAACACTTCCTAATGGTGGTATTCAGAAGATCCATTTGTTTTATCAAATCAAGTCAGTCAATTATTTTATTTAATAGATAATAACCAAGGACCTACTTGGCGAGTCGTGCAAAAGTTGTCTTGTAGGAATGCATATGAAATTTTCCACCCTAAGCTGAACGATGAAGTTGATGGAAATGAAAAATCGGGAGTAGCCACAACGAATGAAGTGTATTAGGAGGATAATGCCATTGGCTTATCTACATTATGTTTGAGTGATTAAATTTTAGGGTAGTTAAAATTTTAGGTATGGGAGTTAGTAAAAAACTAAGGAGAGAGAGTGAAAAGGTTTATGGGAGGTGATGAAAAAGTGAAAAAAGTGAGGAGAGAGAAATTTTTGTAATTATGATAAAATTTTAGAGAGTTAAAATTTTAGTTAGTGAACATTATGTTAAAGACTTTTGACAGTTTAACCCAATTTTTTATGGAGATATGATGTTGCGCCAAACGTTATCGAAGCTTTTGATACAATTGACCCACGTAAGAAAAGGCGTATCGATAAAAATGACACTTCGAAGGAGGATGAAACAGAAATTGAAGAGAATAGCGAAGAAAGCAACGACAAAGATTCATTTGAAAGTAATAGCGAGTCGAGGAGGATGAAGAATCGGCCTATAACATGCAAGAATCGCCTTCTGATTAATAATTTCTTTCAAGTATATCTATAGTGCCCCAACTAATTCTGATGTGCTTTGACTGTTAATGTAGTTTTGATTCTGATGTATGTTTTACAGTTAATGTATTCTAACATGATTTTTTTGTTATGTGTCAGTTCGCGAAGTGAAATGAAACATATACGGAAATTTACTTATGTTACTTTTACACAGTTGTATGACTCCATAGTCAACCAACTCTAAGTCCAAGTCCCAATCCACATCCGAGTCTGCATGCCTCCATGAGTCAAGCCACGAAAACTTGTCATAGTAGTTGTCCATGTAGGAATTTTTTCTTACTTCTGTTTGATTACTTTAAGTTAAACAACAGACTAACTTTGCTAATTTTTTTTATGTAATAACATCTATTTGTTAGCACGGGCGAGGTAGGACAAAGGAGTGCGTTCAGAGAATAGTCTTAGGTTTGGACAATTATTGGTCCATATTCCAGAGGGAGAGTATGGAGGAGATTCTACCACTGCTACCTCCATATCCAATAAGATTAGAATGCTGGTCCGGTCATTGATTCTACCCGCCGTTAGCAAGTGGGCTAATGTTCTAGCAAAAGTGAAAGAGTATATTATGGATGGGTGTTGGTATGATTTGACACTCGAAAACATAGTATTCTTGATTAAGCATTTGCTTTGTCACTATAATATTTTTATTTTTTGACAATTATGCAAGACCAGGACCATTTCAACCTTGATTATACCTCTCAGGAGAACATGAGGATGGTGGTGGAGACTATAATGATAGCACATCGAAGGTACTGCAACTAGATGCATGCGTATTTTAAGAAGTTCCCAAGTAAAGATGCAGCGTTACTGAAGCCTCACCCCTGATTCTACTAAAGAACAATGAACGTAACTCTACGATCTGTTCACTAGTGAAGCATTTTTGGTATGTGATAATACAAAAACTTGTTGCTTAAATATTGCATTCTTTTTACAAAAATTTTTTATCATATTGCATAAACGAAGTGAGGAAAATAAGATAAATAGATCAAAGTTAACTGTGAACCATGCTTATGGATCCCACTCGTTCCAGCGTACAGGTGCTTGCATGGTAGGTTAATTATTAAATATGAATTTTATTAACATATTGGATAGATTTAAACTTTTTTTTTTTTACTAACTTTGTGCTATTACCATGTAGAAAAATCTGAAGAGTGGCGATATCAATCCAGCAAAGCTATATAAGAAGAATTATACAAACAATTATGGTGTTTGGACCTCGGAAGGAGCGAGGGAAATTTATGTAAGTGTATTGCAACTTTATTTAATATAGTTAAATGTGATATGATAACAATTTATCTATCTTGTGTTTCTAATCATTATTAAATTCTTGCTGGAAAGGATAGATGTGTTCAAGTGCCAATGTAAATCTAAAGGGAAGGCTTACACCAAAATTGATGTATATTCCGAGATATTAGACAAAAAGTCAGGATATGTGCGTGGATTAGGACAGGTAATTAAACCTGCACCATACTATTTTTTAACAACACAGTCTTCTGATCTATATCACCAACTAACGAAGGCAAGAGATGAGATAGAAGCGATGAGAGCAATCACAAAGAAAGACTTGGAAGATTTTATAAAGATGCAAGCTGAGATGGAGGCCACACTACGGGACCACTGTGAGGAGAAGCGCGGGTGGACCAAGAGTACTTACAGGCAGAAATATCAAAAGAGCTGGAGCAACACATGATAACCGTAATGGAGAAGAAAATGAACTACATGACAAAACGACTATTGGGTTTAATTGGGGACTCGACACAAGTAGATATGACATGTTGTAATTTTTCTTTTATGTTTGCTACATTAATACAATATTATTTTCAGTTTAATTATGGGTGATTATGAACGATTAGTGATGTTTATAGATGTAAAAAATAATGTATCGTTACTTTTAAGATAGTTTTATATAATATTTTCGTTTATTATCATTTTACATATTGAAAAATATTAGCCCAATGTTATTTTGCAAACAATCAATAATTTATTTTGAAAATAACAAAAATTTCTAAGTGCTTTGAAGACTTTTAGAGTTTACCTCGTCAATCCACAATTTCTAAAATGTGTTTTAAAATATTAAGGTTATCTCACTTAAATATTTCTAATCGTACTTAAACACCATTACACAAAGTTAATAGATCAATTTTTTCTGATTGTAGGCGTTTAGAGAAGTGTTGAAATGGAATAGACACTTTCAAGATGCTGATTTTTCTCTCCAGCACTAATAGTGTTGACACATTGTGGAATGGTGTCAATACGTTGCACTGACACCCGAGAGCAGTTTAGGGTGTCGACACATTGATAGACTAGTGTCGACATATCGCACTGTCATCCGAGAGCTGAATTCATGGTGTTAGCACATTGAGAACTAGTGTCGACACATTGCACTGACACCCGATAGCACAATTCCATACCAGTTTTGAGGTGTCGACACATACAGACTATGTGTCAACACATTTCGCAGAAAAAATGAAACGTCGCTGGCTCATTTAAAATACTCCAAAAACACATTGGTACCCTTCCAGCAGTACTCTTGAGGGTTTTGAAGACCAATGAAGTCAAAAGGGATATAAATAGAAGAAGATAAAGAGATAAAAACAACGAACTACAATTATTCTATACCCTAACTTCTAGAGAGAGAAAGTGCTTCAAAGAAGAGAGAAAAACGCACCTACCAAGAAAGCTTGTACTCCCACCTATCATATTTTAGCTTTCTTTTAGGAATCATATCTTCTTGCTCATTGTTGTGCTTTCCACTTATTTATTTGGCTTAGAGAGTCTTTCTTTATTATTCCTTTGTACCCATCTTTTGTAAAACACTTGAGTGTTAGGTAAACACTTGGTCATACTCGTGAGGGTAGAGGAAATCCCTTGGGTTTTGGGATTTATGGCGATAGTTGAAGTGTGAGCTCACAAAACTCTTTGTAAAGGTTCCTTAGCACCCGTGAAACTAAGGTGTACTTGTTATTTTGAGAAAAGTAAAGGAAGCCCAAGGAAGTCAATAGCCTTGGGGGTGGACGTAGGCAAGTGTTGGCCGAACCACCTAAAATTGTGGTGTTGTCTCTCTAACTCTATCTCTCATATTATTTGCTTCATTTTCGTATTTGTGGTGCTTTATGTTTTATTGTTCCTTTGCTTAAATTATCTTGGAAAAAGTTTTAATTTTTATTAAAACTCAATTCACCCCCCTCTTAAGTTGTTATTTAGACTCACAGAAAATATATTTTATAAATACTATTTGATCAACCAAGTAATCATTCTATCGACAAGTCAAGCGATCGAACAATAATAATAAACGTCCAATTGTAATCATTTCACCACCTAATCAGCAACAATATGCCTTTCAATCGTAAATTTCATCGTCTGATTGCAAACAAATCAAACGTCAGATCATCGTTATAAATTGTCTGGTCAGAAACATGACTTGGCCAATCATCCAAGAGAATACGTATGATTATAAATGTTACAGGTTCGATCATCTAAATATATCCGTCTGAATACTACTGAAAATGTTCGACCTCCAAATCTATCCGTCCAATCAACACCATCTCACCGACCGATCGCTACTTATACGCATTCTATCGTCCATGATTACCGACCAAATCTATCCTTAGGCGTCCGATTGCTCATTAAAGCTGATTTAATTATAATCGTTGCTACGAACGATCGCCATTGTGCGCGTTCGATTAGGGTATTTTGTCGATCAGTCGGGTATTTCTCAGAGTCAATCAATCTTTTGCTATCCGATTCAACAGGTTAGTGGTGATCGAACACTTGATTTCGGGACAAAATTTGCACTCACGATAACTCATTAGTGACGAAAAATTGTTTTTGGTGATGAAATTAGGGTTTCGTCATGAAAACAATTAGTGATGGGTGTTTGCTGAAGGAGCTTGCGGAAAAAAAAAAATTGTCACTAATACTTTTAGTGGTAAAAATTTTACTTTTATGGACCAAACATTTTGTCACTAAAAGTTTTTTTTTTTTTTTTTAGTGAGGGCTGCATGTTTTCTAAAATATTGTGCCTTATATCAAGAGATAGGATATTGCTTCTTTCACCATTTTTTTATTCTCCATATTTTGTTATGATATCAAAGCCTAATTAGCCAACTCGATGAGCTATTTTTCTAGCGCATTTATGAATACAGTTTCAAATTGTTCCAAAAAATATAAATTTTTACCCAAATTCTTTGAGACTAAATTTTTTTGTTCTGCGTTCTGTGTTAATAAGTCATTGGAGAAAAGTCACTTTGAGCCTTAATTATAACTAACTATGCAATTTCAAATAAAAGTCTAAACTACCAATCTTGACACATTGAGCCCTTCAACTTCTACAATTAATCAAATTGCGCCTTGAAATAAATCTAAGTGTCAAAATCGTGTCATATGGCTCATTCACAACACACGTGGCACGAGTTTTATTATTGAATCTTTTTTTGGGTGCAAATTGATGAAATTTGGTAATTCGTGGCTCAATATGTCAAATGTGGTAGTTTAAACCCCAATTTAAAATGGTATTAGTAGTTAAAAGGCTCAAAGTGATGTTTTCCTAAATCATTTTGGGATGAGAAGTTTCTATCAAACGGAATATTTTTTGGTCCCAAACTCATCTGAAAAAAAAAAAATCCATTCCCTCACCCCCACCCACCCATTCGTAATGAATTTGTCTCGGTTCAAAAGCATCTGAACAATGACAATATACAGTGATCCAATGTCAAACAAACAAAAAACAATGACAATATATATACAGTGATCTAAAGAAGAAGAAAGAAAGAAAGAAAGAAAGGTAAATATACTTTACACTTTTTACAGTTTTTAAGAAGGTCTTAACATTTTGTATCTTAAATTATTATGTTTGTCATATTACAACCATTAATTATGGATTTCAAACACTTTGCGACTTCTGTTAAAACTTTTCGTCAATTTTGATAGGAATTAATTTTAGAGAGTATATAGTGTACGTATCCGTATTGATAATTATTACCCATGAAGTTAATTTGATGAAAATATTTCAGATTTGAGCTAATGTTACATCAATGCTTCCAATATTGTTTTTATTCTACAACAAAAGTTTTCTAGGTTTTTTTTTTAATAATGCCAAAAGGCTTGCATTACAAGGTTAGAAACACAAATAGAAATACAAAGAAGTTCTACCTATAAATCAACCTTAAATAAACTGCTAAGGAAGACTACTAATGAGACCCATAAAGGGGTCGGAATACCACAAATGCTCCATTCTAAGTGGAGAAAACAGTGGCGTGACACGATAGACGATAGCTATTAAAATCAATAAGTGCTAATAATGAAAGCGCTAACAATCCGGACACAACAAAGCCCATTAGGGGGCCCAAAAAATCAACCAAGGGGCCAGTATAACCAAATGAAAAACAACGAAGCCCGACAAATGATCAATACAAACACAACAACAACCTAAAATTAAAAATCGAGCCCGGAATCAAAAAAGCCTCGAAAATGGCTAAAGGAGGCCAAAAAGGGGGACATCACCATGGCCAAAGCGTGAGCCCATGTGCCGCTATGGAAGCGTCGGCCTAGAGCAAATCTTGTCACATGGAGCCTCTTGATCTATCCAAGGTGGCACATGAGATCCACGTGGGGCACGTGGACCATCACGCACCATCCAACCAGTGCCATGGTGGAGTCGCTTAGACCGTCTGGTGGTACCAAAGGCTCTCAAGTGCACCCGAATCTAACTGTCAAGATTTTAAACTTTAAAGGAAAAAAACAAGCCAAGGGAGGGAGACTAGAGGAGCCTTGAGACGTGGGTGTTTTGATTTCAGGGTTCTAGAGAGAAGACAGCCTCTCTTGCTAGAACCGTTGTTTTACTTTTTTTGTTATCTTAATAAAGCATAGGTCGATATAGAAAGTATGTGACAATTCTTACATTAGCGACAAGGCCACATGAGATCTACATCTACAACGACAAAGTGTTTCTCCACTGAAGACCACAGCCTTGGTAGCTGTGAGGACAGTCCCTCACCCAAGAAAGAGGGCTTTCGGGTTTTCAACTAAATTGAGATACTACAAGGCAAAATGAATTTCAGCACGGAGAGCTCTGCAGAGTGACAAAAAAACAGTTTCTGTCATCATCTTTTTTTTTTTCTTGGCAGTTTCTGTCATCGTCTGCATTAGCCTACCTGTTTTTCTTTTCATATTCCAAGGCTTTCTGCTGGGTAATGCAGTATGAATTACTCTTCTCTTTTTTATGAGTGATAAAATTGGGCAAAAAATATTTTGAGTTCGATTTCTAGCGCAGCATAAAGGTAAGAAGTGCCTGAGGAGGTTTCAACTTACAGCATACTGTACACATTCATGAGACTGGATGATATTATAGAGCACTCTATAAAATTGCTACAACATTTTCAGGTCAAATCGAGTACTACAAAATAACTTGATGCTCAACCAAATGTGTTAATACTTCTCGAAGGACCCAATCAGAAGTAGTCAACTTACAATATTTCCTATTTCCCTCAACGGACACAAATTAACACCTTCAAGAAAGTGAGGTACAAAAGTAATGCAGGCTGCAGCATTAAGGAGGTGGAGGCCCAGGCTCGAAGAGCGGAGGGAAGCAGCTTCTAAACAAACCACAGCAGCACAGAAACCACATACTGCAGAATGAAAACAAAATCAATCAGAAAATGGCAAAATTCAAGCTTCATCTGTTTTTCATGCGGATCAGGAAGAACCAGAGGAAAAGAAATCTTACCAGCAGTCCAAGAAACCTCCGCCGGGTGGCGCTGGGCCCAGCAGTGGTGCGCTTGGCGGTGGAGGGGGATCCATTGCAGACAAAACAAGAAGATAGGACTCTTTTTCCAGAGAAGGTAAACTTTATAGGTATGTTCGAATCTATATTTAGGCAACATCCTTTCTTTGTGTCACGCCTCCAGCTACCATTCAAACGAGAATTTCAAACTTACAGTATGTGTACCCCAACTACCACATGAACGAAGTTAAGTGTGCGCGAGCTAAATCTTAGCTGCTTAGAAGTAGCAAATTGCTGAAGGGAACATATGGAATTTACAAAGACCCTGTGAGATAAAAGCACATGGCCGAATCTGGTTACTTCGTTGGCTCTTGTTGTTGAGCTATTAACTCGGATATGTGGAAGCAAAAGGAAGCAACATGTTGCAAATAAGACAAGAAGTCATAAAGAAGAGTGATAATACCCAGAAGATTGACGTATGTTTCAAGCTGCGTGCATGTGAAATAGAAACTCCCAGAAGATTAAACATTAAATACTAAAATAGTCAGAAATGGTGTTGAAAAGAAGTGGTCTGACTGTGGAACCACTCCACGTAGTCAAGCCCCCCACACCAGATGGACCCTCATTGTTGAAAGGGAAGCATCAGGACCAAGAGTTGTCAGGAGTTCATCACTGAAGCCAGACAATTCACATCACCAGGCAAATTGTCCTACTGAGATGTAGGATCTTCTGATTGGAGAAGTCCGGACAATCCCAAGGCGTCTTGACATGGTTGCCTGGACAACATACAGAGTTCGAATATCTGTCCCAATTTACGCTTTAGGTTAAATTGGGTGAAAACGGATTACGCACAGAAATCTCTAACTGCATTTCTTGCCGTTGATTCAATGAACAAGCCCCTTTTTTATCCCCTCTTTTTATAGTCCCCCGCCTGAATTAGACCCCTGACTCAATTAAAAATCATCTCAGGTGTGGGTAGAATTCAACTCCCAATTAAAGGCCATATAATGGTCAACTTTACAGAGCTAGCCTGGTTTACACCCATAACTGCATGAGCTGGCTACTTCAAATGCTTGATTTAGGAATTTGGGGGAAATACCAACAAAGTGTGTTACTTCACAGTCCATGTTATCATAATATGGATAGCTTCAAGGTGCAAATTCAATCCCTCACGTTCCATTTATTCCACGCTCAAAATTACATAGGCCATATCAACCGATCCACCTCCAGTCCTTTTTTTTCTCTTTTCAAGCTGATACCATACAGTATTGTACAATATGAATTTCCTATATTTCCATCTGTACATAGACAACAGACATACATTATAATACCAAAAAATTACAATCATGTAACCAGATAGCCTGTGATACCGCTCTTCTTCAAAGAATAAACGTCGTAAAACAAAAAAAATTGAGAAAGCAAAGAAAAATTCTGTAATTGCTTCCTCTATGATATCCTCTTTCAGCAGTCTACAACAGACAAGTATTACAACAATCAAAAAAGGTGTTACCCGGAATTGTGTCTCTCTTTACCAAGCCCTCCGCATGTCTGGTTTTTTTCAAGGGATCTTAGTATTGGCCATGCAGAATGATTCAAACCGTGGCTCAGTTAAGTCCACTCTTTCATCATCTGAGGCATGCCAACTCCTACTATTAGAAGTCAACAGCATCAGCCTCTCGATATACTCGGCCGAAATGGTGTGTGCTTCCTTAGTGTTGTTTCGAACACACGGAATACTGTCAACATCTTCTGGCAGGGAGCTTGAACTAGACAATTCTTTACTTGATTGGGCTGGCCTTATCTCCTCTGTGTCAATAGGACCTGACAACTGCAGTGAACACTGAGCTGACTGTACACTGGAAGGGACTGGCCTCTTCTCCAGTTGGTTGTTAGGTCTCAGAAGGTATGATTCAGCTCTCATCCAATTGGGTGATGACCTCTACGTGGCACATAAGAATTACTCTGATCAGATCAACATCAGTTGAGCACGTGTTGGGTTTTGAGCTAGTTCAAGTTAATTTCAAGGTATTTGACCAACTTTCACCTTACAATATCTTTTGTTAATTACATAATTACTTACTTTACAAGCAAAAAAAGTTTACTTCTTAAGTCTCAAATGCTTTGAGAAATCACCTTTTTCTTTTAGCTTTCTGCATAAGATAGAAATATGAATCTTTAATTGTTCTAACACTTGTCTTATGACAATTCAAACATGGGTTATATCCTCTCAGTAGCTTGCCCTAATATGGTCCAGTATGAGGCCTCTATTGAGCAAAAAATTTGAAAGACACGACCGAGTCCACCCCTATACCAAGTTTCCTCATTGCAAACATTTTGGCAAAGAAAGGGCAGAGGATAAGTCAGCTAAAATTGCTTTCTCAGTACAGATCAATTAGATTCGGTTGATCATCCTATGAAACACAAAATAAAATTCCTAATTAATGTCATTTGTTTGCAAATCTTTACAAGTGTTAAATGTTGTGTTTGGATGAGGAACTTTAAGGTGAGAAAGCAAGAAACCCGGAATAGCCAAGCCAAAGTATTTAGCATATCATGGCAAAAGTGTTTACCTGATAAAGATATACCGGAAGGTTTCTCCTTCTAGATTTCTCAGGTGCAATAGTTGAGAGGATTTGAACAACCTCACTCATGCTTGGTCGATCATCAGGATCCAATAGCAGGCACTCTTTTGCGAGGTAAGCCATTATCTGCATCTCTTCTTCTGGGAAATTCCCATTTAAACACGGATCAGGCAACTCTGTGGTTACACGTCTACTATCCTGTAAGCGAGGGGTAGCCTACAGACAAATGACATATGTGTCACCATGGATTCTGTATATGCCAATATTTTTTCACCAAAGAGAACGTAGATATGGAAGGAAGAAAAGAAAAAGAGAGGGGGGGGGGGGGGGGGGGGGGGGGTGGGAAGGGGAGGGGTGGAACCTGCTTTAAATAAATGTAAATATGCAAATTTAGGCTAACAAGCTAAAGATCAACAACGACTCCAGAAAGGTACAAAATACAGATACAAATATTAGATGGTGTCAATAAGATCAGCTGTTTGATCACAGAATATCCAAACATCATACATTAAAAATAAGCACCTTGTATTTTCAAGAAAATCACTGAAAAACATAAGAATGCTAAAAATGAAGGGGAACCTTTCCATAAGGGTGCAAACAAGTATCAAACATCGATGGAGATGAAGATCATGTCCTCCTGTGCCTAACACACCAATAGCCGAAAAGAGGCATCCAAACAATGGTTGGAGACTATTCAACTTAATGTAGAGTGAACTGTTGCTTTAAAAGGTGAAATAAGTGCTTTACCCAATGCAGGAATAAGCCTTTTGATATGTTAATCATTTCATTCTTCCAAAAAAAGAGAAAAAACAGTTCAAGATAGCAGAAGTAGAAAATGAATTCAGAAAGAATTGCTTTCATGGAATAACACATTGAGGTTTTACTATACCCAGATGACAAGGCTTTCTTCTCCTTTGCTGGTCGATTTATAGATGGGCTGCCTACCGCTAATGAGCTCAAGGAGGACAACACCAAAACTGAAAACATCAGACTTGAGTGAGGCTTTCCCAACGATTGCATACTCTGGTGCAAAATAGCCAAAAGTCCCCTGCATTTTTGCTGGAGAATTGGAATAGCTGGGAAGACCATCAGCTCTTAAGTATTGAGCCATGCCAAGATCAGTTATCTGGACATACATAGGAAACCGACTAAGAAAATATATTGTGCATGTTGACTGTCAGAATAGATGATGAAAACAGCACCTGTATGTAATTTCATAAGAACATGAGAACTTCGGACATCAAAGACAATCTGTTGACTGGGTGAAATAACTAGATCCTCGAGGGTAAAAGTGTAACTGGCAGAATTAGACCAGATTCACTATGAATCAGGAGTTTGTTTTCTGCTCTCAATTAAACCAAGTTCATTGAGCAACATCGTAGTCAACAACAGTTATGGTCATATTCCTTTTGCCTCTTAGTGACGTTTAATAATCCTAACAGATGTCTAAGTAATGAAGATTCTTACTTTTGCACTCCAATTATCATCCAAGAGAATGTTTGTTGATTTGACATCACTATGTAGAATCCTTGGAGCAGCTGCTTCATGAAGATATTCCAGGCCTCTTGCAGCTCCAATTGCAATTGCAACTCTAGTAACCCAATCCATGTCTCTCCCTGAACCACCATCCAAATTCTCTCTCAAATTACCATTAGGCATGTACTCAAATACCAGTAACCTCTCCGCATTTTTTCTTAGGGACTCTGAGCAGTAGCCGAGCAAAGGCACCACATGACAATGGTGAAGTCTGGATAACAGCTCAATCTGACAAAACAAGATGGTGAAATACCATCTTATGATCCTTTTTCCTTTTAAGATACCTGGAAAGAAGATTGTTTTAACCAAGAAATAAAACCTAATGGACAGTCAAAGTTGTACCTCTGTTAGAAAAAGTGATTCTGCATCTGGACCTCCCCTAGTTTTTAGTCGCTTAATTGCCACAGTTATACCACTTCTGAGCTGACCACGATAAACATGGCTGCTTCCACCAACTCCAATTAGATTAGAGTTTGAGAACTTTTTTGTTGCATTTTCCAATTCTGAGTATGAAAATTGGATGATGGTTCCATGGGTATTTCCATTTTGGTTTCTAAATAATGAAGCAGCTTTCTGAAAGCACCCTGAGCAGTAGACATTATAATTTACAATGGTATTATTATCAAAGCCAAGTTGTATAAAAGTAGGAACATTAAAACATCTTAAAATATCAAACATAAAAGGCAGCAGGTTAACACTAAACGAAATTATTTGCAGGAGAAAATAGAAACAAGGTTTTTATCAATTACCTTAAAACTAAGGTAAAATGACTTGCCTGTGGAAGGATTTAAAGTGGAATCTATAGTAACTTTGGTTGCCAGCACTGAAGTCCTGAGACTTATTAAGTTGGTCCCACTATTGCAACTTGTATCTTTCTCTGATGTGAATATCGATGCTTGAACAGGGAACTTGTCCTTTCTAAATATGTAGCACATAGTGGAGGCAAGAAACGCAAAAGTTGTGAGAATAATAATGCACAGTAACAGAATAATCACAACAACTTTGCTTGAAATATGCTTTTTTGAGACTTGCGCTGCGCTCAGGGATCCTGTTAAGAAGAAATCAGACACCCAGGAATCTTTTGAGCTCCTTGATCTAAACACTCACAAATAACTTTGTGCAAAATAACTTCAATGAAAAGAGATGACTCATGCATTATATCAACAAAATACCTGAAGATACAAACATAAATGCAAATAAACAAATATTTCACACAACTGAGAAAATTTTAAATAACAACTCCAGGAGAAAGTATCAAGTATAAATCAAAAGCCCAAAGGTGTTCCAGCAGAATATCAGGATGAGTTGACAATTAGCCCCAATAATTAGATGGTCAACCACTTAAATAACCCACACTCTGATTTTGAGCATGACAACCACCCAGTTCGGCAGTGATTTCAGGGGAGCAGAACATTAATTAACACTAAGCAATAATGTTCTACCTATCAAGTTAGTTATTTAGAAGGGAAAGTTCCACAAAGGTCCAAAGAAAAGTATAATACCAGAAGTGCAGTTGCAGGCTGTAAAACAGTTGGCATCAAATCTATCAGAATCTAATTTAGGGAACCCATCAGCAGGGCATGTACATGTCCACGTGCTCCCACTTCCTCCAGCATCTACATAGAGAAATATATGCAGTTAGTATTGCATTCCACAGGGATCACAGTTGCCAAGCGATACATGATGTATAATGACGAACCTTGTCAATAAATGAAAGACAAGAGAGCAGAAGTGATCAGATAGTAAAGACAATTGTTGATAAGCAAAAAAGATGATACCGTAAATTGATGCAATAAACATGGCACATGTAAGGATTCAACATAACATGCTTTCAAGACTTGCAGATATTTCCTACAAGCTCCCATTGAAACATGTGAGAAAACCAGACACATATAGACATAAGACATTAAGAGACTTCCTACTTCAATTCTAGACACAACAGATCGAAAATGTCCCATCTATCAGCAATGGCTCCTACAGAGTTAATCAGAGAATATATGTAGGACAACGCAAAGTATACCCTATCTACTATCAAGTACCAAAAGTCTGTCCTCTAGTCAGAATGGTAGGACTTTCACGTGAAACAATCAAAGTTATAGGTAATAAACAGTAAACCGGCCTTCTTCAAATGGAACTATTATGCATGCACCTTTTCATATTCCCCCTTCTCTCCTGGGTAAGTATGCAGCTGACAGAAGCTTCTAACAATTAGAACACAAACAGGAAGTTCAATATATGGATTAACCAGAAATGAGAGAGAGAGAGCATGTTCAGCAAAACATTTGGTAGGAGCAAATTTATATCAGCAGTAGCTTAATTTGCCAATCAAAGCTTCTGGATGCTTCTACAGAACAAGAAGCAGCATACCTGGAATGCATTCACAGGATGTGGAACAGTTGGATTTAACAGCAATTTGATTGCCTTGGTATGAAGAAGTACATTTACATGTCCATTTGTTTACGCCAGAAGTATCAGAAAGTTTATCTGCATTTGTAGATGTCATCTG
This sequence comes from Morella rubra, assembly GCA_003952965.2. Lineage (NCBI taxonomy): Eukaryota > Viridiplantae > Streptophyta > Magnoliopsida > Fagales > Myricaceae > Morella > Morella rubra. Next base: position 14,318,295 of record CM025849.1, on the reverse strand, counting down.
AGTACAAATCATAGGAGACCCTTAACAAACTGAAATAAAAGTAACACGTTTGGAAGCTTATTTTACAACAATTTGTTGGAGGTAGGGAAAATCAATGGCTTCTTCAGTCGGCCTGTACAGCCTATTCAACATCAGTAACTACAGATTTTAATTTGCATGACTGAGAAATTTTAAGTTTTGCAAGATTGCCAACAAGGAAAAGATTTGCCATTGATTTGCCATTGTTTCCCTGACAACAATCACAGCCAAATTCCATATACAATATAAATTTTAACACTAACCACAATGACTTTGCTGAATCCAGATCAGGCTGATGAGACAAGCAATGATTACTATTTGGATCTTCATTTATTCACACCCTAACACCACAAGGAAAGAAAATTAGACCATTCAACATACTGTTCAATATCATCAAAAGTTCGCACTTCATAATTGTACAGAGCAAAAATATAATATCTACAACATTGACGTCTTACAACAGACAGCGGATATTTCTCATTATGTAAAAGTAAACTACCCATGTAGTATGTTCCCAAGTCATGTTTTAAATCTTAGCCGATAGCTAGCAAACAATAAAATAAAGGAAACTATAAAAGAAACAGGCTAGACTACATTTGCATTTAGTTTGCAAAGATGACCTCAACAGAACGCACACAACAACCCAATGGAAAGGGAATCGGCAAAATAACCTTCATTGGCGACAAGAGCTTCACTCTTTAATTTTTATCGATCTAAAATCACTTATAACTACACAAAGTTGATATCCATCATTCCAATCCAAGCAAGGAGATAAGGATCCAAGCAGGAAGAGAAACAAATGTATCTTTTAAATGAAACAAATTACCAATTACTTATTCTTTTTTTTTTTTTTTTCTAAGTTACCAATTACTTATTCACATGAACAAAATGCGTGATTAAAACACTGTCAAGTTTCGTATATCTAGATGAGGTGGACTACAAAACAGGTGGAAAATATACGACAATGCTTCAACTTTCAGCTTCAAATCATTTTCTCTCGCAAGGGTGAAATAATGGAAAAGGAGGGGGACGAGAGGAGGTGTACCCAGACCTGGTATCAATATTCTCATGCTATCTTAAAACGCATACAAAGGCCTTTAGATGCTGTTTCCCTATCTCTGAATCCTTACCCAAAACAAAAGCATTCAGAAAAACAGAAAGCACCTAGTTAGAATATATTAGAAGGACTAGCCCAATACATGGTTGGCCAACAAACATCAGAAGCTTCCAATTCATTGCAACCTACAATGCTGGAGTACTCGAGGCTCAAGCCATATTGTACCAGTAACATTAAGCAAAACTGCTCTGAACTACGATACTTCAACCCAACTTCCCGTTAATTATTGGACAGATACAGCTGGAATAGCTACACCCAGTAAGATAATGATACACAGCTAAAATCTTAAAGCATGTTCATCGGTCATTAAAATCTGATCCACCAGTATAGTACATCCTATAATAAAGACGACAGTTAAGGTAGATACTAGAACTACATCAAAGTAATGTCCCTACACTATGGACTCGGCTCCCCGAACTCATATAAGGAAATTAACCAAGACAAAAAGCCCAACTGAAGAATAGAACTGTTTCCTCGAAATTGCGTGCAACAACTAAAAGAAAGCAGAAAATGAGCACTTTCATCTAAGCGAGTAAGCAACAGCAAAGTCAAACCAACAGAACACATGAGTTTGTCTGAGAATCTACTAACTAACATAGCAGCTCCGAAGAAGCTGAATGTTCAAAATACAGACTCTCCATGTTCTTAATTAGCCTTACCCCAAAAAATCAAACTTTCAGTATACGGTCATTCCTGTCTCAACTAACAGCTGGAAGTTTCGAAGGAAGAAAAGGGCAGTGCGGAGGCGACGTTTGACAGCAGATAGAGCGGACAGAGACTAAATGGACGCCTGAGATTATTTAAAAATGGAATGAAAGGATAATCAAAACAAGCCCAATCAACAACCTTTCAGAAAGCAACGCTTTTGCAAATCCGAAAGAGACCCCTCAACCAACAGTGTAGCTAATCATCACTAGGGACTAAAAATCAGAAACCCATAACCTTGTTAGCTTGCTTTTGGTCATATATACTCTTAAACTCATGGTGTCATTCGCAATTTGAGTTGGGACGGAAAATGGAAACTTTTTAAATTTTTGGAGGATAAGAACATAGCCAACGGTAGATTTGCTCTCTTTCAATTTCTGGATAAGCAACGGTCAGTAGAAAACTTGGCTTCAAAGACATACGACATACATTTTGGTCAGTAAAGCGACATGAAAGTAGAGTTTCAACGCATTTGCATACACGGGGCCCCACGTAGTTTTGTGTCGGCTTTTAGATCGGGCCCCCTTTGACGTAGGCAACCTGATTGCTCCGAAACAAGTGATCTAGTCCGTTAAATCAGGACCGTGTAACTAATTAACGGCCAAAAATAGCTAAGTCGGAATCTCCTCCAACTTTATGACGTGGCAATTGGTTGTCTAATGATCACAGAGCTCGACCAAAAAAAAATCTTTGAAAACTAAATACACTTTATCCTCTAAACAATTATTACAATAGCTATTAATTTTACAAATTTTATTATTTATAATTTTTCACACTAATCCAGCTTACATTTCACTCCTCGACAACTTATTTATAATATTTTACATTTTTACTTAAAATTTAAAAACAATTTTAATGAGAATAGGGTTTTTTATATATAAAAATAAAGTCCACCTTATATTTTTATTTCACATGTGATATGTTATGTACAAAAAAAAATTGTTAAAAAAGATCTGTTCATTTTAATGGGGTAAATTATTTGAAAATTGTAATTGACTAATAAAATATGTGAAAAAAATAATATGTAGCGTAAAGTGTCAAAATATTTATAATTAAAAACGGAAAATTACTAAAAAAATCTTAGACAAAGAAGCAAAACATAAAATAAAAAATTTGAACAAAAACAACGAAATGATTTATAAAATAGAAACTTTATTGTAAGTTAACAAAAAAAAAAACAAAGATATTAAAATATATAAAATGAAAAGGAAGAGTTGCCGACCTAGAAGAACGAGCAAGAAACAGGCTGATTGTGTCCAAGATACTGTGCGACATCCATTAATCAAGCTTCAGATCCGCTAAAAAGAAGTTTGAGAAACTTTTGAAAAACTCTTCGGAATGGGGTAAGGCAACGCCAGTGCCGAGTCTGTGAGACTGTGGGATGACTGGCTATTGAGTTACTCGATGAAAGAAAAGCTTCCAAAGCATTTCCGAGAGAAAGAGAGCGGCATTGGGAACTTCGAAGGGGCAATAATGCGGCAGTGCCGAGGCGGTCCCCGCTGGGTCCCGTCCGCTTCCAGGTTATTCGTTTTTACGTATTTTCAGAGAGGTAGGTCACGTGCATGGCAGCGAGCATGTGCGAGTTCGACATCTGGGACGGGCAATGGGGGAGACCGTATGCGTAGCGCTCCCGGTGTCGTCCATCTGTAAGAACATACGAATCATTACTGCCTCCAACCTCCAATGACTTTGTCCAAGTACACACCACTAGAAGAATTTCTACCAAAAGAACCATAATTTTTGGTAATCTAATCGGAACCCATTAGCACCAAACCTTGTGCGAGTTTCCATAACCGACGCCAACTGAAGAACAGTTAGTCTGGACTTCTCCACCAACCTTTTGGACCCGACTGAGGGTGCTTTGTGGAGTGGGCATAAAAACCTTGGATCTAGATCACCAGAATTTCATCACCTGGGACTACGACAGAAGAATATCAATCTTAGACGGTAAACAAATAGAGCTTGAGTCGAACTTCTACTAGTCGAGCTCAAGTTCTTCGTGTATAACTTAAATTTATTTATTAGAGAAAAAGCTACCTTACACTCCTGAACTAATCAAATAATCTCAAACACGAATTTCAAATGTCACTTTTGATACATTGAATGCTAAAATTATTAAATTTTATCAATTTATTCTCTTAAAAAAGATATAACTATCGAAATTATACTACATGTGTTATAAAATAATTTTAACTTTTAGATTTTATTTCAGAATACAAATTGATTGATTTTGAAAGTTTAAGAGTTCGTCAAAAGTGATAATTGAGACCCCTAATAATTTAGAGGCACAAAGTGAATTTTTCCTATTTACAAAAACCTAAGACCCTTCATTAGCACCAAAGTCATTTAAGAGGAATTTAAAATTTTTTTTATTAGCAAACATAAATAGCGTTACCAATCATATAGATTGGCAAGTCCAATCTCCAACTGAATATATCTATAATATTTATTTTGTTAGGATTACTTGCTTTCTTCTTTTCTTTTTTCATAAGCAATAAACAATTATTGAACTGAGGGGAGTAAAGTCGGTGATTTACAAGGCAGGACCCATAAGATCAACTACAAGACAAGAAGGCTCGAGACTCTCTACATTAAGCAAAGCGACCTTCTAGGACCACACAATCAAGACTTGAAACCTAAATCCAAAATCTAGATCTCAAGACCAACCCAGAACAAAAATTCGATGACTCATGTAGACCCAAAAATGCCTAACCACTAATGATGACAACTCAACAGTAGAGGGACTAATTTTTACTCTTCGATGAACAGTATCTAATGGATGGACTTAAGTTTAAATCCTACCACTTGCGAGTAAGTTAAGGCTGTGCAGCAACACGAGGTTACCACCCCATGGCTGTTGAGCTAGAGGTGCCCATTTTTGCCTTAGGGTGGGTTAAAAAATTCGAAAAACAAATTACAGAGGGGGGATTGGGTCTGGGAGAGGGGGGAGTCAAAGAAGGAGGCTCTCTCTCTCACAGTCTCGTCTCCTTCTCTGTGCTCTCTCTCCATTTTTTTAGTGATTTAGTTGCGTTAAATATTTGGTCACCATTTGAATTTCTAGATTTGAGAATTGTTTGCATTTATTTACGAATTCTTGGGATTCGTCTGTCATTTGTTGTGATTTACTTGCGAATTGTTGGGATTTGTTGCAATTTTTCTCGAATATGGTTAGGATTTGTTGAGTTTTGCTCTTGATTTTTATTAGGTTTGAGATCATCTGGTACCAGTTATCGCCCATAGCAAGGTCAAGGATGGTGACTTAATTTAAAAAATCACCTAAGATGGTGACAGTTAGAGGTAGAACCATCCTTGATTCTATCGGTACTTCTGAAGCAAATCTTTGACTTAAATAATACTTAAATTATATGACGGTATAAGAGTGTGATATTTATCGTTGTACTCTCAACCTTATTAGTATGTTTACCAACTCAATCAGATTTGTTCAAACTCAATGCTCTAATGTTAGGTGAAACTAATTTCTCTCTTTACCACAAAAAAAAAAAAAAAAAGAAATACATATAGAAGAAATTCTATTTACGTTATTTAGACTTAACAAGTTCCATAATCTCATGATCAATGTATGACAAGAAGTCCTATGGTATAAAGAGTGTGACTCGGATTCCATTTGAATGGTATAGATCCGAAATGGATGGGTGAGTTTAATCTCACCCAAACCTATAGAATCAGGTAATTCACTTCAATTAATGAGGGTAGTCGGGCTCACCACTAGTCTGCTTCTCATCTCTATTCCTCCGCCTCCAGTCCACCTTCTCTGACCACTAATTCACACACCCTTCACTCCAGCCACGGCCCACCCTGCAGCTTGGCATGATCCACGCACATCCTACGTGCACGGGAACCTCGCATGCCTTTGCATTTATCTGTATTTTTTTAATATATTTTTTTTTGGTGTAGTCTTACCTCCACCCTTAATGATTGTGATATTCCAAGCAACTTGCGCGTTGTAATCAATGGTACTCGTGAATCATCTTGTTTTGTTCTTCTGCGATATTTTCAGTGGGATAAGTAAGTCAATGGTGTCCCCAATCTCTGCTATGAAGAATCTTAGCCTCCCATCTTCTCTTCATGTTGGAGACTTTCTTGTCCAGTTTCGTTGCAAGCTCCTCCAAATTAAAAAAAAAAAAAAATGATAATTAGAAACTACAAATGACGATTCTTCCAAACTCCAAATATATAAACATGAAAGGTTTTTCGGTTGGCAAGGGAAAAGTGACAAATTATATAAAAGGAGCTGAAAAAGTGCACATACTTCATATTTTGGTGCCGAGAAATTATTTTTCTCACATTTTTAAAATTAGTTTATTACTATAAAAATTGGAAATAAAAACAACAAAATAAAAAAGTGAGCTTTATTTTTCTTTTCTTTTTTGGGTGAGCAAAGTGTGTGCTTTTTCTTTTCCACGTTACTCTTTTTGGACGGGCGGGGGGAGGGGTTGTAGTTCTTTTCCTTTAGACGTTTGGGGGGTGGGGGTGGTGAATTCCAGAAGTTGTTACAGTGGCGGGAAAATTCCATTCACGTGGCACAAGTTGTTGATAAAGTCAAAAGAAGCTTCGGGGCAACAAGAAAGCACTTGACCAAATCTCGACTTCTTAACAAATAATCTTGTGAAAAGAATCAGGAGCAGATATGCCATGTACATTAATAAAGTGAAGAATTCACCCCAAGTATCCCCACAATTACAAAGCTATACCCCCCTCTTCTCAGAAAAGACCAAAAAAAAAAAAAAAGAGGATAAATTTCTATGTACATCACGATAGAATTACACTTGAAATTGCGTTCCTCCCCCTCCCCCCACCTTTACCCTTTTCACCTTTTTCTTTTTTTCTCTCAACCCCATTATACCATCTTTCCCCAAATTCTTATTCATTGACATGGCAAAAGAACGAATGTTTTCACCACGTCTAAACACCCAAAACTTCTTCCCAAGTATACCCCAGTTCCCAAAACCACAAATAAGAAAAAAAAAATAACACTAACAAAGAACTGAAAAGGTCTGCTGTTACGGAATATACGTTCGGGTAGGATAATTTCCATAGACAATCCTAACGATTACCGTGGCCGTGCTGGAAACGACCGAGCGAGCCGGAGAGATCTTTGAGGGGCAGGGTTGCCTAATATAATGGTTTGAGACCGGTTCACCATGTCTATCATGGATGGGGTTTGGTAAGCTTCCACAAGGCTTGTACCACCTGTGGAGTCACCTCGTACTGTTGCCCGCTGCCATGAGTGTGAGCTTAATCCTGATAGAACATAAGCCCTTCCAGACGCCTCATATACCTGACGATTTGACATCCTATCCTGCATCTCTTTCAACTCGGCACAAAGTGCAACAGACAACCGGTCACTAGCTCGTGCAGAAGCAGTTGTAGACAATACCCTTTGACAGCTCTCCAGGACAGATACTGCACCAGCAAGATCACCATTTTCGGCAGCAGCTCTAGCCTCAGACATTGCCTCTGCAGCACGAAGCCTGTTCTGCTGCCTGTCCACTTCCATGGAAACAACCAGTTCTCTTGTGATTTCAGGTCTCTGTATCTTTACTTCACTGGCACCTTCTGAAGTCACCATTTCCTTTGTTATAGGGTCCCTGTAAATGCAGCTAACATTTAGTAATGTCATCTCGTCATAGGAACAACGTGGAATATTGATTGCCACCAAAAAATCCCTTTCCTCTTCAGCATACAAGAAACCAACATCAATAAAGCCCATTCTCCTATCTGCAATCATGCTGGTCTGGTAACTTCCGGCCTTTATCAAACTGAGTTGCAAACTCGGGTGAACACACTCTATTTTGACTTGTAGTTCTTGCACTACCACGCTCAAGAGGCCTCCAATGCATTGTGCAAATGCATCCTGAATCACATCTTCAGCTTCTATGAAAGAAAATGTGCCCCCAGAAATCTCCGAGATTGAGTGCATTGATACAGCATCATGGTCTGCACCAAATCCAAATGTATGCACTGGAATTTGCAAGCCTTCACCATTATTACGAATTGAGACAGGTAAAAGTGATTGGTAGTCTGTTCGAGCATGAGCCCCAGCAGTACTGACTGTATACGTATCCTGCCCATCAGATAACAGTATAATACTGCCAACTGGATTTTTACACTTGCGGTCTACCAACACCTTGGCACCTTTACTTAGGCCTGCAGCAATGTTGGTACCACCCCTTGAAATCAGAGTATTGACAGCCTGTAATGCCTGCTGTCGTCCAGTATCAGTCATTCGACGAAGAGGAAAGAGGCGACGGGCTGTAGAGGAGAAGGCAATGACAGAAAGCCGATCAGATGGGCCAAGGTTCTCTATCACAAAGCCCATGGCTTGTTTTAGCAAAGCAAGCTTGGTACCTGACATGCTACCACTAACATCAAGCACAGTGACAAGGTCAACTGGAGCACGTGTATTTCGACATGCTGGGGGCAATCCCATCTGATTTCTCTGGCTATCCTGTCTCTCACACGTAACCGGAGCCTTGAGATGTATTAGCACAGTGAAATTATCATGAGAAGCTGATCTTGGAAGAGCAGAAACTTCTGGATATGTTTTTATGTCAATTGTACCATTGGTACGGTTACCAAAAGCCTCTTTAGCAGATGTAATCATCTCAGTAATCTCAGGTTGGGGATCCAAAACTTCATCATCATCAAAAATAATGGGCTCAGGTGTCTCTAACCGAGAGGGAGGGAGCCGTTGCAGACCAGGCATCCAGCCATCATCTTGGGGCCAACCTAACGGGTTGACTCTTGACCTTCCATGGGATAGATCAGATGCTGGGTTTTGAAATGGAATTTCTTTCCATTTTGCACGACAGATTGGGCAAATTTGGTTTCCATGTTTCACATTAGAGGTAATACAGTGAAAGTGGAAAGAATGGGAGCATTCTGCAGTGAAAATGGCATGACCTTGTCCTGGTTTCATGGCAGTCAGGCATATTGCACAGGTCCTCTGTAGTTTTGAAAGACAAGCTGGTGAGAAAGAATGATCTCACTGATATTTAGCATCAGAAATATGTGCAATCACAGGAAGAATAGGCAGAATCACAAGCATACATGCAAAACTAGACAAAACAATGAAGACTAAATTGCCATTAATTGATCTGCAAGCCATCCACTAAGACACTTCCTGCACTTCTAAGTACTTTCTGCATATTCCAATTGAGAGTTTAAATGACTCTTTTTCATTACTTCATTTGAAAGTTCCAGCTAGAATTAAGAATTTGCTAAGACTCCAACGTAACAGTAACATCCGACATCAGTCCCTAGGCTAGAGGTAAAAATATGATGAAACCTCTCAGAATAGCAGTACTAGGAAATGACTTGAACTGAAAAATTAGCAGATGGGGGGACCTTCCTATGCCCTCTTACTTTACAATCCCATTTTAGGTATTTGGTGTTGCAGATCATAGAGCATCTAAGTTATTGCCGAACCATTCATCTCAGAGTTCATCAAAAGCAGTAAAGAAATTTTGCATTACAATTTTCAGAAATCAATGAATTCCACTTGACATTCAAAGTTATTCCATTACTGTTCACTAATCATTATCAGGTTGAGCCTTTCTTTTTAGGGGCTTAAACGCTCATAAAAGCATCAGAGAAATTATCATAAATCATAGCCCCAGTCTTTCTCCATGGGCTTCGAGACATTGTATAGCCTCCTGCTCCCATAGTGAAATCCAAAACTCTCTCTCTGCACGCCAGGGAAAGGATTAGTGTTGGGTGCCCAGGCCCCACGCACAAGGGAGGGGGTGGTTCCCTTTAACCAAAATGTGGGCTTCGACCATTTAGCCACAGGTAACTGAATTGTCAAACCACCTGTTTAATTAATGTTCATTTTCAAAGACAAAAACTATACCGTATCTGATTCTGATTTTGTACAATTTAGTTCGTCGTTTTAATACCTTTTTTTTTTTTTTATACCCAGGCTATATAGTATATGAATTCCCAAAATTTAGTGTTTACGAGGACTAAAACTCCAGACACATACAGTTAAGAACAGATAAAACCAAGACTGAAATATGAAAATTCTCATTGAAAATGTACTGTAAGGAGATTTAACCCGGACCCACATTGATGCCCTCAGAATCGTGAATCTGAAAGCCCCCACATATATATTGCAGACTGTTCATGGGTGAATACCAAAATTTCTAGAGGTCACTTTCTGTCCCAATGCAGGTCCACTATAGAGCCCAGTGCGTGAAAAGATGAAAAGCAATATATCACTTACCATAGATGCCAATCTCGAAAAATGCTAAATACATTTATTCGCTGGTATATGTGAACCCTCAGTAAATCAGCCAAACAACAAGAAAAATAAGTCAATGTCACAAGTAGTCAAAACACTGTGGAGAACATAGGGGATATTTAGCTACAATCAATGGGTGGCCTTTAAAGAGTACGAATAGTCAAACAATTCTCAAACCTTTTCTTTTTCTGGCAGAAACACTCAAAAACTAATGATGAAGGTTTCAATACAAAAACATAAGAAGAAAAGGAAAGAAATTATAACATCACATCAAAAGAAAAGGAAATCACGAATTGCTCCATCATTTTCTGTTTAATGTTTATTTTTCCAACCCTCCTCATGTCCCTCGTTGAAGTTTATTGCAGGAAAGCTCACAATCAACGAGCCACAGGCTTTTGTAAAACTGACATCAAAAGGAGAGAGAGAGAGAGCGAGAGAATTGACATAATGTGCACTTGTGCTGACCAGACAAAGCACTTTCCTTCAAGGGAGGATGAAAAGGAAAGAAACAGAAACAGTGGAGTGTAGTAGTGTATTCCTTTTCTAATAAGCCAAAAGAGCCTGGTCCTTAAAGGGACTACTCCACTTTATTCAACCCCACAGACCTCAATACACTTGAAAACAACATGACAACCAATACCCACCTCCACAATATTCAGTTACATCACATTATCACCACCCCCACCACTTTGAAAACAGTACGCGTGACAGATTATAAAACCCAATATTAACCAGTCGATAAGGGCCGGTATTAACAGTGACGGCTATTAACACACAAATAAATCACCTCAACCACTCGCCCAGAAAACAAGAAAACAAAAAAGATTTAATCACCGTGATAGAAAGAAAATCTTTACAATGAGGTTAAGAATTAAGAAATAACTAATCCTCATGTTCGATCGGAATCTAGCATGGAAATACACAGAGCGAAGGACGCACAAGGCGTGACAACAAAATAGCAATCAAAATAATAACAAATCACTTTCCACAAAACAACCTCAGAAACGAATCTTAAACATCTACAACAATCAAGATTACCATGCAAATATTCATAAACGAAAAAGAACACACGAACCCCAAGTAAAGAAATCAGATCCTTCAATACCTCCTAATCACCAAGTTGGTATAGTGTGGCTAATAGGAAATGCAAACCTTAGAGGATTTGGGTCCGCCTGAAGAGGATGGAGATGGCGTTGTTGAACGATACCCGGAGCCACGACCCGAAGAGCGTGAGACGGCATCGGAGAGTCTTCCAGCGGACGATGTAACCGGCAAAGAATCCTCTTGAGTTTGGGGAGAATAGAGGCAGGTGTTAACGCCAAGAGCTAGCTTCACTTTCCTCCAGTTGCTTCCCATTTCACTCTGAGATCTTGTTTCTCTCTTCGTGACAGAAATGGCGTAAAATCAGATCTTTGAGCGTCGACGCATAAGAGAGAAAAAAAAAAACTCAAAGCTGGTATCTGTCAAAGATTTCAGAGATTCTGAGCACACCAGTTATAACAACTCTACAAAGGGTACCCATACGACTTTAAGAGAGAGAGAGAGAGAGAGACGGGTATGTTTTGGCTTGATTTGGTTTTTGACCTTCCTTTTTTCTTTTTTCATGGGAAGGATGGAATGGTAAGAAAAGGAAGGAGTGGTCAATAAGAGAGCAGCAGCCTTTTCTTTCGTTTTCTTTTTTATAATATAAAGTTAAGTTGGAATGAAACAAGATATTCATGTCTGCTGCCGTTGAACGAGGAAAAGTTTTCAGGAAAAGTATTTTAATTTACCAAAATAATATCAAACAACATTCTACCGTACCAGTATGAGAATTATCAAATTTTATCCATTTACATTCTTAAAAAAATTTAATCATCACTCTCGTGCTATATGTATTATAAATAAAACATATAATACAATTTTACTTATCATATTTTATTTCAAGACACAATCTAATTAATTATAGAATTTAAAGAATTTAATGTGTCAAAATTCATATTTTAAATCCTTATTTAAAATTGCATGGAATCTTCCATTTATTATTATTATTATTTTAGCTAGTCTTATTAATCTTCCACTTTTCTCAGTTGCCTTTGGGTTTTGGAATTTATTATTTCTTTTTGTTATTGGCAAGTTGCCAACCATTTTCTATGTTGTTTTTGCTACACCTGACTTTTGAACACCATTATTTCAAGTTTATTGCAGTGGGTATTATTAGTTGAATTGAGTCGTTTATTTTTTTGGTTCGTTTTGATTGGTAAATAAATACGTGTGGGATAGCTCAAACGGACGAGATTCCTGGTTAATTTGATTTATGTATAGATCTCTTTAATTACCTAATAAAATAAAATTCAAAAAATTAAAGTACCAATTTAATTATAAAGTGGCAATTAGGAAGATAATAAGGACATTAAAAGATTTAGGCCATTTTTTGTGAAGTTCTTTTGAGGGAAACTTCCCATAGTGCCAACCAACTCAATTGAATGAGCCAGATGCACTCTTAAGTGCTTTTCCAGTAGGTTGTTAAAAGCAATGACTTGTGTACCCATTCCCAGAATGCCTTACACATGAGTTCCTCCATATGGATCCAAGCTCTCCATGACTTGGTGGTCTCGCTATAATTACGATTCACTTCACTATGTAGCAAATATTTTACTTAGAGCTAAAAGATAATATTATATCATATCTAAATTTGATATTTTAAACAAATTAGGAAAAATTACACTTTGGACCCCTAAACTATAGGGGCATTTATACTTTGCACCAAGATTTTATTGATTTTGTGACATTGAGCTCATAAGCTTTTAAAATTCATTGATTTGCACTCCATAGTTGAATTAGCTGTTAAATGTGACGGTAAATACTCACATGCCGTCCACGTGATTCACTTTTACTTGTTATGCCCATTTTTCCCTTTGAAAAAAATACACTTTGCACCTCTACAAGTCTCATGGTTCAATAACACGTCAATAGCTGAGAGGGGAAAACAAAATACAAAATCTCTCTGCAATTGAAATCACTTCAAAGTTATAAAAAAAAAAAATGTCAAAGATAGAATCGCTATAAATTCTAAATATCCAACCGATGAACTACAAACTAGAAAAGAAATAACAAACAAACCATATTTGAAATAAATAAAAAATATCCTTCTTAAAAATCCTCTGCTTGTTAGCTAAAACACAATGATTTAAAGAACTTATTGATTTGCATCAGTGAATCACTTGGGCGACACTTGACAGATTATTATCTCATTTAACTATCAATTGGCTTGTGAGGTGCAAATCAACGAAAATGTCACTAAATTGGAAGACGGGGGTGCAAATTTTTAGTACCCTCATAGTTGAGGGTGCAAAATGTCAGTACTCCCATAATTGAGAAGTGCGAAGTGTATTTTTTTCAAAAGGCAAAACGGACAACGTAAACAGGGACATGTCATGTGGACGGCACATGTATTGTTTATCGTGAGAAATAACGGCAAATTAGGGTCCAGGAGGCAAATCGATGAATTATTAAAGATTGTGGGTTTAATCTCACGAAATCGATAAGTTGGAGTGCAAAATGTAAATGTCTCATAGTTCAAGGGTACAAAATGTATTTTCCTCATAAAATTATGATCTAATTTTCCTTCGGCAAAGAGGCTGCCTTAGCTGTGTAATAAGGGTCAGAATGGTAATTGTGTGTTTTCCGGCGACGATGAGAGAATTCAATGGAAGAATTGTGAGCCCATTCCGAGATTGCTTCGAGAGAGTCAGTGGGTTTGGTTTGAATCTTCTTCCCAATCAACTCTAAAACTAAAACAAGGCGTTAAGCAAAGACAGAGAGACGTAAAGAACTGATACATAACATTTATCTCAAGAAAATTTCAAGTAATTTTTAATTTAGAAGTACTTTTCAAAATGCAACCAGATTAATTGTCAAAATGACCCTATTAAGTCGAGATTACGATTCTTCTACAGTTTTTTAACAAAATCTATTAGGTGGACGATATCCTTTTTTTTTTTTTTTAAAAAAAAAAAAAAAAAAAAAAAAAATTGAAATCGTGACTTTAATTGTGGATCCAAAAGACAGCTTTTTTCAAGAAGCAAAAAAAAAAAAAAAAACCAGCTGCTTCTAGCAACCAAGAAGAATGACCAGAAATTATGGGGGAGGAGACAGGCCGTGTCAAAAGGCATAGGATCGTACTGCGATATCTCTCACGTAAACCTTTCTAGGGCTACTTTACCCATAATTTATAAAGCTCATCAACAACTTTGGCGCTTCACTAGTCAAAGTTGTTCATCAATCTTGTTGCCTTTGAGAGGTCCCATCCTCACGCCATTTCCATATATATATTTTATCAATAAACTTGTAGAAGCCTGCATTGTCTTTTATCAATGAGTCTCGGTTGCAGGTCAAAACACATAGGTCGTCGATTTCGTTTTTCTCTTTTATCTGCGCATTTGCGTGTGCGTATACGTTTATGTCCGTGTTCTCCATGTGCATATTCCTTATCCTCTAGCCATGTCGCCATCCAATTCAATTGTTCTAGACTTTCCCTCACACGCTCAGCAGTGCAATTTTTCAGTTAGATCACGATATTCATTAGTTACTTGCTAATTTCTTTTTACATAAAAAAATAAATAAATAGAGAAAAAAGTCAATATGAACCCTCTAACTACTAATGTAATTTTAAATATAAGTTTAAATTACTAATTTTGACATATTAAATTCTCAAATTTTTACAATTAATGAAATTGCATCTTGAAATAAAATCTGATGGTGAAAAACGACGCATTTATAACATAATTGACATGAGTTTGATGGTTGAATTTTTTTAAGGACGCAAATTAAAAGTGATACTTGAGACTCATGTTTAAAATTTCTTTGATAATTTGAAGGTTTAAAGTGATTTTTCTAAAAAAAGAAAAAAAAATATAATATAATATAATAACTAAGAAAATATGAAGTCTCAAGAGAGAAAAAATAGAAAAGAAAAGAATTCAACCATAAGCAATGATAAAAGGCATACTAGATGCTTGCTATTTTGACCCTTGGGTTTCGTTTCTCTCTCTTATTTCTTAAGGAAATTTTCAATCTTGGGGTCAATGATGTAATCCAAAAACCCAGCACATCCGGAACTCGTTTTATTGAGATCTCCTCAACGCCCATCAGTGCCGTCCCCTTCAGATCACTCGGTTTCAAGGCGATCCTGCTCGCTGTGGCAACGAAGGTTACTTCTACCATAGGCTTCTCTCAAAGTAGTTCATTATTTGGTCTAACAAAAAGAAGAAAAAGAAGCAGATAATGTCATTATTCACTCTCTAAATATAGGGCAAAATCAATCTCGCCCCCATAACTATGAAATCGATAATTTATGTCTTATAACTTTAAAAAATTTTTAGAAGAAAAATATGTAAAATGACCGAAATGCCCATCCAAGATAAAATTTTACGTGGTGTTTAATTATAAAATTTTGAGGTGGTTAAAATTTTAGAGTGTTGGAGTTGGTGAAAAAAATATGAGAGAGATGATTTAAATAATGGAGATAATTTTGTGTAATTATTTTATAAAGGTAAAAATTTTGAAGTGTTCAAAATCTTAGTATCAAAAGCCATTTTAAAAAATAAATAAAAATTTAAGAATAAATTAAAAATAAATAGATTACTGAAATAGAGTTTTAATAATTTTATTTAAAAAATATTACCCTTTTTTTAAATATCATTTTTTATTTTTTAATAATTTTATAATTTTGTTGTCATTTTTTCTTGGAGGGGCATTTCGGTCATTTTGTATGTTTTTCAAAATTAAAAAGACCTAAATTACTATTTTTATAGTTAGGGAAACGAGATTGATTTTGCCTTATAAGCAAACTATGACATTACTATATAAAAAAACGAATTCACAATATTTTCAAAGCTCTTTTCTTAATTATTAAACAAAAAATCATAACAATATTTTACTGATTTTTTTTATATAAAAAAAAAATCACACTTTAAAACCTTAAACTATGAATTCATATGTATTGACAATTTTCTCTCAACCTACAATTATTAACAATGACCTTCTCAAACTATTACTTCTTTGCAATTTATCCCTCAATTGAAGTAGCAGTTAGAAGGGTCAATTTACAAGAGTCGAAGTAGTTTTGGAGGGCAAAATTGCAAATAATGTGATAATTTAAGACATGAAAATGTAAATTTTCCCTTTCATTTATTTTTTCTCGGTGCTATTTCTATTATCTGTCAAAGGCAAACTTAAAGAATCTTATGAGGCGGGAAAGAATCAAAGTTGAATTTCTATTTTGTCGGAGAAGAAATTTGCAAAGTCCACATAACTGTCATGATGTAGCATAGGGCCAGGTGCTTTCCCACGTACTATGCACTCATGACTACTGGGCCAGGGCTTTCACTCATAACTCCATTTGCTTATCCGTGGACACGTGTGCCTTTTACATTCGTCTAGATGGTCCCCAAATGGATTTGACATGGACCCAAATCCAACAGTCCTAGCTAGATTTCCAAATCTTCGAGCATAGCACAACTTGTTGTGGGCCTTAAGCCCTCTTTAGTAATTGTAGTGGGCCTTGAGCCCACTAGATTTGTTGATGACCCTATGGACCTTCTCTTTGTAATTCTCTTGCAATAAAATGTTGGATTGTTCGAGAATAAAAGCCCAATTCAGGCAAATCTATTAGAGTCGTGAACCTGGCTGGGAGACTACTGGAAGACCGATTTTGTTGTACTGAGTTAATTCTAGCAAGAGAATTTGTAGAAGATCGAGAGGGTATTAAAGGAAGAACACTCTTTTTTTTTTTATTTAAATTATTTTTGAGGATAAAATGGGAGGACCTCTACCATCATTTTGAAAACTTCAGGATCATTTATCTATTAAGCGAGACAAAACTTAAGGACTAATAAAGTATTCACGTAGTTACTTAATGGCTTTCGTATGATATCTACCAAAGTTAGAGAGAAGAACATTAATAGTTTTATGAACATAGTCTTTTTAATCAATTTTAACTCAAAACAACGAAAAAGCATTTTCATTGGTACTATTGATGGGGAGATGTGCAGCATGAGGTTTTGGACGTTCTCAACCATAAAAGTTAGATCAAGAGGTGAGCTTTTCCCTCACACTTATAAACTGACCACTAGCTTTTTTCACAACCGATGAGGGATCAACCTCAATAATCTTTTTATCACACATCGGGCTTTGGTTAAAGAGGCGACAACTGTACGTTGAAACGAGACTTGTTTTTGGGTGATCTTGAGCCTTTTCAAGGCCGAAAGGTAGTTCTAGAGGTGAGATTTTTTCTCACATTTATAAACTGATCACCAACCCCTTCCACAACTAATGTGGAATTAACCCCAACAAGCATTTAACAAGTAGAACTATATATAAGTAAGATTACAGTGGGCTGTTGGATTCCCTAAAGCTGCACTTGGGACATGCCATACACAACCAATATATATATATGAAAATATTCTCACACTTCCCTGTCAGTATTCTATATATTATATGGTAGAGAGTACATACATATGACATCTTGCAATTATTACAGTGTTCTTTCCAATATTTTCTCCTTCAAATGAATTAATTCATGAAAACTGAGGAGTACTCATTGCCATTGATATAAATATGCTTACCCATCAAAACCAAGGGCACTACTTATTGCAAGTAAACGCTGCTAATGCTGCATTAACTTGTAGTAGAGAGGCTGAAATTGTTGCACAAATTGAGACAAGATTAGGCATCATAAAAACAGCAACCCCTCCCAATGCAACATTCGCCACGGCGACCCCCAATTGTATCCATTTGTTAGCTCCAGTAAAATCATTCTTAAAAAAATAAAAATAAAGAACAATTAATAAAGGACATTCCTGGGGTGCTTGATAGGGTATTAAGATAATATGAAAAGGATCATGAGAGATTCTTTAACAGCATCCGCATGCAGTCAAAATTTCATCCCTATCATTCCAATAAATATACTATAGATGGAGTTTATAATTTATGGGAGTCATAAGTCAAACGTCTTGCAGCAGAAACTCATACATTAATTAATGTGTAGAGTGCAGATACCAATTAAAGTATATGGCATGATCGGTTTCGTTTGTAATCCACCTGCGTTGCAACTTTATTTATTGCATTCCGAGTCTCATGTAGGTACTGTTTCCACAAGTGCAGGCATTCGAGTGGACTAATCAACCTATCCTCTATGGAAACCTATATTAGAGTAGATCCTGCATTAGAAATAAATAATTCGGTGATGAGAAAATTATAAAAAAAGACACTACGTTAAGTCAAGGAAAACCCTCCCCTAATTCTCTCATTCAAAGCTCAATTGGAAAAAGCTTTGGTCATCAAACTTGCAAGCTCGCCTCAAACTTCTCCTTTGGAAAATGGCTGTGGGGGCGATGATGGTGAGAGGTAAACTGTTTTTCTTGGCTGATAGACTTCCCTCGGAATTCTTTCTTTGTCCTTCTGCAAACATGAGCAAGAAACTGTTGAGCATCTGTTCATCAGATGTCCCTTGGCTCAGATCTTGTGGCTTCATGCTCGATGGCCTCTTAACCTGGAACCTTTGCAGTCTTTGGATATCCAATCTTGGATTACTTGCCTTATGAACGCCTCCTCTTCTTTGGGAATTCACCATGTTTCGGACGTGACTTTCTCATTCAGGCTGCTGTGATTTGTGACACCATCTGGTTTTCTCGTTACCTCTTGGTGCATCAAGCACAACATCCTAGTTCCCATGCCATGGTCACTGATGTGCACAGGCGTCTCCATGAGCATCTTTCTGCTTGGTCTGCTTCTGAAGCTGTTATCCAAGCCAAATGGACTCCCCCTCCGCCCGGCTTTTTTAAAGTCAGCTTTGATGCTGCTCTTCGTGGGAGTACTGCTTTCTTGGGTGCTGTGTGCCGACCCCTGATGGTTCCCTCTCTTTTGCCTGGACAGACTCTTTTTTTGCTTCGAACTCCTTGGTTGCTGAATTTCGTGCTGCTCTCCTTGCATGCCATCTGGTCTCTCACTTTGGCCTGGACTAAGTGATCTTCGAAGGCGATTCTCTCATCTGCTGTCGTGCCATAGGCGAGCTAGATTTCCTTGTTGAAGGTCCTCTGATGGGGATTATTGGTAGCATTAGATCTCTACTGTCTGAGCACTCGGGTTGGTCTTTTGCTTGGGCTCCTCGTAGACAGAACCAGATGGCTCACCTCCTGGCTGCGTGGGCTTCTCGTTTGTTTCGTTTTGGCCCTCTGGACCCTGCTGTTTTGCCCCTTTCTATTTCTCTTGTCGACTATTTTGAACCGCCTTGAGGCGTCTGTGGGTTTTTAATGAAGGTTGTTTTTTTAGGGAAAAAAAAACGAAGTTGCATTTGCATTTTTTGGTCCGCCTCCGTTTGTTTTAATGTAGTTAGATTTCTTCCATGTACAGCTGCCAACTTGAAGCAGTCCTGATTTACTGCCTCAAAAACCATATCCACTCCTCTCCCATATTTAGCTTCACTAATGTTATGTGATCTTTGTGACAAAAAGAAACAAAAAGACAATACCAAATAGCCACGCAAGATTACCTCCTGCCATGTATTTCTTAGAGCTTCGTTAGCGCTAGTATTATCAACCCTGAGAGTGGAAAAGAGTAAAGGTGTGATTGTATCTGGCCTCTCAGTCAAGCGGATGGTAGCCAGATTAGATAAAACCTTTAAAGCCTGTAACAAAAGGATATCATTGATGTATTCGTTCAGGTATAATCATTAATTGATGTTTAGCTCCATCAATAATACCCTTTTGCAGATTACCTCATATAATGCATCTTTGTTCCGAACACTACGTCTCGAATTATCATCAGTGGAATCTTTCAGTGACGCCTAGAACCTGATTTGTTAACCAAAACAGTACTAAAGTCAATGAAATAGCAATATAAAATAATAAAAAGAGACGGAAAATTTCAAGGACAAAAGAAAAAACAGAACTTCCCACTACTTAAAGTTCGCTACCTACGTACCTATTCTTCATCAACATCAAAACATCCGCAGATGCTTCTCTTGTCAGTTCTACCACCAGGCTTCTACCATAGTTCCTTAACTCTTGCACCATTGTATCTAATGTTGTTTCGTCTAAGTTAAATTCACAGATGGCATTTGAAAACTCTGATACAACAGTCAAACCATTTAGACGATTTCTTATTGAAGCCCAAGTATCTTCCTGACCAGCTTTGCGGAGGAGGCCTTTTACAGGTTCCTTCAGTTCTGTGGTAATTCGTTCCTTGTCGAAAAAAGAAAAAAAATTAAACCAATAAAAGAAAGAAAACTCCAGTGCAACTATTTGAAAACATAGGAATTGGCCACAATTATTTGAATCTGAATCCGCTAAATGCATTCGTGTTTGCTACGAAGTCTAATTAAAGCTCTCAGTACAACAATTTTGGTGCTCGGCTTATATAAAGTTTATTTTTGGCCTAATTGCACATGAAATCCCTACCTATAATATTGAAAAGTTACAATAAAGCCCTCGAGGTAAGAAAAGATATATCAGAGTCCTTTTGGTCACACTTTTGTTAAAATCTGATCCATCCGTTTCAGTAAATGAAGATTCTTTGTTTTTGTCCAATTTCTCTTAAATACATGAGCAGCTTTACCATCATGAAAAGAGACCCTTACTATGGATGCCACTATATGCCTTCATTTTATAAAAATACATTTGATTCCATTGACACAAGTAAGAGTCTAAACTAGGACAACATTGCTTTCAGCGATATTAATACTATCACGTAAATGATTTGTAGAACGCACCGCTATGCATATGGAAGTCATTACTTGTTACATGAGTAAAGAACAATACCTCATAAGATGCTTTAAGTTCTGTCAACTTTGCAGTACAAAGAGATGATGGGTGCTCTTCAATATCACGATGAAGTTGTTTCCGCACATTTGAAACAATATCCCAATTTGCCTGTCTTATTGTAGCATTTGAAAGGGGTAGAGAAAAGTTCAGCACTTCAGAAAGCACTGACTAATCTACGACAGATTAATATTAACACACATACGAGTTTTTTTATGGCCAGTCATGCTAAATCAGTAACAGAAACTCATGTACCTTCAGGACAAGGAAAACTCCGCAAATCTCAGCATAGTTTTTAGCCCTTTTCAATAATATTTTAACAATTTTTTTCATCTTACTTACTTATTTTGGTCCCACCAAAATATGATTTTATACAATTGGCGTCCAATAATGCATTTCTAGCTTCATCCTCTATTGTATGCAAGAAGATACATAAGATCCTTTAAATAAGATCAATGCATCGATTAAAATTAGACAATACAAATATAAAAACAAAAGCAACTACAAGAAGAAGAGCGTGGAGTAAAGGCAACGAGGTCAGGTGGTGCGTCAAGAAGGCTTTGAGTAAATTTTTTTTCTAAAACTTTCATCAACACTACAATCTAAAGTTCAAAAGATCGAGAAAAAATTTGAAGGCATATTTCCAAAGGCTATCGTCATGGAATTATACTTAGTAAACGTAGAAACAAACATAGACACGGATTGTACGAATTACAAGGACGACAAATATAGTAACATGATTTAACGTTGATGTCATAAAGTGAGATAAGATGGTTAGAAATGCTATATTAGCATTTACAGAAGCATAAAGTGTCAGTTTAATTTTGTGGACATTGTGTACTGATTTATTTTTAATAAAAATATATTTTTCACTCATCAATATTGAGTTCGATCGGACACTTTTGCACTCCAAATTCTTAATTTTGTTCTATTTTTTATCCCTCAACTACGAATTGATTTTGTCGAATTTGATTTTATAAGTGAAATGACATCGTTACACCACAGAAAATATAATGGCCAAAAAAAGTGAGGCTAAAATCGTCAATTATCTGAACAAAAAAATCAATTTCTATCCAAATTAAGGGTGCGGGGTGTTAATTAAGAATATATAATTGGTAGTTGAGGGATGAAATATAACATAATTGATAATTTGAGGTGCAAAATAGCGAGACTCTAACTAGTAGTTAACGGGCAAAAAATATACTTAACCCTTTATTTTTCCATTTGCTACTATACCTGCACATCCTCGGTCAAATCCAAGCATACAAGATTGAGTAAAATTAGGAACAGACGCAGCAAACCTGCTCCTTGGTTCAGTGATTGCTCCAATTTGGTCTTAAAACTTTCAGAGTGCTTCAAGATGCAATAGCGCCAACATGTTTGTGTAAGCAGGGCGCACAAGCTAGACAGTTCATAAGACAACAAGCATCAATTGGAGATAACCATAGAAACACAATTAACATTTCGTATTACTTATATTTAAGGCAACTAGTTAACCACTGCATATTTCAAAGACCCCAAAGGTCACTGTATAAGAGGACCATAACTCACTTGAAATGCAAATATGGTTTCCCATGACTAGTTAGATTACATGCCTATTCTACCGCACTTTTGCCATTTAAGAAATCGACAACCTTTCTTTAGATGTGAATGTCATGCCTCCAATTACCTATTGCGTGGATATATAGGGGGTGACGGTGTTCTTAGTCCGTTTTAAAATTTTCGAGTTGGAAACCATGTAACTGGAAGCTATCATATACACCAGCAACGAGTCCAGCAAGATAATATATAAATCTCATACTTATATGATATTTCTGCAAAGTTAAGTCTGACACAATATAGGGATCACACTATCCTTAGCTTAGACGCCAACTGATATATATACATCAATAAAAGTCACGAGTCCACATAGATAATACAATGAGGAGCGTAAATCCTAGCTACGTCTATGAATTAGCATACTTTTTCATAACTTTTCCAGGATCCATCATTGCATATAAGTTCATCGACAAATCCACCATAGGTTCTACTTCAACGATGCCCTCAGCGTCGAAAGTGAAGAAATAGTTCTCTATATGAGCATGCTCAAACTTTATTACGTAAAAATTAGCTCGAGCATACCATTATTTTTGCTATGCACTGACAAGATGAAAATATAGGGTCGTGAGTTATAAGAACTTAGTAAGAAAGGGAGAATATAACTATCGTTTATTAGAGCGAGCAAAGTTTACCACGTAAATTGTTATTCTTATTGAAAATTCATAATTGCTTTAACGATGCAAACAAAAGTTTACCTTGTATATATAAAGAATATGTATGGAAGTTTCTAAAATACTCCATAAGTATTAACTTTGATTCTCTGTCTGTTTAACTTTCATTGTCAGGTTGTGTCTTTTTTTTTTCCTCTCATGAAAGGGTTGTCTAGTGAACTTAGGACTCATATCTTAATGGTGTACCGTGCTATAATCGGTGTCTATATTCACTCTAGGAGATCACACCTTCTAAAAATCCTTCCATGTGTTTGCACATCCCAAAAGGAATTCTGCCGGTCCTTTTTTAATTTTGTTTCTGGTTTTGTGAACTTCACTCGGAACCATAGGTTTATAAAGGTTTCTTTAGGCCTGGGCAAATACACCGGCAGAAACCAGTTAAACAGCCACTGGTATCAGCATCGGTACCGATTCCTCTCCCTGCAAATTTGTGGGGAGTTAAGTGGTTTATGATTAACCGCAACCGCCAAGCTTGATATCAAGCTTCCTAATGAGTTAAAGAAGCAATGATTAAGGTGAATTTCAGCCATTAGCATCAAAAGAAAAATTGAATGGATTCAAGCTATAATCCGGATGCTTAATGAGCCAAAGTGTGTTTGTTTTATATTTAATTCAAATGAAAAGATGAGATCAATTGGAAATTGATCCTAGACTGCCTAATAAATCAAATAATTAATTAGGATTATTTCATGTGAATTTTGGCCCTCAAGGTTAAAAGGAGCAAAAGCTTGGAGTTTAGCAAAAATCGGCCACCTAATGGACCAACATTAGCTTGCTTGGAGTCCAAAATTTCTTCAATATTTTTGAGTTCTATTCAGTTCAAATGATTAAGAACATGTCTAGGATGAAGTGTATAGAAGGATATGTTGATGACATGTTGTAGAAGTTAGTGGAAATACATGAATCAAATGATAATGATAGGTTTATAAAGCTTATGCTAGTTTTGATTCTAGTTAGTGAAACAGTTTATGTTTTACACATTAACTTAAGCTTTATTTTATTTGATTTTATAAGCTTACATTTGTTGAAATAACAATGATATATGTGGACTAGTTATAGCAATATTATTAAAAATTCGGGTTGAATAGATCAAGTTCACATCAAGAGAAATGGTACTAGAACTGAGTTCTATGTTAGTATTTGGTTAGTTTGTTGGAATTGGTTGTGATGATTGAATACTTAGACTTAATTGTTGAGATCATGATAAGCTAAAGTTAGTCATGAAAGTGATTTGTTGTTGGCCAAGTAATTTTATTCACAAAAAGCTCAGACGGGTAGAAAACTTACATGCAAAAACTAAACATATGCCAAATCCTAATTGCTTCCTCCCAAACAGGGATTCCTAACTTATATGATACAAAAGAATCGGGCAACTCCCTAGAGAGATCATCAAGGAAGCTGAGTCACTTATGCTTGTCTATTAAAGTTCTGATAGTTCCAATATCTATACTCTGTGTAGTAAAAACCATATGCCGAAATCTAATGCTTGAACAGTAATTGTTTGCCACAATTGAGGACCGCTATATAAGCCTGCAGGCCAGTAATAACCAACGTAATATATAGTACAACAGTAAAACAGCCAAGCCTTACCTCCAATGCTTTTGACTTCAACACACTACTAGAAAATTGAATTTTAGTGACGAAATTCTCAGTGACGAAATGAATTTCATCACTAAAAGCCAATTTTTAGTGACGAAACTCGTCACTAAAAAAGGATTTTTCGCGACGAAACTAATTTTTGTCACCAATTTCATCACTAAAAGTTTTATTTGTGACAAAATAAAATTGTCGTCACTAAAAGTTAATTTTTTGGTGATGAAAAGTTTCGTCACACTCCGATCCATTGGTTACATACCGATCGATCGTTCCTTTTGTGACTAAATGCTCCATCACTAAATGCAAAGAGTTTAGGCGACGAATTTACATCAACACTCCAACCGATCGATCGTTGTTTATATATTGATCAATCAGTTATTAATAACCACGTGGCTTTGAAAATTGATCGATCGTTCCTATGAACCGATCGATCGGTATAGTAACCATCTGCAAATGCGAAACGTTGATTGATCGGTACGCGAAACCGTCAATTGCATAAAGAGACGATCGATCAGTTAAATTCAACGATCGATCACTGATAGGACAAATGAATGATTGCCACGTTTTTCAAATAATTGATCGATCGCTAAGATATGACGATCGATCGGTAAGCGTAACCGTCATTTTTTCGAATCGCCATTCGTTGACTAGGTTGGCGATCGATTGTAGTTTCAAAGAATGGAAAGATGCCACGTGTTATAATATAGCGATTGATCGTCATGTAACTACCAATCGATTGGCGCAAATGATTATATGAAACTGCCAAAGTTATTTTTACCGGTTATCTTTCCATAAAATCTCTTGAATCCTCTCAAATTTCAAGGAGCCATTTCGTGCTGCATTGTTCTCCAAAGTGCGTGGAATCATCCTTCATTGTCTTCTACGTCAAAGGTACATACTTATATAGTTTTTTAAGCGATATTAAACGGTTGTAAACGAGTTTTTAGTTTACGTTTTCTAATTTGCTATATCATCCATTTAGGTCCGTAAAATGTATTTATTTTATTATTGATGTATGTTTTAAGAGTTTATGATTGTTTTGGGATCAATTTTGGGTGATTTTGTGTGAGATCCCGACTTTTAGGTTTCCTTCAATGTCAATTTATTTTTAACTTTTTGACTCTTTAAGTTTTTGCACTACCCTGAATTATTGAGAAAAGATATGTATGACTGACTTTCCTTTAGCACTTTTTCTTGCATCCTTATTAATAATTTGCATGTTATATTTTTTTGAAAATTTTTAATGGTGTTAAATTGCAATATTCAGAAGAGTTTGAGTTAGGGGCTTTGATTTTTGAAAAGTGTATGTTTGCTTGAGATAATGGGAATGAGAGTCAAACGTGAACTCTATGAAGTGGCAAGTGAAGGAAAAATAAAAGTGAAAGAAAAGTGGGAGAATCACGTGACAAAGAGAAGGGGGGAAAGATGAAGTTGCCGTCCAAGCTTGGCCAATAGGAATAGGCATTATTAACAAGGATGGTAGGGGGTAGAGTTGTCTTTTCCTCTCCATTTTTCTCTGGTTTTGTTTTACCGCACACCACTTCCCTCTCTAGCTATTTGTCACTCACGCACACAAACAAGAGGAGGAAAACACTGAAGCCACAGAAGGAAGAAGAAGAGAAGAAGAAGAGAGGAAAGAAGAGAAGAGAAGGAGAAGAAGAAGAAGAAGAAGAAGAAGAAGAAGAAGAAGAAGGAGAGAAGAAAAGGAGGACTGTCGTATAGAGCTAGGGGAGGTGTAGTGCAGTAGGAGGAATCAAGAGAAGCCAAGGTAAGGGTGTTGCTCTTTTTGTGAAATTTTTATGAGAAACCGTGAATGCCATTGAGTATTTGTTTGGGTTCTGCTGTTATCTCTTCTACGCTATGCATGTTGAAATAGATAAAAATTTTGGAGTCTAGGAAGGGATGCATGGTCAGATTTTGAGTTAAGGTTTCAAGAGAAACATTGATGTGCCATAAGTGTTTGATGGAAAGCCTAAAAGAAAAGATAATGCATTGGCATTGGCTTGGTGAAAATAGAATCGTTGTATTGCTGTAAGTTTTTGATTTGAAATCGTTAAAGTAGAAGATTTTTATGAGAACAACTTCTGTTATGAGGTGTTGGCAGAATCTAAAATTTGATGTGCACATGCATGGCTGGATATGCACTTGTTGTGACCTTGGGTGTTGCCTTTTGATATTTAAATGGGTTGAAGTGCAAATGAGCTAGAGAGATGAGTGAGGTTGCTGGAAAAAAAATGTGGACCTGGAACTAGTTCCATTGCAAGTCCCGTTTGAGTCTTGCATGACCATTAAACATGAGCTAGGTTCTGCACTTCGAAAGTTGGTGCTTAGAGTGCTCGGGTGCTCTATTTTAGAGGGCAGATTTGCTCCCTTGTTTTCATGAATGTCACTGTTATTTTCAGCACCTCCTTAGGGGTTTAAATAGGTCCTTGAGTGTTGATTATGGCATGGAGAGATTTGGGTGATGTAGTGGATAAAAGCTTTGAAGATTGGATGAATTCCGTGAGGTATAGTTGCCTGAAAAAATTCCAGATTTGAGGAAGTGGGCATGACGGTGTTACTGCCATTAGTGCTCTTGTTGTCAATGAAACTAGTAGATCGGGTATAGTTTGTTTTTGTAACATGCCACAGAAATAGTCCAAATTCTTGAGTGAATGGTTGCTGGAAATTATAATGCTTGAAGAGACCATAGTTTGCTGCTGTGAATAAATGTAATTGATTGAAAAGAAAACTTTTCTGTTGCTGCTGTTACATTTATAGAGGTCAGACCTTATCTATTACAAGCTATTATTGTTGTTGGAGAACCCGTAGCATTGATAAGCTTGATCTATAGTGTTGGAAATCATTAAGAATTATATGGTAGACTTGTTAAACTAGTTGCTGAAATTTAGTTTCTACAGATCACAAAGCTCGGATTAGGAGTAACCTTGATGCTTTATTCTTTGATCTTGAGAGAAAATTTTTTGTTATAGGCCTATGAAATTAAAATATTTTAAGCCATACTTCAGGTGATTCTGATAAATATTGAGTAAGTTATGGATTTTTAAAAGTTCAGACGTCAAGCTGTCACCAGCCTTGCACGTCCAGATTTCTTGCTCTTTCCAAATAATGTTTTAAGTGATCCTTTTAAGTCATATTTTCATGTTCTTGGTCTTGAATTTTAAGTTTATCAAAGAGGAACATTTTAAGATAACTTTCGTGTGATTTAGAGGTGTATTGAATAAGTTATGGTGTTTTGAAAGTGGAAGGACGAGCTGGAGCAGCAGCAGTGTTTGCTCTAGGATTTTTATCTGCTAAGAAGTGTTTTGAAAATGTAAATTAGTTCTGATTTTTATGAGTCTTATCTTCAAGTTTAAGTTTATGAAAGCAGAGAAGTTTGAAAGTAATTTCATGTAATTTGAAGCCATGTTTTTTGAAGTTACGAATTTTTGAAGCTGAAGACGTCGAAGCTGCCAGCTTGGACGCCCCCAGCAACTTGCATTTTCGGATAAATCGTTCAAGTGGCAAACAAGCTCTAAATTACCTGAAATTTTAATATGTTATAACATGAAGTGTAGGGATCATTTTGGCATCCAAGTTTAATGGGTTCAGCAACATTAAGATAAAGTTTTACATTGTAGAACCGTTACTAGTTAGTAAAGAAAAATGTGTGAATTACTATGATATGTTTATTTTGAAATAAATGATGATTTGCTGCATCAAGTACATCTCTCAATCATTTAAGTGACAACATTAGTATGACTCATTTGTAGGCAAGGCGCCACCATAAACTTGAGTGGATAAAGGTAAGCAAAAAAATTATTTTTTAGAAAACTGGAATGATACACATCATGATTATTTGTTATCGAGCACGTCATGAGCATTTGCATTAATTTTCTCAAAAGAAAAAAAGGGAAATTTTATGCAAATGAAAATGAGATTTTATGCTATGTTAGGATATGTTATGGGCTAAATAAGATGGTCGGTACCGTACCTAAGTATGATAGGTGCATCCACTTCGAAGGACGAATGCGAGAAGGATGGATGACTCCTAAGGCACCCACTCTGAAGGACGAATGCGAGAAGGATGGGTAGTCCTCGAGGTATGTGCAACCACACTGAAGGATGAATGCGAGAAGGTGTGGACCTCTAAGGGTCGTGTCTAGCCATCAGGCTTGGGGCCACATCAAGGGCTAGCTCGACCAAATGACATGTTCAAAGGGAAAGGGGAACAGTTTCGAAGGGAACGCACAACCCTGACTTCAGGGGTAAATGGAGCGAGAGAAGCAGCTCAAATAAAGATGAAAGAACTTTTAAGCAAATTGCATTACAAGAGTCGCATACATAAACATGCATTTATTTTGGCATATATATACCTGTCATTCATGATCATGTCATATATATCCCTTACTGAGTTATTAGACTCACAATATTTTCAATTGTATCATTCTAGATGATGTTTCAGGTGAGGGAACTCATGAGGAGGATCTAGAACCTGAGGAGGGGGTTGATGAGGGTGCCCTCCCCTAATTTGCAATTCATGTAGATCCTAAACTTTTTTTTTGAAAGAGTTGATATGAACCTCCATTATGATGTGGTTGTGGTCTGTTCAGGCTACGAGACTTAAAACTATTAAGCAACTTATATTTTGGGACCATGATGTAATTATAATATATTGCTTTATGTTATTGCTTGAAGATTAGATTTTCAAATGTTTCTCTATACGTGTTATTTGATATAGTTATACGTTTTTATTTTGCGTATACCTATTTGCATATTCATACACTTTAGTAGAACATTTTAGGGTCTGCATGTCAGCTTGCGTATTAGGAGATAAATTATTTTAGTAATTCATATTCTGAATTAGTCATAGTTGATGTTTTAAAAAAAAAAAAAAAATTTCCGCTGAAAGATTTTTAGTTAAGTGCGCTGGAGTGTTTGTCGTTGAGAATGCTCGCAGTTGTCATTAGCCTCGTCAGGCTAGCATTTGGGGCGTGACATTTTGGGCCTATTTTGGGGTTTTGTAACGTCTGTGTGTTTTCGTTCCCATACGATTGATCGCCTTAATAGGCGATCAATCGCTTTGTAGGTGCTAAGTCTAATGATCGATCGGTTAAATTAACCGATCGATCGCTGCATTTGTTAAGGGACCGATCGATGGTTTATTAAGCGATCGATCGGTCCCTCTAAACTGTGAGTTTCAATGCGGGACTGATCGATTGTTTATATTGATGATCGATTGGTATATTATGTTTTCCTTTCTAGAAGTGGTGATCAATCGATCGCTTACACCTAAGCGATTGATCGGTAAGCTTCAATGTGAAGCGCAACATTTTGATTAACTAGCGATTGATTGGCTTTGTGGTGATCGATCGCTTAGTGATACTATGCGTTTGGTTGCATGGACGATCGATCGTTTGTGCACTGAAATGCATCGTTTTACCAATAGTGTTCGATAGGTCAAATTGATTGATCGATCGCCATGTCATGATTGATTGCTTAATTACTAACGATCGATCATTGTTTTCATAAACGCACCGTTTTCATTTTTCGATCGATTAGTTACATAAACAATCGATCGGTATATTTAGTGATTGATCGCTTTGGATGGTGATGGATCTCTTTTTTGTTGCAACTTCATTAATAATTACATGATTGTGATTAATTTTTTTTTTCTAATTAATAGGATATTATGATTACTTATTAACACATATTTATATACAACTTTTGCAGCATACATAAAATATCATGAGTTAAGCTCGCATGCACAACGAAGACTGGGACGGGATCGTTTTTCCAAGAGTAGGAAGTCGCTGATCCAATGATGACCTTGGAGAGGCGAATGGAGTACCTGAGGGGGCGGCCAGTGGCCAAAGAGAGTCTTGTGACTCTCTCTGATTTTGACCAGCTATTGTACGAGGAGCACTCCCTTTACCAGCTCTTCGAGTACCAGAGATTTCTTCATCAGCTCTTGTGGACTGAGGGGTTTTGTGTGGACACACTTGTGCAAGATTTCTTCTGTGCACTCGTCTCGGTAGATAGAGCACCTAGTGGTGCAAGGCGTGCAGTTCTTATTCTTGACAGACGTCATTGTTGATTTCTTACACTGCCCCTGGCCTGAGACCCCCTGCTTCCCAGCGGTACCCCTGACGGATGAGCAGAGGACATCAGAGCAGGACCTGTGGACGCTGATGATTGGGAAGACCTTTGCAGTGGTGGGCAGCATAATCAAGCAGAGTGAGATTAGTACGTTTTGGCAGATTTTGCACCTTATCTGGAAGCCGAATGGCGATGGCAGAACTCATTCCACAGAGTGCCGTTCTGTAGAACTTAGTGTATGCTCTTGCTGGGCCAGTAGACGCGGATAGATTTCTCGCTCTACATGTTTGAGTTGATCATGGATGACGCTTAGGGAATTAAGGATAACAGCCTCCCATACTGCGTGTTTCTGATGCAGTTCCTCATCCAGCGGGGTGTCGTGATTGGTGAGGGGAGACTCATAAGAACGTGAAGAGCGCGCTGAACAAGTTCACCTTGTCCAGGAGCTAGGGGCAAGAGGGGGCTTTGACTCGACAGTTTGCTTGTAGAGCCGCAGTGGCCGCAAATGAGGCTGGACGAGCATCACCCGACACCAGACTGACCAGATCAGAGGCACCTATTGAGATGGGAGCGCCTGCAGTGCCTCCTCCCTGGGTGGCCCAGCTATTTGTGGATCTTGACAGCCGTGTGGGCGTGACTGTGAAGACCGCTCTACAGCCTCTTCAGGAGCAAGTGGATAAATTGAGTAAGGACGTGCAGGAGCTCCGGGATGATCAAGAGAAGCTCCAGATTGCTTTTGAAGGGGAGTGCACAGTTGCGTACCTGCGCAACAAGGTGGTCGTGGCTCATATGAGGAGGTCAACGTACAGCTGGAAGAAATCAAGAAGACTCTAGATGATTTCAAGACAGAGGCAGATCCACAGAAGATTCCTGGAGATATTCCTGATGACATGGAGACTTTCTATGATGCTGTTCAGCCTTGATATTTTTATGATATTTTTACTATCTATTTAGGACATACAATTGGATTTATGTTTTTATTTATTTTTTTCAGACATATGTGTTTATTTAGATTTGGGTTTTTATTTACGTATTTGGGATATTTATCTTTATTTGTGGATATGTAGTGACTTTGATTATAGCTTATGTGTTTTTAATTTGTATTTTTTTCCACACACTTAGATACGTTAATTGACCAAAATAACATTTTGATGGCAAAATTAACAAAAATTGCAAAGTTAAACAAGTAAATAAAATACGATATGAATAAAATTTAAGTACATACAAGTAATATAAGATTTTAAATAAAACTCGATTTTTTAAAGTTTAAGATCACGATCGATCGGTGTTTTAGGTGATCGATCGTTTAAGTACGGTGTCGTTTAGATATTTCTAACCGACCAATCGTTAAAATAGACGATCGATCGTTATAATTGAACAATCGATAGTTAAAATGTAGCGGTCGATCGTTAAGGACTCCGTCGTTTTGGCTTTTGTGTACCGATTGATCAGTCATGGCACATTGATCGATCGTAAGTATGCGTCGTCGTTTTCATTAGATGCAGAGATCGATCGTTAACATAAAGTGGTCGATCGGTCTGAACGCTGTCGTTTTAAACTCAAAGAGAGCGATCGATCTGTTAGATTTGCTGATCGATCGGTATCTAAACTTAGTGATTAAACATTTGTGATGGAATAATGTGTGCTTAAATAATTAAAAAGACAAAATATATATTAACAAAGTATGTTAGGATATATTTATATTACATAAAAACATATCAAATATACTTTATTAATATTTAGGAAAGCATGTACAAGTTGTACATGTTAAATCAAATAAACATTTGTAAGAGTTAGTGTGAGCAATGTACTAAGATGTCATAAACTAGTGATATAAAACTTATTTAACACATGATTATAAGTTATTAGTATAAAGTAGGTATTAAAATGACATGTTAAGTAAAATAATTTTAATAATTAAGTCATTTGTCTGGTTAAAAGTTATTTTTTTAATAATGAGATATTACGATCGATCGGTATGTAATCGATCGATCGGTTAAGGATGGTGTCGTTTAATGTTTTTAGACCGATCAATTGTATATTGCTGACGATCAATCGCTATCATCCGTCGTCGTTTTGAATTCGTTAAACGGTCGATCGTCATAATTGTGGCGATCGATTGGTTCAAAAACTTTGCGAGAATTTTAAAGCTGACAAGGTGATCGATCGCTTCTGTGGCCGATCGATTGGTGTTTATCGTGCTTGAAATGCCAAAATGCTCTAACGCTGTGGGTGAAGTGCAAAACACACCCACGGCAACGAAGAGAGAGAAGGCTTGCGGCAAGGAGCTATTTCCCTATTAAATTTAGCCCAAATACCGTCCTTTTTGTTGAGAGAGTGTTTAAAATAGATTAAGAGAAAGCCCAAGCTCAAATTCATTATTTTTTAACCGAGTAAATATTGAAAATTTTGGGTGAAATTTGTGAGGTTTTGGTAGAGATTTAGTTCGTTTTGGTGTTGATTTTGTTCAAGAGGTAATATACTTTACTTACATTACGATTTATGGGCTTAAATCTCTTGGTAAAGAGTACACTAATGATGAAATGGTAAGAAAGATTCTCAGGTGTCTTCCTAAAGCTTGGGAACCCAAGGTCACTGCAATTCAAGAAGCTAAGGACTTGACGAAGCTCTCCTTGGACGAGCTCATGGGATCTCTCATGACCCATGAGATGAATCAAGAAGGGAGATGAAGACGAAGGAAAAGGAAAAAGGGGTGTTGCCCTAAAGGCAACATACTCTAGTGAGGATGAATCCTCTGAGGATGATGAGGAAATGGCTCTATTCACTAAAAGATTCAAGAAGTTCTTCCGTAAGAAACAAGGGGATAAAAGATTCTCAAGAAAAACAAATTACAAAGGGGATAGCAGCAAAAAGAATGAAATTATTGCTTCGGATGCAAGAAGCCGGGCCACATAAAGTCGGAATGCCCCAATGTTGAGACACACAAGAAGTCCAAGGATTTCAAAGATAAAAAGAAAGCATTCTTAGCGGCATGGGGAGAATCCGATGAAAGTAATAGTGAGAGCGATGAAGAAGTTGCAAACCTTTGCTTCATGGCAAAGGATAACGAAGATGAGGTACAAAGATCTTCAACTTACTCATTTACTTTTGAGGAATTACAAGATGCTTTTGATGAACAACATGTTGAGTTGAAAAGAATATTTTCAAAGTATTGTTGTATTAAAAAGAATCTTGATGTACTTGTGCAACAAAATGATGCTTTGAAATACCAAGTTGTTTCTCTTGAAGAGAATCTTGCAAGTGTCACAAAAGAAAATGAAAAAATAATACAAGTGAGTCACATGTTTTGAAATCAGAAAATATTGAGTTAAAAAGAAAAATTGACTCTCTTACCCAAGATCTTGCAAGATTTACTCAAGGAAAAAGAAACCTTGATATTCTCCTTGGTTCACAAAAATGTTGTTTCAACAAAAGCGGAATTGGCTATGATTCAAGTGGATATCAAAAGTTATATTCTGATATAATTATTAAATCATCAACATCCTTTCTTTATGTGTAATTTTTGTGGAAAGCATGGACACATCTCACACACATGTCCAACTAGAAAAGGATCCACTCATGGGATCAAATTTGTATGGATTCAAAAAGATAAGATAAAGGAATTTGTATCTAATACCAATGGACCCAAAAAGGTTTGGGTACCAAAGATCAAGAGCTGATTTTTTTGCAGGAATGCTTGGAGTCCAAAGACATCAAGGAACATTGGGTACTTGATAGTGGATGCTCCAAGCACATGACCGGAGACAAAAGTTGGTTCAACTCCTTTTGTCTTAAGGATAAGGGCTCAGTTACATTTGGTGACAATGGAAAAGGAAAGATACTTGGTGTTGGAAGCATTGGTACGTATCCTAATCCCACAATTGAAAATGTTCTTCTTGTCAAAGGTTTAAAGCATAATCTCCTAAGCATTAGTCAATTGTGTGACAAGGGAAACCGAGTCATTTTTGAATCATCAATGTGCCTTGTTGAAAATATTGAAAGCAAGAAAGTCTTGTTTGTTGGACATAGATTTGAAAATGTGTACATTGTTCATTTAGAGAGCATCTCCTCAGAAAATATAAAATGTTTTTCAGCTCTAAATGATAAAGACAGCTGGTTGTGGCATAGAAGGCTTGCTCATGCAAGCATGGACTTGATTTCTAAACTAGCCAAAAGAATCTTGTTTCGGGTTTGCCTAATCTCTCTTGATTTGGCAGCAGCCAAAAGGGCAAACAAACCAAAATATCTTTTAAACCAAAAATATTGTGTCCACTTCTAGACCACTCCAACTCCTACACATGGACTTATTTGGTCCAACCCGAACATTGAGTTTGGGTGGCAAACGTTATGGCTTTGTTGTTGTTGATGACTTCAGTAGATTCACATGGGTTCTATTCCTAGCTCATAAAGATGAAGCCTTTCATGCTTTTGAAAAACTTAGCAAGAGAATCCAAAATGAAAAAGGTTTTGCTATTTCTAGCATAAGGAGTGATCATGGTAAAGAATTTGAAAATTCCTCCTTTGAAATGTTTTGTGGAGAAAATGGTATTAACCATAACTTCTCGGCTCCTAGAACTCCTCAACAAAATGGTGTTGTAGAGAGGAAAAATAGGACTCTTGAAGAAATGGCTAGAACCTTGCTTTGTGAAAACAACTTGCCTGATTATTTCTGGGCTGAAGCAGTTAGCACAAGTTGTTATGTTATGAACCGTTGCATGATTAGGCCTATTCTCAAGAAAACCCCTTATGAGCTATGGAATGATAGAAAACCCAACATTGGTTATTTTCATGTTTTCGGTTGTAAATGTTTTGTGCTCAACAACAACAAGGACAATTTGGGTAAGTTCGATGCAAAAGCGGATGAAGGTATATTTCTTGGTTATTCAACTTCTAGCAAAGCTTATCGTGTTTTTAATAAACGTACCTTAGTTGTTGAAGAATCAGTTCATGTTGTTTTTGATGAATCTAACAATCTTATGAGAAAAGATGATGAAGATATTGTAGATCTTAACAAAGGGGTTGATAGGCTTACA
Organism: Morella rubra; assembly: GCA_003952965.2. Taxonomy (NCBI): domain Eukaryota; kingdom Viridiplantae; phylum Streptophyta; class Magnoliopsida; order Fagales; family Myricaceae; genus Morella; species Morella rubra. The sequence goes on along the minus strand of CM025849.1, from coordinate 14,282,416 downwards.
ATTGACAAAGACAAGGGAGAGGCACTAGTGCAAGAGCAAGAACCTCAAGAGCCTCAAGAAGAGTCTCAACAAGATGATAATGATCTACCAAAGTCTTGGAAGTACATCAAGAGTCATCCTCTCCATCAAATTATTGGTAATGTTGAAAAAGGGGTAAGGACTCGATCCTCTGTACACCAAGCTAATAACCTTGCTTTACTTTCTCAACTTGAGCCTAAGAACTTTTCTGAGGCTAAAGATGATGAAAGTTGGATCCATGCTATGGAAGAGGAATTAAAACAATTTGAGAAAAATCAAGTATGGCATCTAGTTCCTAGACCCAAGGATTATCCAATTATTGGCACAAAATGGGTTTTTAGAAACAAAATGGATGAATCCGGGGTTGTGGTGAGGAACAAAGCAAGATTAGTAGCCCAAGGTTACAATCAAGAAGAAGGAATTGATTTTGATGAAACCTTTGCTCCTGTTGCTCGTTTAGAATCCATTCGCATGCTTCTAGCTTTTGCTTGTTATAAAGATTTTAAACTCTTTCAAATGGATGTAAAAAGTGCTTTTCTAAATGGATTTCTCACTGAAGAAGTTTATGTTGAGCAACCACCGGGATTTGAAGATGAAAATCTTTCAAATCATGTATACAAACTCACAAAAGCGCTTTATGGATTGAAACAAGCACCTCGAGCATGGTATGAACGTCTAAGTTCTTTTCTTATTGAAAATGGTTTTTCTCGAGGTAAAATTGATACTACTCTTTTCACCAAAGAAAAGAAAATGAGTTATTAACGGTTCAAATATATGTTGATGACATTATTTTTGGATCTACTAATGAATCTTTGTGTCAAGAGTTTTCTCAAGTTATGCAAGGTGAATTTGAGATGAGCCTTATGGGAGAATTGAACTACTTTCTCGGGCTCCAAATCAAACAATGTAGTGAAGGCATCTTCATAAGTCAAGCTAAGTATACAAGAGATCTTCTCAAAAGATTCAACATGGACAATTCAAAGCCTATGAGCACTCCTATGAGTCCATCTACAAAAATGGAAAAAGGATGAAAAAGGTAAGGATGTGGACCAAACGAAGTATCGAGGTATGATTGGCTCCTTACTATATCTTACCGCTAGTAGACCCGATATAATGTTTAGTGTATGTATGTGTGCTAGATTTCAATCATGTCCTAAGGAATCTCATCTCCTTGCTGTCAAAAGAATTTTCAGATATCTTGTTGGCACTCAAAATCTAGGTTTGTTTTATCCTAAGAGTGTTGAATTAATTTACAAGGATACTCGGATGCGGATTATGCTGGATGTAAAATTGATAGAAAGAGTACTAGTGGTGCATGCCAATTTCTTGGACCTCACTAGTCTCTTGGTGTTGTAAGAAACAAAACTCCGTGGCTCTATCAACTACGGAAGCCGAGTATATTGCCATAGGCAATTGTTGTGCACAAGTATTGTGGATGAAACAACAATTGGAAGATTTAATCTTCATTATTCTCTCATCCCAATAAAATGTGACAACACCAGTGCAATCAATCTTACTAAAAATCCAATTCAGCACTCTAGGACAAAACATATGAGATTAAGCATCATTTTCATTAGAGATCATGCTCAAAAAGGGGATATTGTTCTTGAGTTTGTAAATACCGACCTTCAATTGGCGGATATTTTCACAAAACCCCTCAATGAGGATAGATTTTGTTTTATTCGACAAGAAATAGGAATGAAGTTTCCTTTGGATTGAATTGCTATTATATACTTGTTTTACTCCTTAAATGTGGTATTGATTGCTTTGTACATGTTTTTGAATGATGGTTGATTGATTCTATGTGTTTTTATTAAAACTATTTCATAAAATCATGTTTCATGCCATGTGTCAACACTTGGTGAAACAAGTGTCAGCACCTCTGGTTTTTATGGTTTTTCTTCCATGAAGAAGCATGTGTCGACACCATGATTTCATGTGTCGACACATGAGCCATCCACCCGAGAGCTCTTTTACCTTGTTCGGGAGCATGACCAATGTGTCGACACATGAGTATAATGTGTCGACACTTCCCTTGTGTTTACTGTTTTTAAAAACCAAGGGCACGGTGGTATATCAATCTCATTTGAGTTAGGGTTCAGCATTTTAGGCTTTCTTCCCTCTCAGACCTCTCTCTCTCTCTCAAACCGTGCGATTAAGCCTCCCCCTCAAAATTTCAGTCGCCCACTCTCTCTCTCCAAAAACCCACCGCCCGACAGCCCCATTTCTCTCAAAATCCTGCACTCAATGTCTTCCAGTCGTCCCACTCGCTCCTCTCAACGAACTCCAGCCTCTGTTGGCTCCAAAGGGAAGAAGAAGGCCAGGACCACCGAAGAACCCACTCCCACTCCTGAAGACTACATCTACAGGTCAGGTCTCTGCAAAAACCGTTTTGTTCAAGATTTTCGAAATAGAAAAGTTATTGCTGGGAGATGGGCTGATTTTCAAATGGTTTAGTGAAATGGGTTTGGGTTTCAAGAGATGTTTGAGTTTCAAGGTTGGGGAATACTTGTGAATTTGAAAGTAAATTGCTATGTTTACTTAGTTAAGTTGGTTTATGCTAACTTTCAATTCACTAAGTCTGAGGATGCTGATAGTTATGTGAATGGAAAATGTTGGATCTATCAAGTTCTTCTTTGAATTCAATGGTAATGCTCCTGATGCTGGGAAGAAGTTCTTTGAAAACCATGGGTGGGTAGGTTTGTCTGAAGTTGATCCCCTTCATATTCTTAGGGTTGTTTTGGATAATCCAACCCTAGACGAGATTATTAGACCCACAGCTAGTGATCTAAGCATTCCAAGACGAATTTTACATCATATGGTCTGTAACATTATTTTACCAAGGACGGGAAATTTGAGTACATAACGTTCCTAGACTTATTTGTCATGTACTGCTTGATTACCCATACTCCCATGAACCTTGGTCACCTTATGATAAATCATATGAAGGCTGCCACTGAGAAGAAGAGACAAGGGCTGCCTTATGGAATGTTCTTTACCCACATGTTTCACATTCTTGATATTGATTTGGGGGTGAAGTACGGGAAACTCCCAAGGCATCCAAAGAGTATAATCAGAAAACTCTAAGGTTGATGGGGTTCACACAAAATGATGAAGGTTTTTGGATAAAGAAAGCTGATGCAACCCCTCAAAAGAGAAGTCATAGGGGATCGGATTCTGATGCAAACAGCGAGGATGAAGAAGAAGATACCTTTACTAGAACTCCTTCCACTGCCACCAGAACTCCAAACTAGCGAGAGAGCCATTCTCCCCTCCTCCATTTCCTTCTTTGCATATGGAGTCATCATCCCGAATACCCCCTTCCCACTCTCATGCGCCTCAATTTGAATCTCTTGAAGCTTCGTTTGGGGAGATAAAGGAGGAACAAAAGAAATTGGGTCAGCAGTTGGAGAAGTTGTCTCTTGACATGAAGACGGGCTTTGATGACATCAAGCAGTTGTTTGCTGCTCATGATGAGCGTTTCAATCTTCTTGACAAGGATGTGAGGCTTCTTAAGCACCAAGTCAACAACAGCATCCATATGGCCAGCGAGGTGATTCAAGCTACTGTGAATGATTTGAAATCATCTGCTCAAGATGTCGTCAATGCCACCGAGCTTAGTCTGGATGTTGATCGAAACTTCGCCTCTTGTCATGAAATGGACCTATTGGTTCTCAACGACTTGGACCAACTGGTTGAAGAAATTTGACGTCGATCATCCTCCTCCTCCCTGATCTCCTTTGCCCTCACCCTTGCCACCTCTCCTTGCCTTCTTATTTTTGATGATGCCAAAGGGGGAGAAAAGTGCCTGTTTGTATGCTGGCTCTCATTTGAGGACATTTCATTTAATTCTTATGTTGTTCTTTGTCCTCTTTTCAGTTGTATTTGAACAATTATTTGGTTAGTTGTAATGATTTTCAGCGTTTTATAAATTGACTTATTGTGATTATTCTATTATATTATGAATGACCATATGTTTTGAAGTGAATGTGTTCTAAGGGAGTACTTGTGAAGATTTTGATAAGTGCTTTGCACTTGATTATGCTTGCCTAAATCCTTCAGGTAGTTACTCTATCTTTTAACTCTTCGTGATATGAAGTCTTGTGATCTGGTTTGGAATTTGAAGTTTGGGAAGTTTGGAGAAAGGATATAGAAGTGTTGCTTTAAGTTTTGGGAAACCTCCTTTTACAAAGGAAACTCTTGCAAAATTTTTGTAAAATCTCAAAGTCCTTTTTGCTAAAAATATCATGAAAAACTCCTGCTTGTTCTCAGGGGGAGCTTTTCTATTTATTAGCAAATTGTCATTTTTAAATGGTTTTGTCATCATCAAAAAGGGGGAGATTGTTAGCCCAAGGTTGTTCTTACAAACAATCTATTTTGGTTTTGATGATAACAAAGTTTTCAACTTTCAAGACTTTTAGATTTTACATTGAAATTCCTTTTCAAGAAAATTATGTTTTTAGAGTATCAAGGTTTCCTTATTTAAAATCTCTCCAAGCATACTTGATCATCATTACACTTGCTAATTGATCATCTTTTATATTGTAAGTATTTTTGAGATTTATTGAATTGAAGTAGTTGTTGTTAAAGAACAATTTTTTGTCTAAGTGTTGGAAGTGTCGACACATTGGACCATAGTGTCGACACATTGAACTACTACCCGAGAGTTTGTTTTTCAGGTCATTCGAAATATTTTTTGACTAAGTGTTGGAAGTGTCGACACATTGAGCCATAGTGTCGACACATTGAACTAACACCCGAGAGGTTGTTTTCAGGCCAAATTTTAATGTGTCAGCACATACCATCAATGTGTCGACACATTGCACGATTTTGCAGAAATCCTGGAGCGACGCCAACTCATCCAAAAAGTATCCAAATGGTCTCAAATGACCTCCAACGGCACTCAAACTTTACAAGAAGACCCTTGGTGCCCTAGGAGCTTTAAATAGAAGAAGATGGAGAGAGAAAAAAAGAAGTGTGCGCTATTAACTCTTGCCCTAATTTCTAGAGAGAGAAAAAGCTTTGAAGAAGAAAGAAGCTCCACCAACCAAGAAAGCTCGTACTCCCACCTGCAAATACTGTTGCTTTCTTTGTGAATCTTGTCTCTTTGCACACCTCAGTACTTCATACTTGTTTATTCAGCTTAAAGAGCTTTTACTAAGATTCCCTTTGTACCCATTCTTGAAAAACACGTGAGTGTTTGGGAAAACACTTGTCCTACTTGTTGGGTAGAAGAAATCCTCTAGGTTGTGAGGATTTGTGAGAGTGAGTTAAAGTGTAAGCTCGAAAAACACTTTGTAAAGGTTCCTTAGCACCTTAGAAGCTAGGGGTGTTCACCGGTACCGGCGGTGGGCAGGTTAACCGGCACCGGCACCGGTACCGGTACAAGTAACCGCCCCCGCTTAGTAGAGGGGGCGGTACCAGTTCCCAATTTCACCAAAAAATGGTGAAATTGGCGGTGGCGGTGACACCGCCAACCGCTGGCGGGTCACCGCCAAAACCGTATTTTTTTTAAAAAAAAAATTTTGCCACCATACGACGTCGTTTTGTTTTAAGCGTAAAACTTTTGGCTTAGGGTTCCCTCGCCCCCCGGCCCCCGCTCATTTCCTTCGCAGTTCGCTCACTCTCAGCCCCCCTGCCCCTCCCTCGCAGTTCACTCACGCTCCGGCTCATCCCCCCGCCATCAAGGTACATCTTTGTAGAAGCTGCTGCTTCTTCCCTCTACCCAAACACTCAATTCACCAACCACGAGTCGCTCCCATCGTTGAATGAATCGTTTTCCAACTTCACCAAAGCATTCCCCTTCTTGGACAGACGAGCCTAATCACATCCGAGCCCAAGAGTATAACCATCTCACCCTCTGCCTAATCACATTGGTAAGTCTATCTCTCCCTCTCAGACTCTCTCTCTCTCTCTACTCTTCTCTCTCTCTCTCTCTCCTCTCTCTCTCTCTCTCTCTCTCTCTCTCTTTTTCGAATCTCATTTGTCTCTCCGCCTCCTACAGCTGCCACCGGCCGCCGTGCAACAGGACAGCTCAGGCATCTCAGCTGCTCTGTCTCCCTCTGTCCCTCACTGTATGTATACAGTTCCCTCTCTGCCTCTTTTTTTTTCATACCGAATTGCTGCCTCTAAATCTTAAACGTTTAATCAATTTTTAATTGTGAAATTAATCAATTATGGATTGTTAATAGTTATAGCTTAAAATTTAAGCCCCTATGTATCAACCGATTGGCATTTGGCAGTGGCTTATAGCTTAATTGTGAAGTCAAATTTCTGCCTCTTTTTTTAGGTGCTCAGTGATTGTGATTGTGCTTAATTTGGCAGTGGCCTTGTCTCAGGTATGTCTTTCTATCTCATCCCTATATAAAATTCAGTTACTTAAATTGCTTTAGGGTTTGTGAAACTGTTGTCTGTTGGAGGGCTTGCATACTTGTGGTTTGTGAAACTGTTGGAGGATGAGATTTAAATTGGTTTGGATGCTTGTGGTTTGTGAAATCTGTTGGAGGATGAGATCGAATTGGTTTGGATACTTGGATACATTTGATTGGATTGTTGGATTGGTTATTTGGTTTGACAAATTGTTTACTTTGAATTGAATTTGAGCTTATGTTTTGTTTTTTAAAACCTTATTTTTATTTTAAGATTTTCAATCTCTTTAAACTCTAAAGCATACAACGAAAAGGCCAATTTATGCTAACTTATAATGTGGATGTGGTTATAATTTAATATGATCACATCTAAAGCTATTTGAATTGGCCAACATTTTTATTTTTTTTTAAAAACCAAAGTTTGATCAATGTTTCTTCTCAAATTATTTTACATTTGCATTGTTTTTTTTCTCTTTATTTTCAAATGGATATTACACAATCACGTACACCCATTTCTGAGACTGGATTGGGAAGTGAAACTAGTCACACTTCTAACCTGATAGGTAGTAGTGTGGCTACTACACCTTCTCAATCTTGTCGGCCACTCCTACGGAGAGTATAGAAACAACTGGCAATGATCCACGTGAGTTACCACCACTTCCTCCACTTAAAAAGAGGAAGAACTCACGTGAGTCTCCGGTTTGACAGCACTACACTAATATTATTGATGAAAATGATGCCATGAATGTTAGAGCTACTTGTCATTATTGTAAGAAAGATTTCCCTGCCCATCACAAGAAGAATGGGACATCGGGGTTGTGGCAACATTTAGAGTCTTGTGTTTATTACAAGAGGACTTTAGCTGGTCATGTGGATGTTGGTCAAATGTTGTTGAATCACGATGCATCGAAGGCGAGTAGTGGTGATGTTGGGGTGATGGGGTCACTCGTAAGTTTGATGAGAAGGCAATTAGGGAGTTGATAGCAAAAATGGTCATTATAGATGAATTACCATTTGTTACAGTTCAGAAGGTCGGGTTTAGGGCATTGATGCATTATTTGAAATCTAGGTTTAATATGCCTTCGAGGTATACGTTGATGAGAGATTGTATGTCATTGTATTTAAGGGAGAAGATGAAGTTGAAAGAGGGGTTTAGAGTGAATAAGTAGAGAGTGTGCCTCACCACATATACTTGGACATCAATCCAAAATTATAACTATATGTGTGTGACTGTACACTTTATTGATTCTAATTGGATATTGCATAAAAGGATCTTGTTATTTAAGAGGATCCAAGACCATAAAGCATCAAGTATTTTAAAGGAGACTGTCTGCTTGAATGGCAGATTGATAGGGTGTTAACTATTACGATTGATAATGCATCCTCTAATGATGCGGCAATTGACCAATTCAAAAGAAGACAATTGTTTGAAAGTATTGGTGGTTCAACTTTGAAGGTTGTGTGTGGACATGAGTATTTACATTGTAGTGTTGTGCAATTGTAATTGTTCTAATTGGAATGATCTATGTTTGATAGCTAACTTTCAGAAATATGATCAAGTATGTAAAGTCTTCACCTCAAAGGTTAGAAACTTTCAAGAAAGCTGTTGTAGAAAAAAACATTGCATATGGCCCAATTTTATGTTGAATGTTGGCTGAGAAATACCAGAAAGCATTTGATCATATGATGATTTTAGATGGCCATTTTGTTATTTATTTGCAAGAGGATGGGTATGGGAGGCAAGGTTTGGGTCCATCTACATTTGAGGATTGGGAGGCCATTCGTGGTGTCATAAAATTTTTGAAGTTATTCTATGAGGTCACTTTGAGGGTATCGGGATCAAACTTGGCCACATCTAATGCATTCTTTGAAGAATTGACTAAGATTACTAGACATATCACAAGGTATAGATCTAGTGGGCAAAGAGATCTTGTGGATATGGCATTGAAAATGCAGTCGAAATATGATAAGTATTGGGGTGATTTAGAGCAGATTAATGAATTTTTATTCATTGCAGCATTGATTGATCCTCGATACAAATTGGGGGCATTGGAGTATTGGTTTAAGAACCAATTAGGGGAGGCAAGGGGGAAGGAGATGACAAGCAAAATAGAAGGTGTATTTGAGAGGATGTTTTCTGAGTATAGTAGTGCCTCATCTACGAGTACTAGTAGTGGTAGTGGTATTAGTACTACCACTCCTCCTCCTTGTGCTGTTGTCGATAGCACTACATCTATGGTTGATGTTGATGATGACGGTGATTACTTTACTGAATGGAGAATTTCACAGCGGGCGTTGGAGTCCAAATTTGAGATTGAAAGGTATTTATCCGAGGGAGTTATCGAGAAGAGTCCAGAATTTGATATTTTGAATTGGTGGAAGGTGAACTCTACGAGGTTTCCAATTCTTTCTCAGATAGCCTGTGATGTATTGGCAATCCCCATCACCACTGTGCCCTCTGAGTCGGTGTTTAGTACTGGAGGACGGATCTTGGATCCTTTCAGGAGTTTGTTGGCTCCAAAGACTGCTGAAGGACTAATATGTGTTCAGAATTGGTTGAGAGGTGACCCTATTGTGGGAGTGGTTGAGGCTGAACTTGATGTATCTGATAACATAACTGAAGATGAAGAGACTTACCGGCTCGATTCAGGTAAAATTATTCTTTGGTTAAATTTTGAAATTTGATACTCAATATAATGTAATCATTATAATTTTATGCTTTTATTTCTTAATTATGTAGAGATATCGACTTTGACGATGGAGATCGAGATGGACTAGGACGCATGTTGCACTTGCCCACCTTTTAGTCCTTTTTATGCTATTTTATTTGAACAATGTTTATTTGATGTGTCATGTATGTATAGTGTTGTATTTTAGTAATTTTATAGTGTTGTTTTGTATTATGTATTGTTGTAGTTTAGTTAACTTGTAAGTATTCTAACTTGTATTTGACAATTTGTTAACTTGTAACTTGTTAGTGAAAATTAAAATTACGTTTTAGTGTTTTAATTGAGAATGATCAATATTGGATTTGGTCATTCTCAAAAAATGGGGCATATAGAAAAGGTCCATATGATAAGAATCTCCATGATTAAAATTAACTATTGTCATGGGGATCATTAATATGGCCTACATGTTTAGATACAATTTTCACTATATTCTTTTTTTATTATTTTATTTCATTATTTATTTTAGAACTAACAGAGTGAGGAAAAAACATTCACTTTGCATATGGTAGTCATCCTTTGTGAATATGAACCATGCCATCACATCAGCCATTGTTGCCATTAAGTTTAAAAGGCAAGTACAAGTCTTACTTAAAGATGGAAATTACCCAAAGTCAAGAATGGGTCGGCAAAGCTATGATAAAATAAACATAACCCTTTCTTTGAAAAAGGGGTCCAAAACGCCCAAAAAAAGGGGGTCCAAATGGCTCAAAAAAAGCCCCAAAAAAGGGGTCCAGATGGCCCAAAAAAAGGATCCGGATCGCCCAAAAAACGTTCAAAAAATGGGCCCGGATGGCCTAAAAAAGGGGGCCTAAAAAGCCCAAAAAGAGCCCAAAAAAGGGGGCCCAAAAGGCCAAAAAAGGGCCCAGCGGTGGTAGCGGTTCACCACCACTGGCACCGGCGATACCGCTATCGCTGGGCCAGTTATATGTTACCACCGGTACCAGTACCGGTGGTAACATATTCATCACCGTTGTTAGCGGTGGCGGTGGTGGTGGGTGGCATAACCACCATCGCCACCGCTAATGCACACCCCTACTAGAAGCTAAGGTGTACTTCCTATTTGAAGATGGTGAAGAAAGCCCAAGGAAGTCAATAGCCTTGGGGGTGGACGTAGGCAAGTGTTGGCCGAACCACCTAAAAGTCACGGTGTCATCTCTCTACCCTTATCTCTATTTATTGTTGATATCCATTTATTGTGCTTCTTTAACTATTCCTTTTATTCTTCATTATAGTCCTTGATTTTATAGATCTACTCTCTTGCTCTTTAGAAAAAGGAAAAGGGATCTCTGCATATTCGGTTTTATAAGAAAAAGGATAAAAGTTTTTATAAAACCCAATTCACCCCCCTTCTTCGGTTGTTTTTGCTCTCTCACGCATAATAACCCTTGAATTGTCCAAAATATGGACAGTTTGAGATTGTGTATTCGTGGTTGGACGAGTTCGGTACTTGTGTCCTGTCCAGTCTTGGAGGAAGTTCGGTATCATCTACCTTTTGTCTTCTGGGTATACTACTAGCATTGGTGTATGACGTCATACAACTATCGTTGATGACGTTTGCCCCAACGCTAGTGCGTGTACTTGGGGACTGGGGGGAGATGCTGCGAATTTTTTTCAGGTATGGATGGACACAAGTCGAACTGACGTTCAACTCCGAATGCACAATCTTGAATGGATAGGACCTATCAGCTGGGCATAAAGTCAAGTTCCAATGATTGGTGTTTATGAGTTACTTAATGTCGTGTATTGTTTTAGATTGGTGGCGATGGATAAGAGTTGGGTTTACGAGAAAAATTGGTTTGGTGAAAAGTATGCGGAGGGGTCGTGGGTTTGTCATATGGCTGCTTGTTGTGTAGACTCTCGGGGTCAGATCAGATGTCCGTGTCGGAAATGTAGAAATGTAGTGTTTCAAGTGTTGGATAAAATGGAAGATCATATATACATTAATGGGTTTGATGTGAGCTATAAGTTATGGGTGTTTCACGGGGAGGGTATTCAACTTGCTTCAAATCTGAGTCAAGAGTCCGTGCGAGCTTACCACATATTGATGAGGATTTAGAGGGAGATAGCTCTGATGGGATGGAGGAAATGTTAACCGATGTTCGTGTGGGGTTAGAAGGTGGGGCGGCAAGGGTTGAAATGGAGAACCTGATATTAGGGAAACCCCCACTTCGGACCGAAGGCTTCGACACCATTTGATAAGTTATGGGAAGAGGCAGAACATGAATTGTATCCTGGATGTACCAAGTTTAGTAAGTTGTCATTTACGGTCCGGTTGTTGCATGTGAAGTCGGAGAATAAGTTGTCGTTAAGGCATTTGATATGGTGTTACAGTTGATTAAGGAGGCATTGCCAGAGGGGAGACGTTACCAAAATCGTATTACGAGGCGAAACAATTGCGAAAGGGTCTTGGGTTTAGTTATGATAAGATCCATGCATGTCAAATGATTGTGTGTTGTTTTGGAAGGAAAACAGTGAGTTAGACAGATGTCTGGTATATGGGTGTCTCGGTGGAAATTCGAAAATGACTTGTGCAATCGAATTCCCAAGAAAGTGTTGTGTCATTTCCCTTTAATCCCTAGACTTAAACGTTTGTTTACCACAAAAGATGTAGCTCATGACATGAGATGGCATAAGGAAAAACGGGTCGATGATGGGGAGAGTTTGAGGCATCCTGCAGATTCATTGGTTTGGAAGAATTTTGATAAGGACCATATTGGTTTGCTCAAGATGCCCGCAACGTCCGCCTTGGTCTTGCTTCTGACGGGTTTAATCCGTTCGGAAACATGAGCAATGCGTACAGTATTTGGCCAGTCGTTGTGTTTCCATATAATTTACCCCCATGGAGGTGTATGAAGGTCCCATTTTCACTAATGACTCTTTTGATCCGGGTCGCAAGTCACCGGGAAATGATATAGATGTATATCTTCGACCCTTAGTGGACGAGTTGAAACAACTATGGGAAGATGGAGTTGAGACACATGACGCTTCAGATGGGACGACATTTAAGATGCATGCAGCTTTGATGTGGACCATAAATGATTTCCAGCATATGCCAATTTATCTGGATGGAGTACCAAAGGGAAGTTGGCATGTCCAACGTGTAATTTAGACACTGACTATAAGTGGTTGAAGCACGGGAGAAGAATGTGTTATATGGGTCATAGGAGATACTTGACACCGGGGCATGCATGGAGATATGATGTGGATACGTTCGATGGGAAAAGAAGAACATAGACTTCCGCCCGGGGAGTTAACTGGTGAGGACATATTGGAACAATTGACGCATGTCGGGGAGACTATCTTTGGTAAAGCGTCAGGGAAGAATAGGGGAAAGAAGAAATAATCGTCGGAACGTTTGAATTGGACGAAGAAGAGCATATTTTTCCAACTGCCGTATTGGAGTACATTAGGGTTACGGCATAACTTGGACGTGATGCACATCGAGAAGAACATATGTGACAACGTGATTGGGACGGTGATGAATATCGAGTTCAAGACCAGAGATTCAGCGGGTGCACGTAGAGATTTAGCTGAAATGGGGGTTAAAAAAGACTTGCACTTGGTGCATGACGGTCGGGTTGAATTGATGCCTCAAGCGGCGTATACTTTAACTTCGGGAAGAGCGAAGGAGGGCCTGTGAGTGGTTAAAAGACGTGAGGTTCCCGATGGTTATGCTGCTGAGATTTCACGTTGTGTGAATCTAGATGAGTTGAAGGTTTCTGGAATGAAAAGTCATGATTGTCATGTGTTCTTGCAGAGGGTTCTTCCAGTGATGATCCGAGGGTTGTTGAAGGAAGACGTGTGTGGCGCAGTGACGAATTATGTTTGTTTTTTCGAGAGTTGTGTTCTCGTACGTTGAAGATTTATGTATTGCAGAGGATGTCAGAAGATATTGGGATAATTTTATGCAAGTTGGAAATGATTTTTCCACCCGCTTTTTTTAAGTAATGATGCATTTGGCGGTCCACTTACCGCGCGAAGCAATGCTTGCTGGACCAGTACAATACAGATGGATGTATCCAGTTGAACGGTTGATGGGTGCTCAAAACGGAATGTGAAAAATAAGTCTCGTCCCGAAGGGTCGATTGCAGAAGCGTATATTGAGAATGAGTGTTCGACATTTTGTTCCCAATACCTCCGAGGGGTCGAAACAGTGTTTAATCGCAGAGATCGAAACTACGATTCTGACGGCGAAATGGAGGTACCAGAAAGGTCATTGGATGTGTTCACTCAGAGAATTAGATTGATAGGGGCTGAAAAGGACATGACATAGACCGAACAGAGTTCAAGAAAGCTCGGTGGTTTGTGCTGAACAATTGCAAAGGCATCAGCAACTACTTAGAGTAAGTAAAATAAAATTTCATAGGTTTTCTATAATATATAGTCGTTGATTAACCTTATCGTTACAGTGAACACATGGACGAACTTCGCGCGCAAGGAGTTGGTGACATTTCTCGTATGCATGAGGAACAATTTCGGATTGGTTCTTAGGGCGAGTAAGTGTTATTGACAAATAATTCAAATTAATATTGTGTCTTTGTTTTTAATGACTTCTAATATATTGTTGTAGGTTCAAACATTACGTTCTCAAAATCCATGTACATCGTCGATGAATTGTATTCATTGGCACGTGGGCCTGATACACGAGTGATGCGTTATTCTGCATGTGTTATGAACGGATGTAGATATCATACAGTACAACGGGAAGAACGATGGAGAACTCAGAACAGTGGTATTGTAGTACCGGGATCACATGAGGGAAATCCAATAGAATTTTACGGGAGGCTTGTAGACATTTATGCCATGCAATACTTGCGGGGAAATTAGTATATTTGTTTAAGTGTGATTGGTGGGACGTCGGAGATCACCGTGGAATTCGTATCGACGAGAACTTTAAGAGCATAAACACTTCCCGACTGTGGTACTTAGAAGATCCATTTGTTTTGGCTAATCAAGCAAGTCAAGTGTTTTATCTAGTTGATAATCTGCATGGACCTACATGGCGAGTCGTGCAGAAGTTGTCGTGTAGAAATGCATATGACATTCCCGCCCGATCCGATGGTGAAGTTGATGTAAACGTTGAATCGGGAGCAGCCATCGCGAATGAAGCGTATCAAGAGGATGATGCCATTGACTTGTTTATAGACTTCCGACAGTTTAACCTTAATCCACTACGGAGGGATGACGTTGCGCCAAACGTTATCCAAGCTTCTGATGCAATTGATCGGCGGAAAAAAGACGTATAGATAGTAATGATGTTTCGGAGGGGGATGAAGCAGAAATTGAAGAAAATAGCGAAGAAAGTGGGGACGAAGATTCGTTCGAAAGTGATAGCGACTCTACTGAGGATGAATCGGGCGATAACGTGCAAGAATTGGATTCTGATTAATAATTTCTTTCAAGTATATTTTTTTCTAATGTTGATGTTTGCTGAACTGTTTTTACTGTTATTGTCTCTTTTACCATATCTTTATCGTTTATTTTGTTATGTCACAGCTTGTACGGTGAAATGAAGCGTGGACGGAATTTCCTTCAGTTACTTCTGGACAGTTGCATAGCGCAGTTACTCGCATAGTATGAGTCCGATCCCGAGCTCCTCTCTGAGAGTGAATGAAGGCATGAGTCAAGGCACGCCAGCTTGTCCTAGTAGTTGTGCATGTAAGAAATTATTCTAAGTTATATTTCAATTTTTTAAGTTAAACGACCGACTAACTTTGTTAATTTTATTTTATGTAGCGACATCAGCTTCTAAACGTGGGCGAGGTAGGACACGTGGGGTCAGTTTGGAGAAGAGTCTTGGGGGTCTGGGTCCGGGAAACTATCGGTGCATATCCCGGAGGGAGAGTGTGGAGGAGTGTCTTCCACTGCTGCCACCTATCGACGAAGATTGGAATGTTGGTCCGAGGGCTGATTCCGATCTCGTTAACAAGTGGGTGATGTTCCTGCAGAAGTGAAGGAGTACATTATGGATCGGGTGTTGGTATGATTAAACTCGTAAACATAGAATTTTTGGTTAAGCATTTCGTTTATCATTGTAATATTGTATGTTTTGGTACTTATGCAGGACCACTTCGACCTTGACTACACCCGTCAGGAGGACGTGAGGACGGTGGTCGAGACTATGATGACGGCACGTCGAACGCACCGCAACCGAATGCATGCGTATTTTAAGAAGTTCCCGAGTAAAGAGGGCGTTGCTGAAGCCGCACCCTGATACCACAGAAGAACAGTGGAAGGAGTTATGCGATCTGTTCACCAGCGAAGCATTTATGGTACGTGATTACAAAAACCGTTGCTTAAATATTACATTCTTTTAATATTTAATTACTTAAAATATCGCAGAAACGAAGCGAGCAAAATAAGAAGAATAGATCAAAGTTGACTGTGAACCACGCTGCTGGTTCGCGCTCGTTCCAGCGCACTCGAGCTTGCATGGTAAGTTAAAACTAAATCTTAGACTTTATTGATATTGTTTGTCAATAACTTTATGCTATTGTCATGTAGAAAAATCAAGAAAGCGGCAATATCAATCCTGCAGAGCTGTATAAGAAAGAATTATACAAACAAAGATGGGATTTGGACCTCGGAAGGAGCGAGAGAAATTTATGTAAGTCGCTTTCATTTTAATCTACTTTATGTAATTTATGTATAGTTATCTACTTTAATGTTTCTGGTAATTATTGTCATTTTTTCAGGAACGGATGGATGCCTTCCAGCGCCAGTGTGATTTAGAAGGGAAGACTTACACCGAAATTGAAGTATATTCCGAGATATTGGGCAAGAAGTCGGGATATGTTCGGGGATTAGGACGGCGGTTAAGCCTCCGCCTTCATCAACTTTGACTACACAGTCTTCTGATCTACAGCACCAGCTAGCAAAGGCAAGGGATGAGATAGAGGCGATGAGAGCTGCTAGAGAAAAAGACTTGCAAGAATTTGCGAAGAAGCAAGCTGAGATGGAGGCCACGCTGAGGGACCACCGTGAGGAGCAGCGGGTGGAGCAGGAGCGCATCCGGTTGGAGCAGGAGGAGCGCATGAAAAGGGAGCAAGAGCGCATGCGAGTGGAGCACGAGGAGCGCATGCAAAGGAACAAGAGCGCATGCGAAAGGAGCAAGAGCGCTTACGGGCAGAAATATCGAAGGAACTGGAGAAGAAAATGTCCTCTGTAATGGAGAAGAAAATGAGCGACATGTCAAAGCGACTATTCAGCCAGTTTGGGGGTTCAAAAAGGTAGATGCATGTATATTGTAATAACTTTGTGATTATGTATTATTACGATGTTATTTTCGATTTAATTACGGATCACTATTTGTTATTATTGATGTTTATTAATGTGAGTATTGTATTGTTATTATAATAGTACGTGTTATATAATATTTTCTATTTTTTTTAAAAAGATTCTGTTACCACCGTTCGATCGGCATATTCAGCGATCGATCGGTTGTTGTTCAACCGATCGATCGTTCAATACCACTGTTCGATCGCTAATATTAAAATGACAAAATTATGATCGATCAGTAACATAAAGATCGATCGATGTGCAAGCGATCGTACTATAAGCGACCGATCGGTGTAGAAATAGACGATCGATCTCCAACTCAAACGATCGATCGTCAAATATCACCGATCGATCAGTTATAAATCAACGTTCCATCGCTGAATTAAACGACCGATCGTCCATGGCATAACGATCGATTTGATACTTAAGTGATCGATCGCTTATATAAAGCGTCCGATCGTCGTTGCTGAAGCGATCGATCGTCTATTTCTTACCGTGCGATCGTTTAAATGTGTCGATCAATCACCAATACATAACCGATCGATCGTCAATATGTACCGTTCGATCATCTCAAACAAATACCGATCGATCGCTGTTCCAACCGATCCATCACTTCGTTTTCACCGACCGATCGAACAATTACCGATCGATCAGTAGATTTAGTGACAAAATTTTTTCGTCACGAAATACATTTCGTGACGCTCATTCGCTGACGGAGCTCGTGACGAAAAAATTTCGTCACTAATACTTTTAGTGACGAAATATTGACTTTTAGTGACAATTTTTTGTCACTTAAAGTCAATTTTTTTGTAGTGACAATTGCTCTCGTTTTGCAGCTCGTACATCTTTCTCCATTTCTATTGTTTCCGTATCTGTTTGTTTTTATTTTTTTGGCATATCAACAAAAGGAAGACATAAATTGCTAGCACGCACAAATATATATTATAGTCAGAGCTTCTAAAACAATGATTCGCTCATCAAAAGAGTGATGCATGATTGATAGGTAGAAGAGCAAAGCAAATATAGCTTAAGAATTAGTTTCTAAGTACTTTAGATGCCTAACTTTAATGCTTCCACAAATTAGAGTTTATTTGTTACAAGGCTTTTACATGTTGTTTTAATGACATTTTAATACAACTAATTATTTATATAAGGGATTTTATTTATTAGGAGACATTTAAATTTTATTATTTGTTAATTATTAATAAAATTTCATTATTTATTAGGGGTCCTTTAGACAAAGGCCTGTTGGCTTTTGTTCACAATCGATTTTTGATATTCTTTGACATCTTCAAAGACAGAGACATTTTTTTATCAAATAGCTAAAGACAAGAAGATTGAATATTAACAGATTCAATTTTTTTTTTTTAGTTTTTATATTGAAGAAGTTAAAAAATAAGTGCACGTTGATGAATGTAGATGTTTAGACTTAGTTTAGAATTGTTTACGAATTATTTTAGCGTTGAGATAGGGATTTTAGGTTTTTGTAAATGGCCTTGGCCGTATTCGTCGTTGGGTTGCAGCATTACAACGTTTGTTTCTGTCATTTGAACGTGGTTACTAGAATGCATCATTTTTGCTATGTATCGAATGGTCTAGTTGTAATACCCCCATTTATTTTTCATATAACTATCTTAATTAGTGAAAGTGAGATGATTTTATGAAGATTTGAAATTATTAATCTTATAAATTATCCTTACGTGCTAATATTTTACGAAATGTCATCATTACCCTTTATTTGAAACTTTTTTTTTTTTATCTATTAGCTTCTTAAATTTCTACTGAGTGAAATTTCAGTAATACTGTTGGCATTTTCTTTTATTTAATTAAATCTATGTGTTCTCTATGATTCCTTGATTTAATAAATGAGATTAGAAGAAGAATGTTGTATTAACCTAAGAAAGGTGATTTTATTTTAGTTTTCTAGAAATTGTAGCTTTAATCTCGATATTTCATTTTTATTTGTTAAGCTTAGATGCTATATTTTATTTAATGTGGAAATTTTCTAAGAAATACTTGTCTTACCCTTAACATTGCTTGAAAATTTATATTCTTAATAGCCATTAATGTTTGTATTTATTTTTCAAGGGCATTTGATATATTTTATGGCTGTGTCTAATTAAGACTATAATGTCTTTTTGCCAAAATAAATTTCTATTAATCATTTTGCTTAACTAATAGGATTGATAACCTAAATATTAATGTCTTAAATAATTTTTAAGCTTAGGCCTTAAAATTGTGCATGTGTGACACTTGTAAACCTCTCCCTAATGCCACCAATTTATTGCATGCGTGACAAGTGCCATAGGAGATTTAGCATGTGTGACAAGTGGCCTAAGGAGACTTAGCATGTTTGATAAGTGGCCTTAAATGCAATCTATAAATAGAAAAGAGAGATTTGCTCCTTAATGCCATTGAAATAAACCACTGACTCATTTGGGTACAATGGGTCCCATTATGCCCGTGTAGTATACGTACTAAGACATTTAATTGTACAATAACTTAATTAAATTAACGATTCAGAGATAATAAAAGATAAAAAGGATAATAAAGGGTAAATAAAGAACAAATAAATTCCTAAAAGAAATTAGAAACTTAATTAAAGGATAAAAGAAATAATTATCATTAAATGCAGAAATTTAGATTAATTCCAAGCGAAGGATAAAACGTTAACGAATCCTTACTAGATTACAGCGAAGCATTTGGAAGTTATACGGAAAAAATTGCAAATATTCATGTTTGTCTATGTACGCTTTAATGTTTGAAGCATTGTCAGTACTGATTATTGATAGCATCATTTGCATTCATACACGATAGGACCAAACTGGGATTTGGAAACCGAACGACTGAATTGAAGTACCGGCACATAGAGAGTTAAATCATTTCATGCAAATATACCTTTGACAGATGTATTGGGACAGTCTTTTATCGAACGACAAACCGACATATGTCCGATGTTCTGATAAGTAATGAAAATGATCATTTTATTTTTCAGCCAAGTTCATAAAATAACATGTCATGTATTGTTAATAATTGTGTATTATTATTGATGACCTTGAAACCCGACCTTATGACCCGTGTTATATAATATTTTCTATTTTTTTAAAAACCGATTCTGTTACCACCGTTCTATCGGCATATTCACTTGTTCAACCGATCGATTGTTCAATACCACTGTTCGATTGCTAATATTAAAATGACAAAATTACTGATCGATCAGTAACATAAATGATCGATCGTCTATGTGCAAGCGATCTGTTGGTAGTATAAGCAACCGATCGGTGGAGAAATAGAAGATCTCCAACTCAAACGATCGATCGTCAAATATCACCGATCGATCAGTTACTAAATCAACGTCCATCGCTGAATTAAACGACCGATCGGGCATGGCATAACGATTGATTGTGATACTTAAGTGATCATTGGTCGCTATGTAAAACGTCCGATTGTCGTTATTGAAAATCGATCGTCTATTTCTTACCATGCAATCGGTTAAATGTGTCAATCAATCACCAATACATAACAATCGTCAATACGTACCGTTCGATCATCTCAAACAAATACCGATTAATCGCTTTCCAACCGATCCATCACTTCGTTTTCACCGACCGAACACAATTACCGATGATCATTAGATTTAGTGACAAAATTTGGGTTTCGTCACGAAATACATTTCATGATGCTTTTTTGATGACGGAGCTTGTGACAGAAAAAATTTCATCACTAATACTTTTAGTGACGAAAAGTTGACTTTTAGTGACAATTTTTTGTCACTTAAAGTCAATTTTTTTGTAGTGACAATTGCTCTCGTTTTGCAGCTCGTACATCTTTCTCCATTTCTATTGTTTCCGTATCTGTTTGTTTTTATTTTTTTGGCATATCAACAAAAGGAAGACATAAATTGCTAGCACGCACAAATATATATTATAGTCAGAGCTTCTAAAACAATGATTCGCTCATCAAAAGAGTGATGCATGATTGATAGGTAGAAGAGCAAAGCAAATATAGCTTAAGAATTAGTTTCTAAGTACTTTAGATGCCTAACTTTAATGCTTCCACAAATTAGAGTTTATTTGTTACAAGGCTTTTACATGTTGTTTTAATGACATTTTAATACAACTAATTATTTATATAAGGGATTTTATTTATTAGGAGACATTTAAATTTTATTATTTGTTAATTATTAATAAAATTTCATTATTTATTAGGGGTCCTTTAGACAAAGGCCTTGTTGGCTTTTGTTCACAATCGATATTTTGATGATTTCAATAAATGGATTAAGTTTACAAAATGAACATCTTCAAAGACAGAGACATTTTTTTATCAAATAGCTAAAGACAAGAAGATTGAATATTAACAGATTCAATTTTTTTTTTTTAGTTTTTATATTGAAGAAGTTAAAAAATAAGTGCACGTTGATGAATGTAGATGTTTAGACTTAGTTTAGAATTGTTTACGAATTATTTTAGCGTTGAGATAGGGATTTTAGGTTTTTGTAAATGGCCTTGGCCGTATTCGTCGTTGGGTTGCAGCATTACAACGTTTGTTTCTGTCATTTGAACGTGGTTACTAGAATGCATCATTTTTGCTATGTATCGAATGGTCTAGTTGTAATACCCCCATTTATTTTTCATATAACTATCTTAATTAGTGAAAGTGAGATGATTTTAGGAAGATTTGAAATTATTAATCTTATAAATTATCCTTACGTGCTAATATTTTACGAAATGTCATCATTACCCTTTATTTGAAACTTTTTTTTTTTTATCTATTAGCTTCTTAAATTTCTACTGAGTGAAATTTCAGTAATACTGTTGGCATTTTCTTTTATTTAATTAAATCTATGTGTTCTCTATGATTCCTTGATTTAATAAATGAGATTAGAAGAAGAATGTTGTATTAACCTAAGAAAGGTGATTTTATTTTCTAGAAAATGTAGCTTTAATCTCGATATTTCATTTTTATTTGTTAAGCTTAGATGCTATATTTTATTTAATGTGGAAATTTTCTAAGAAATACTTGTCTTACCTATTTTGACTTAATTGCCATTTGTTGCCTTTTGTGTTAAAAAAAATGGCTACTAAGAAAATTTATATTCTTAATAGCCTTAATTAATAATTAATGTTTGTATTTATTTTTCAAGGTTAAATAAAATGCTTATTGATATTTTGATATATTTTATGAAATACCAATATCTTCATTTTTAAAATTTTATGAATTTTTTTATCTGATTGCCTTAATTTCTAATTAAGACTATAATGTCTTTTTGCCAAAATAAATTTCTATTAATCATTTTGCCAAATTATTTCTTTCTTTAACTAATAGGATTGATAACCTAAATATTAATGTCTTAAATAATTTTTAAGCTTTGTAAATGATTTTTATTTAGGCCAATTGATAATTTTAATTGATAATAATAATTGTAGTAAAATTAAAAATTGTGCATGTGTGACACTTGTAAACCTCTCCCTAATGCCACCAATTTATTGCATGCGTGACAAGTGCCATAGGAGATTTAGCATGTGTGACAAGTGGCCTAAGGAGACTTAGCATGTTTGATAAGTGGCCTTAAATGCAATCTATAAATAGAAAAGAGAGATTTGCTCCTTAATGCCATTGAAATAAACCACTGACTCATTTGGGTACAATGGGTCCCATTATGCCCGTGTAGTATACGTACTAAGACATTTAATTGTACAATAACTTAATTAAATTAACGATTCAGAGATAATAAAAGATAAAAAGGATAATAAAGGGTAAATAAAGAACAAATAAATTCCTAAAAGAAATTAGAAACTTAATTAAAGGATAAAAGAAATAATTATCATTAAATGCAGAAATTTAGATTAATTCCAAGCGAAGGATAAAACGTTAACGAATCCTTACTAGATTACAGCGAAGCATTTGGAAGTTATACGGAAAAAATTGCAAATATTCATGTTTGTCTATGTATCGCTTTAATGTTTGAAGCATTTGTCACGTACTTGATTGCAACAATTGATAAGCATCATTTGCATTCATACACGATGAGAGAGAGGACCAAGACTGGGATTTGGAAACCGAACCGACCTGAGGTGATTCTCGAGAAAAAGGTGACAGTACCGGGCACATATGGGGAGAGTGTAACCCATCACTATAGGGAGTAGGTGGGCTTTCATGGGGCAAATATACCTTTGACAGAGTCCTGGTGTAGGTGCATGGGACAGTCCAAAGAGGAAAGGAGGGACACACAACCCGACTTTGGGAGTGAATAGAGCATGTATTGAATGGATGGAGAACGGGTGCACGACATCTTTGCATTGCATGTGCATCGATGTTTGTTTTGACAGTGTGAAATTGATGAAGCATGCATCTCTTATCAGTTAACATAATTGTCACATGTCATCTATTTCCATGTTTTATCACGTACTTTTCATTATTGCCATGTACCCTCCCCGACCTTATTGAGTCCTTATGACTCACTCCCTTTTTATTCTTGTGCTTGTATGCTGCTTAATGATTAACATATCATGAAGACCTAAAAGATCAAATAGATGGTTCACCCATGGGACTCAGTTGTAGACTATCTAAAGGCTTAGTGTTGTATAAATATATCAAGAGGCAAGGATATGTATATGTCTTTTGTGCGGTTAGGTAGTCTGTTATACCTTGTTGATGGGATACGTGGTACTATAGACTTTATTTTTCTTATATCAAAATTTTATGTTTGATACACTTATTATGCCGATAGCAATTCTGTTTTTGAATAGTTATATAATATTCAATTTAAAAATTTTTAAGTATACTTTTCTTATGTGATGGCTTTTGGCTCCAACTACCTAAATAAATACGTTTATACTATTTAGTCTTTAAGAAGGATTGTGTGGGTCAAATATTTTATTTACAGTCTACAGTTTTAACTTTTAGTAGATTAATTTCTTTACTTCAATAAAATTATATTTTGTTAGCCCAAAGT
Source organism: Morella rubra (assembly GCA_003952965.2). NCBI lineage: Eukaryota > Viridiplantae > Streptophyta > Magnoliopsida > Fagales > Myricaceae > Morella > Morella rubra. The sequence continues at coordinate 14,259,068 of CM025849.1, read as the reverse complement.
TGCTCCGTGAGCTATCTCACTCGATTTTGATGATAACAAATGAGAAAATAGCTTTGGAATATTTTTAGAATACGTGGTTTTCAATCCACTATTCAATAGAGAGTACTCAATTGTATTAAATCTCTCTCAAATCTCTCTCTAGTTCATTATGCCATATATTTAATTTAAACACCATGGCATGCACCTAAACTATGATATTTTTCATTGTAGGAGTTTTTGGGTTGAAATGGAAAGGATTGCATATCAAAAAGTACTGAAAAACTCTATCTGCTAAAATGATGTCGACACATAGCACTGCTGCCAGATTGTCATTTTGATGGTGTAGACACATGGGAAGTACAGTGTCGACACATGTGAGATGACGTCGATACATGGTGAAGGAAGTATCGACACATGCCACAGGCACTAGTGAGTCAGTTCCAGACTTGAAGATGGTGTCGACACATAGGCATATATGTGTCGACACATATTGCGGGGACTCTATTTTTAAAACGATGATTTACACGCGAATCAAGATGTTGTGGCACTATGGGCACCTCTCCAATATTCCAAAAAGGCCCTTGAGACCCTCCAAGATTGAAGACCTATAAAGGCATCCTTATGGAGAGAGAAAAGACATCTTTTGCATCTCCTACATCATCAATCTTGACCTAGCCTCCAAAAAGAGAGAAAAGTGCAAAAGAACAAGACTGCACGTTTCCTAAGAGATCTGCTACTTTCTTGCTGCCATCACCATCTAATCTTGTCTTGTAGCCATTTATTGAGCATTGTATTTACTGATCTAACTTTTAGAGCTATTGTTTATTCATTTCTATCTCTAAACCTTTGAAAAACCTTTAATTGTGGGATACACTTAGGCCTACCCGTGAGGATAGAAGAAATCTCATAAGCTTTGAGATTTGTAATTTGAGTTGAAGAGTGAGCTCGAGAAAACTCTTGTAATGGTCACTTAGCACTCGGAAGCTAAGTTGTAGACACTATTGGATTATAGTGGAGAAGCCCAAGGAAGGCAATAGCCTTGGGGGTGGACGTAGGCAAGTCTTGGCCGAACCACTTAAAAATCGCGGTGTTATCTCTCTTCCCTTACTCTCCTACTTTATTGCTATAATTTATTGTTCTTCATTTTAAATAGCATTTAGTAATCTGCGTTTTTATTGAAAAGGTCTAATTTTTGATAAACCCAATTCACCCCCCCTCTTGGGTTGCTATTTAGACTCATATATTTTAAACTTTTGAAACCTCTCAATATCATTCTTTGACTAAATCGTTTTTCCGTTGAATTTTTCACATTAAATAGAGGAAGGGTATTTTGATCATTCGAACACCTAGGAGAACTTACGTGCCATAACCCTGCCATCTGTGTATTCTATTACTATGAAGAGAGCCTAGGGGTCAATACGAGCACGGGGCATGACACTAGTAAAATGGTACGTTTAAGATACTTCATTTGAACACTACGTGAAATTGTTCGAATGCCTTTTTGCAATTGTTTGAAGGGTTGTTGCTTCGTCTATCCATTCGATGATTTTGTTATAGATTAAGAGAAAATGGCCAAATGTTTCAGAGCTTCTTCTTCTTCATCACAGGCTCCAGAGGTCAGCCTTTGACTTTGGAGCAGAGGTAGGCTCAGATATTTGACCATCAGTTGGTTGCGGAGAGGTTCGTTGCCACACTGGACTTTCCAGACTACACATTAGTGGGTTGTAGCATCCATCAGGTCCTCACAATCAAGGTTGGGAGCGGTAGCTCTCTTGGGTCGGCCACCTGTACTTCTTAATTGTCCAGGAGTTCTATGCAGTGTAAATGGATTTGGATACTGATGCAGAGGAGTTTGAGGTTGTCGTGCAGGGAGTTTCAGTCAGGATTTCCCCGACATCATCGCCCAGTACTTGGGGCGTGTAGAGGCTAGTTGGGGCCTGTTCTGCTGCGGAGCCTACTGAGGTATTGCGGCCCTAGGAGATCTTTTGTATAATGATGGGATCAGATCATTATCTGATTCAGTCATCCGTGCCGCAATGATCCCTAACCAATTTTTGGCGCATGCTGCACCTCATCTTCATCCACAACATAGACCCGAGGCTCCATCACCCAAAGTGCACGATCCATCTAGCGTGATTCATGTTGATGGTCAGGCGTTTGGAGCCGATTGACAACCCACTATATATGTTTCTGGTGATCCCGTCCGAGGCTCAGCCGGGGAGTGCAGTTCAGGGTCTTCCATATGGGCTGATGTTGAGCCACATTTTGGTGGATGTTGGGTTTGAAGTCAGGCGTCACGAGCCAATGTCTAAGCAGCTCAGCCGATCAACGATACCACGGCTTGTCGTAGTTTTGCACAAGGACTGACAACAGTTTCTGGTAGTGCTGCACAACATGAGTCTGAGATTCCAGATGCTACGGAGCTGGTCGGGTCTTCCTTTGGAGCAGAGCCTTCCCAGCCGCCACCATCAGCTTGGCTTGAGGACTTAGAGCAGCGCAAGATGGGAGGAATCGAATAGGCCATCGCTCCCATGATCAGTACTCTGTTTGCGATGGAAAACAAAATGAAGGAAATTGAGTCGAGGCTGGAGTTACTTGAGCAGGCTTCAAAGGAGGATCGGGAAGACTTCATGGACACATTAGATGATCTCTAGAGGGACATATCGAAGGAGGTCATGAAAAAGAGAAGTTAGATTTCAGCATATTTGTTTTATTTAGACTTTATTTATGCTTATTTGAGTTGTATGAACAATTTATTTACTTTATGAGATGTTTATTTTCTAAGATGATGATTTCCTAATTGAAGCATAATTTACTGAAAAAATTTTATTAGGAAATATTTAAAAAACATTTGGAAAAATTGACATGAATTTATAAAATTAATAATACACGTTCGAATGCTACATGATTCTATTTGAACACTTCACTCTTACTCGTTCCAACGTGGTTTCACTACGCCGTTCGAACGCATTGGAATGTTCTCTATAAGCGCAGGAACGGTTATTTGTCTAACGACATTGTTCTAAAGTAAGTTAACATTCAAACGGCACTACACTGTTCGAACTGCATGGAGCTCCGCTTTAGAACGTTTTAAAGCAAAAGACGAAAATCAAAGAAGAAATAAAAGATAAAATTACCAAAATACAATTTTTATATTTACATTCATACTATATAACAGTACGTTATACTTATATTTACGTATAATACTTATATATAAAGTACTATATACTACATTTGATTAGACAAATATTAAGTACTAATCATAAATAGTAATAGTTAATATTGAGAAAAAAAATAGGTAGAACTTAGCGTACTTTTGTATGGTTAATAACATTGTGGTTGTGATTTCTCACAAAACATAATAACATACTCCTATTAGTACATTTATATAAGATTTTCATACTCCTATTCTTGTGTTAATAACACTGTGTTTATAATTATTTACATGTTATTAGGTACTAATAACATTTTCATACTCTTATACATGTGTTGTGAAACGTACATGTTAAAATAACATTGTGCTTGTAATAAATTACACATGATGATGTAATGCATGAGATTTCCACTCTCATCCATACATGTACTATCATGCTTACATTGTCTTTATTATACTTACATATCATTAAGTCTTAATAAGATTTTCATACTCTCATACATGTGCTATGATACTTACATGTGTTTGTAATTAGTTACACATCATTTAGTAAAAATAGGATTTTCATATTGTCATAGATGTACTATCATACTTACATAATTAATAAGATTGTATTTCTAATTATTTATACATAATAATTAAGTACTAAAAAGATTTTCATACTCCTATACATGTGTTGTGATACTAAGAGCATAGACATCATTAAGTACTAATAATATTATAATTTTGACATCATTAACTACTAATAACAATTAATTAAGTACCATTCGAACTAAATAATTACTATTCTTACGTGGTCGTAGATGGAAACAGTAGCGTTTTTGTACTCAAAAGCGTTCGAACGTATGACTTGAAAAATGTTAGAATGATTTTGTGTAACTTAAAGACGCCTTTAGTTAAAACATACACGTTCAAACTCACGAAAAACAAGTTTGAATAATTCATTTTTTTGCGCGAATTTGTTCCTGCATTTTTTTTTACCGTAATCGTTCTAACATACAAATTTGCTGTTCGAACAGTAACGCGGTTCACAAATGGCTCAGACTAGTCGCGAGTCCCATTTCAAGCGAAACCCATCAAAAGCTCCCAAAAATTCACCCCATTACATTTCTCAACCGTTTTTAACGTCTTTTTTGGCTTTTATTGTAGGAAAACGTTCAAGGAAGGAGCTTGGGTGTGTTTGGAGGTGAGTAACCTCAATTTAACGAGTGAAATTGTTAGGTTTTTTTGATATATATGTTTTGATTGTTGTGTGTTGAATTTATGGATGAATTTGATATTTAAATGTTCATGGCTAGACCCATACATGTTTAGGGGTGTTTAATGCAAATTTGAGTAAAAATACATATTTTTGGGTTCATTTCAGGATTTTGGGGCGCTATTTGGCAAGAGAATTTTGAGTTTTTGTCCAGTCGAACTGTTTAAAAGTAGGTGTTCGAACCAACGAGTGCACATGTCGTACTGCTGTAGGTTGACAGGTGCATTCGAACGATGATGTATTGTTGTTTGGATGCTTAAATTTTGTTCAAACAAGTTCGAATGTATTTTTTTTTCCAGATTTATACACCGTTTTCATGATTTCTTTGTGTACCTTTGATCGTATTTTTCGCATGTGTATGTTGTCTATATTTTCAATTCATGCGTAATACTTGTAGACCCGTTCGAAGCCTATACAACGTCCATGTGAAGAATGACGGTGTATAGGCTTCGAATTGTTCAAAGTGTGGACAATTCAGGATTGTAAAATCTAATTTGTTGTGTCATGTCTCGAGTAACCGACACGTTTAATAGAAATTTCGGCGTATCTCCGCCTTCATTCTTCGGGATACTGTTAGTGTTGGGCTCCTGCATCATTGGATTACGATCCGCTTTTGTGCGTAACTCCAAGACTTGTTTAACTAAGGGGAGATGTTGCCGGATTTTTCATTGAAAATTGAGAAAGCTCAGGACTTGGTTCTGCAAAGTGTATTTTACTATCTCAAATGGGATAGGACCTACTTATAGGATTCGAGCAAACGTGGTTAGAAATGCATACATTGTAATTGTTTGATGCATTGGGTTTATGGGTAAAATAGAAATTGATAAGAGTTAGATCAACGAGAAAGTTCGGTGCTTGGTACAGAGTCAGGGTTAACCAATTCATGGAAACGACAAGACCTTTTGTAGATAGTCGAGGTAGGATCCGTTGCCTTTATAGAAAATGCAAAAATGTCATACTGGAGATGATACATAATATGGAAGACCACTTGTTTATAAACATCTTTGATACCGGGTTTAACAGGGGAAAGCGAGGGACACCTCGGTTCACCTTGGAACACCTTGGGATGGTTGGAATGAGAGAAATGGACACCTTGGAGATAGTAATGGGGACCTCGGGAATGATAACCCGGGATAGATAGATACCTCGGAATAGTAATGAGGACCTCGGAAGTGATAAACCAGGATAGATAGACACCTCGGGATAGTAATGAGACGTCGGGATAATGTATGGGTATCTCGGGATGTTTGTGGGAACGTCGGGGAAACACTCAAAAACACTCTAACTCACACACTCGGATAGATAAGCTCACCACCCAAGTAGAACACAAAGGGATACAGAAATCACCACCTAATGTAATCCAACACGGGATACAGAGCAAGAAACTCGCCACCTATCGGAATCCACCGAAGGATAAGAGTTTGTAGAAGAAATCCTTCTTCAAAGTAGCCTAAGGCTCAAGTTGTATAAACACTCAAAATCTCTGTCTTTTCCACTACAAGAGAAGGGTTTAAATAGCAAAGCTTGGAACACCCTCCAAGCATGAGTAAATGAAAATTACATCTTCCAAAATATTAATTGAGACATAAAAGACTCTTAGGGAAATGAAAAGACATGTTGAAAATCCAAAAGAACAAGCTAAAAATAGCAAACTCGTCCAAAATTCGCTAGACCTCGGAATTAGCTGCCAGCCTGACCTCCTTGGAGTAATTCAACATAACTTCGTCTAGAAAACTCCAAATTGTACGCCGTTTGATGCGTTGGAAACTAGATTTGTAGAGCTTTCCAACAAGCCATAGGTCTAACAGAAACCCTTCATGAATCATTCCATATTTAATTTCAATCTCGACCTTTGTGCTGACCACACCTGTGTCATGCTCCCTTGGTTGGAAAAGACTCGACCTCGAGGCTAACTCTTCATCTTCTTCTTCATGATATGGGGACAGGTCAGAAACATTAAAGGTTGCTGAAACTCCATATTCCCCTGGAAGTTCAATTTTATATGCATTATCACCAATGCGTTGAAGCACTTTGAATGGACCATCGGCTCTAGGTCTAAGCTTAGCATGTCTTCCTCCCGGAAAACGTTCTTTCCTTAGATGAATCCACACCAAATCACCCTCTTTGAAAATTGCTTGCTTTCGGTGCTTGTTGGCTTGCTTCTTGTAGTTTGCTTGAGAATCCGATCTCGAACTTGTTCATGCAACTTCTTAATGTTCTTCACTCTCTCCTCGGCATCACCACTGAATTGATGAGTAGTAGGAAGTGGAGCCAAGTCCAAAGGACTAATAGGATTCTGACCATAGACAATCTCAAATGGACTACAACCCGTAGTTTGACTAGTGGACCGATTATAAGCAAACTCGGCTTGTGCAAGAATTAAATCCCATTGACGAATATTCTTACCAACAAAGCTCCGCAATAAATTTCCCAAGATTGACAACTTCAATCAGTTTGAGGATGACAAGTTGAACTAAATTGCAGGTTAGTTCCAAGCTTCCTCCACAGAGTACGCCAAAAATGACTCATGAACTTTGTATCTCGATCCGATGTGATAGTCTTTGGAATTCCATGCAGCTTAACAACTTCTCGAAAATAGAGATCCGCCACATGAGAAGCATCAAGAGTCTTGCTACAAGGAACAAAATGCGCCATCTTTGAATAGCGATCAACAACCACCATAACTGAATCTTTGTTCCTTTGAGTCTTTGGCAAACCCACAACAAAATCCATACTTACATCTTCCCAAGGTGAATTAGGAATTGGAAGTGGAGTGTATAACCCAGTATTTTGGCCATGACTCTTGGCAATGTGACAAATTCTACATCGCTCCACATGTCTCATAACATCTCGCTCCATTTTTGGCCAATAGAAATTTTCTTTGATAAGAGAAAGAGTTTTATCTCTACCAAAGTGACCAGCAAGTCCACCACCATGAGCTTCAATGATAATGGCATTTCTCAAAGAGCATTGTGGAATACACAACTGATTGCCTTTGAAAAGATAACCATTTTGTAATAAAAATGAGTGATAAGGACCCTTAGAACATTCTTCCCATACCTTGGCAAAGTAGGGATCCTCCTTGTAAAGCTCTTTCACCACTTCAAAGCCCAAACATTAACTTGCATAGTAGAAAGCAAGGAATGTCGACGACTCAAAGCATCAGCCACTTGATTTTGAACACCCGCCTTATGCTTGAGAACAAAGGAAAATGATTGTAAAAACTCACTCCATTTGGCATGTCGGGAATTGAGTTTTTGTTGGCTATTCAAATACTTCAAGGTGATCAAGATGAACTCCCTCCAATGATGCAATGTTGAACAAGTTAAAGGAATGGAAGGAACAAAATGTAAATGAAACTAGGGCTAAAAATGCAATTTCCAAATAAAAAGTTCTCACGGACCACTAAGGCTAGGCCCACCTCAAGAAGGCAATGGTCAACTCACTCAATTTTCATGAATTTGGTTTAGAGACTCTTTCGAACTTGAATCCTCCTCCTTTCTCTGTGGTGACTGCACCAATGTTGGAACCTTCGGTGATGGGTGCAATGATAGAGCTGAATCCTTTGATGAATCTTCGATAAAAGATGCAAGACCATGAAAGCTTCGAATATCATGAATCGACCTTGGTATAGGCCAAGTCGTGATTGCTTCAATCTTGCTAGGATCCACTTTTATCCCTTCGCTAGACACCACATAGCCTAAAAAGATAAGGCTCTCAGTAAAGAAATGACATTTCTTCAAATTTGCAAACAACTTTTGCTCCCGTAGAGTTGTGAACACTTGCGAAGATGTTCCAAGTGTTGCTCCTTATGCTTGTTGTACACCAAGATATCATCAAAGTAGACAACAATAAAATGCCCAATAAAAGATTTAAAGACATGATTCATAAGGCGCATGAAGGTACTAGAGCATTAGAAAGCCCAAAAGGCATAACCATCCACTCATAAAGACCATCTCGAGTTTTGAAAGCGGTCTTCCATTCATCCCCCAGCCTCATTCGAATTTGATGATAACCACTTCGAAGATCTATCTTCGAAAAGATAGAAGCACCATGAAGTTGGTCAAGAAGATCATCAAGGCGAGGAATAGGAAAGCGATATTTGATGGTAATCTTGTTCACCGCTCTACTATCAACACACATCCGCCATGTTCCATCCTTCTTTGGTACAAGAAGTGCGGGGACAGCACAAGGACTCATGCTTTCTTTCACCAAACCTTTAGCCAAAAGCTCCCCAACTTGCCTTTGCAATTCTTCATTCTCCTTAGGACTCATCCTATAGGCTGCTTTGTTTGGAATGATGGAACCCGGTACAAGATCAATGCAATGTTGAATGTCTCTCATAGGAGGGAGACCATATGGAATTTCTTCGGGAATGACATCAAGGAATTCTTCAAGAAGAGATTGCATAATAAGAGGTGGTTCATTCACTTCTTCATTTTCTTCCATCACCACAAGAGCACAAACTTCGTTAGAACACACCAATTCCTTCTCAACATCACATATAGAGAGTAAATTATTTTCCTCTCCTTTATAAGGTTTGGGAGATCTCTCCAAACGCAAAGGACCCAAAATGATCCTTACTCCATCTTTGACAAACTCATAAGTATTCTTGAAACCGTCATGAATAGATTTCCTATCATATTGCCATGGTCTACCAAGAAGTAAATGGCAAGGCATCCATAGGCACAACATCACATAATACTTCATCTTTGTAATTCTTGCCAATAGAAAATTGAACAAGAGTGCGTTATTTACCTTCACCTCGTTTCCTTTTCGAAACCACGTAAGCTTGTAAGGTTGAGGATGAGGTTGTGTCTTAAGTTTCAGCTTCTTCACCATGTCTTCAGCCACCACATTCTCACAACTTCCACCATCAATGATAATATCACAAACTTTGCCATGGGAAGTGCATCTTGTTTGAAAGATGTTTGTCCGTAGCCATTCATCACAATCTTCATAGACTGAACTCAAACTTCTTCGAACAACAAGTGATTCTCCAATGTCGGCATAAGTGACATCTTCGTCTTCCTTGTTTTCTGCATCTTCCTCCATTGGTTCTTCTTCATCGCCTTCGTCCATCCATTCTTCTTCAATAAGAGTCACCACTTTGCGGTTTGGACAATCAGAGGCAATATGACCAAATCCTTGGCATTTGAAGCACTTGCGAGAATTAGGATTTTGGCGAATTGAACTTGGTCCTCCTTCATTCTTCGGGAGTTGAGGAGTCGCTTTGTTTGCTGCAAACTTTGGTGTTGAAACTTTAGGAACTAAAGAGTTCCCTCGGTTGTAATGACCTTCCTTTGCTCCAAATCGTGGTCTACTTCCATGAGCCTCCTTTTGTTGCTTTTTCACCTTTATTGCTAGCTTCACAACATCATTGTAAGTCCAATACGGTTGTAATTGGACAATATTGCCAATCTCCCCCCTTAGCCCACCAAGATAGCGAGCGATAGTTTGTTCTTCCGGCTCCGCCACATCACACTTCATTATGAGATGATCGAACTCAGCAGTATATTCTTCCACCAAAAGATCCTTTTGCTTGAAATTATGGAACTTAAGAAAAATATCTTGTCGGTAATTATCCGGCAAAAATTTTTTCTTAAGAATTTTTCTCATCTTTTCCCATGTAGCGATACGACTTCTTCCTTCTCGAGCACTTCTTTAGATTCTCCCACCATAGAGAAGCATATTTCTTCAATCTCAATGCAACAAGCTTCACCTTTCTTTCTTCCGGCACCTCCTTATAATCAAAGATCCGCTCCACCGAATGTAACCAATCAAGAAACTCGTCGGCTGCATCCTTCCTTTCGAACTCGGGGATATCAACTCTCACATCAAGTTGATCTCGTTGAACTTCATGGTTTCTTTGATTACGTCGACGATGATGATGAACATGTTCCTCCGATGATGCTTCACTTCGATCACGATAGAAAGGATTCTCATTCTCATGATGAGAAGATTCACCATCCGAATCATGATGAGAATCAAAAGGCTCATAATGCTCAAGGTGTTGCTGAAGTTGTTGTAATTGTCTCCTTAGATCTGCAACTTCAACTTCATGGAGATCTCTTTCACGAGCTGGAGGAGAGTCAACATTTGGCCCACGATGACGATGACCCGCCATGACAACCAAAAGCTCTGATACCACTTGATACCGGGATTAACCGGGAAAGCGCGGGACACCTCTCACCTCGGAACACCTTGGGATAGTTGGAATGAGAGAAATGGACACCTCGGAGATAGTAATGAGGACCTCGGGAATGATAACCTGGGATAGATAGATACCTCAAAATAGTAATGAGGACCTCGGGAAGTGATAACCCGGGATAGATAGATACCTCGGATAGTAATGAGACGTCGGGATAATGTATGGGTATCTCGGGATGTTTGTAGGAACGTCGGGGAACACTCAAAAACACTCTAACTCACACACTCGGATAGATAGCTCACCACCCAAGTAGAACACAAAGGGATACAAAAATCACCACCCAATGTAATCCAACACGGGATACAGAGCAAGAAACTCGCCACCTATCGAATCCACCGAAGGATAAGAGTTTGTAGAAGAAATCCTTCTTCAAAGTAGCCTAAGGCTCAAGTTGTATAAACACTCAAAATCTCTGTCTTTTCCACTACAAGAGAAGGGTTTAAATAGCAAAGCTTGGAACAACCCTCCAAGCATGAGTAAATGAAAATTACATCTTCCAAAATATTAATTGAGACATAAAATACTCTTAGGGAAATGAAAATACATGTTGAAAATCCAAAAGAACAAGCTAAAAATAGCAAACTCGTCCAAAATTCCTAGACCTCGGAATTAGCTGCCAGCCTGACCTCCTTGGAGTAATTCAACCATAACTTCATCTAGAAAACTCCAAATTGTACGCCGTTTGATGCGTTGAAACTAGATTCATAGAGCTTTCCAACAAGCCATAGTTTTAACAGAAACCCTTCGTGAATCATTACATACTTTAATTTTAATTTTGACCTTCTGTGCTGACCACACCTGTGTCAATCTTCGATGTGAGTTAAACTAAATGGGTACACCACGGGAAAATGATTATTTTACGGGATGTTGATACTTCTGGGTTAGGAAGAGAGACTTTCATGGAGGATGATGAATTTGAAGAGAATAGCGATTATCTACATGATATGTTAGGAGAAATTAGGCCGAATTTTATGCATTGTATGAAGCTGATGAAGTGGGTGACGATGAAGTACCAAGGGCTGACCCGCATTGTAGACTTGACAAGGACATTGACTTTACGTAGTTATGGGATGATACTGAGAAAGAGTTGTACCCAAGATGTTCTAAGTATTTGAAATTGTTGTTCACTGTGAGGTTAATGCATGTAAAGATGAAGAACAATTAGAGTGTGAAATCTTTTAATGAGGTTTTGTGTTTATTCATGGGTGCCTTTCTTGTTGGGAAAACTTTGCCTAAGTCATACTACGAGGCGAAGAAGTTAATAAATGGGTTGGGTTTTACATATAACAACATCTGACAGATGCTTTGGCTTGGAAGGAGTTTGATAGACTGCATTAATTGTTTGCAAGCGACCCTCAAAGTGTTCGCCTATGATTGGCTTTAGATGAGTTTAATTCGTAAGGAAATATGAGTAGCTAGCATAGTACTTGTAACGCCTGAACCCCGGCGGTTAGAGGTTACTTCTATGCGTAAAACCAATGAAAATTTGTCAAAAATTAGGGGTTATAAATCAATTATACAAAATAAACAATCTTGATAACAAATTCATGTTTAAAACTTCGAAAACAATTGATAAAAAAAATTCATTTAAAACTCTTTAAAAACAGAAAAATACAAAGAAAACTCTTAATCTAACTGAAACTCTAAGCCTTCTCTCAGCTACCCACCCTGGCATCATCTAACACGACTCTTGGTACGCTCCTAAATATCATCCGAAAAGAGAGAACAGATAATGGGTGAGTTCGACAACTCAGTAAGCAAAATCATTATGCTAAGGTGCACTTCATGAGCCACATTTAAGAAGTAAAATCAATAGAAAACTGTAAATCTCAATTCAAATAACATATAACTATAACTGTAAAACAACTTTTATCTTTATAATAATACTATAGAAAATCCCTTTGGCAATAACTATGGGTCACGTTTATGACCCAGTCACACCCCCATGTGAGGTTGACGACCTTGCATATTCGTTGTACCAACTTTGAACTCTAGGCCTCTTTGCATCACTTTGAACTTGCATCTTTCTCTTCTTTTCATGAAAATAATGCACAAATCTTAAATAATAATGAACATAAAAAGCTTTGATTTAAACATTGAAAACATATGTAAAATCATTGAACATAAAAATAGGCTCATGTTTACACATTTCATGCTATAATCTTTGACAATTTTATCATAAATTAATGCACATAAAACTCTGAGGGTTTTCAATAAAACATACAATTTTCAAATATCACCTCGGTCTTTTAGGAAAATCTAGCATAATAACCCGCTTACCTCGTCCTTCATAACACTTGAACCCTTTATCAATTAACCTCCAAGACCTCAAGAAACCAAACTAGAACCTTCGAAAAGACGCTTAATTTCTCATTCTCTTAATCAATACACATCGCAGAGACTAACAAAGGATTTATAAAAGACTAATTGCAACCCTATTTAAAGAAGGACTCTAAATATGAAAAGATGATAAGATTGGTTGCTATCCATTTTAAAATTCAAACATATTCTAGAAGTATTCAAATTCAAAACTTTAAAATTTAAAGAGATAAAGATAAAACATTCTTCTTCAAATTTCAAACACTTTTAAAAAGATAACCTTTTCAAATCAAATCAACATTTCAAACTTTAAACACTTTTAAAACAGGATAACTTTTTCAAATAATTAGAAATTAGAAATTCAATTAAAATAATATTAATAAAGAAATAAGAAAATTTGGGGTGCTACTGTACATGGCATATAATACTTGTACCATACAACCTGTTGCTGTGGAAGTGTATAAAAGGCCCTTATATGATGATGACTCTTTTAATCTCAAGAGCGAGGCACCTGGCATTGACATTGATGTGTACTTGGAGCCGTTGATAGATGAGTTGAAGAACTGTGGAATGATGGTGTCAGTACGTTTGATACATTGACAGAGTCATATTTTTAGTTGCGAGTGACAATTTTTTAGAAGATAAATGATAATGGAAATGTATGGTTAGAGCACTAAAGGAAATTTAGCATGCTCCATCAGACAGTCTATAGACATCTTCGTCATGGGTTGAAATTATGTTATATGGGTCATCTTAGATACTTACCAAGTAATCATGAATGGAGGCGTGATGTGGATGTGTTTGAGGGGAATGTAGAACATGGGGTGGCGCCAGAAGAGGTTAGTGAAGTACAAGTGTTGGAACAACTTAAAAAATTAAGATCGATGGTCTTTGGGAAGATTCCTAGAGCGAAAAAGAGGAAAAGGGCATCGACAGAGCTGAATTGGAAGAAGAAGAGTATTTTTTTTGAACTCTCCTATTGGTCAACGTTGAAACGGCGACATAATTTGGATGCAATGTGCATTGAAAAGAATGTCTGTGATAACGTTCTAGGAACTATGATGGACATAGAAGGAAAAACCAAAGACACCGCAAAGTCGAGAAGGGACTTGGACGAGATGGGTGTGAAAAAGTAGTTGCATGTACGCAAATAGGGCTATTATGAAGTTATGCCCCATTCAATGTTCACTTTGAAAATGGAATAAAGGAAAAAAGTTTGTCAATGGTTGAAGGATGTCAAATTTCCAGATGGTTATGCATCGAACGTTGGTCGATGTGTACGTACATGAGGATAAGATCTTGGGGTTGAAAAGTCACGATTATCATGTTTTAATGCAGTGGTTGCTCTCAATGTGCTTAACAGAGTTGGGCAGTTTTTTTCAAGACTTGTGTTTTTGGACTTTGAAGATTGATGTGCTCCGTAGACTACGAAGTGACATTAATTTGATCCTATGCAAGCTTGAAGTAATATTCCCTCTAGCAATTTTTACAGTTATGGTGCATCTTATGGTCCAGTTACTAGGGAGGCTCTTTTGTGTGGACCAGTTCAGTATCATTGGATGCATCCTACAGAACGGGATCTTGGTGGGCTAAAGCATTTCATAAAAGATAGGGCACGTGCAGAGGGGTCTATTGTAGAGGCATACATTGATGCCGAAGGTTTTGAATTTTGCTCATAGTATCTTACAAAGATTCAAACCAAATTGAACTGAAGAGAACGAAATAATGTTGGAGAGACCGAGCCCAGAATGGTTTCTAATGTGAGTTAATCGCCACCACCGTTCTTTTTGTTGTTGTTGTGATTTTTCATTATTTACTGATTCCCACTAGTTATGCTCGTATTGTAGGTTAGAAAATTATGTAGTTCTAGAAACTTGCGTAAAATTGATGACATATATGCCCTTGCACGTGGATTGGAATTGTGAGCATCCCGGTTCTCAACGTGCATTGTCAATAGGATTAGATACCATACAGCTGAATGAGAAGTTCATAGGAAGAGACAGAATAGTGGTGTTACAGTACCAGATCATCTAGGCGAGGCAATTGGGTACTACAATGTAGTTGTGGACATTCTTGCACTTCACTACTCGCATAACAATGTGGTGTATCTTTTCAAATGCGATTGGTAGGATGTAGGCATCACAGAAAATGGTATTATCGTAGATGGACACACTATAACTATTAAAATAGCTAACTAGTGGTATACTAATGATTCGTTTATGTTTGCAGATAAAGGGCAACAAGTGTTTTACTTGGCCGATTCGAAGAAGGGTGGATCATGGTGCATAGTAGATGGAGTCATCAATTGAAATGTCTATGATGTACCACCAAAGTTGGATGAAACGTTGACGTACGAAGACGATTAAGGAATGGAAGCTTATCAAGAAGAACAATCGTTTCAATTTTTTGTCGATTTTGGGGTGTTTAATATGCTTTTGTTGTGTAGAGAGGATGTTGAACCAGAGGTGCATGTTGCTGTGGAAGTTGGAAGGGAGCATCGAAACGTACCAAGTGATAGTGATGATGATGATTTCATCCACGATAGATCAACAAAAGATGAGCAAGCATCTATAGGTTCCAACTCGGTGATCGACGATTTCTTATATGACAATAAAGACCGAAATTCGATCGAACTAGAATCTGACTTCGACTTTGAGTGAATTTTCGATATATATTTTATTTAGTACTTATGTGTGAAAATAAACTTTAGACCGAATACTATACAAGAGGGAGGGTGAATAGGTATTTAAAAATTTAACAATCCTTTTTCCTTTCACACAAAGATATCACTACAATTTTCAGTCAATTGAAAATAACAAATCTCTAAAATATAAGTGCTACAACAATTTTACAGCAACATACTATATCAACAAATTCACAGCAACAAAACTTATAACAAAAATATCTTTATCTCTAAACTTGATTAACTAAGATACTAGATCTTCCATATAACAATCAAGGTGACTAAAGATATCTAACAAAATCACAAGAACAACACAAGCAATAACAAGTAACCAAAACAAAGAAGATACATAACTTTTGGTTACAAAGTGAAAATCTAGTGAGGTAAACTTCCTCAAAAGATAAAAACACTCCGGGTGTAGGCCACACCAATCGATCCACTAAGGGTCTATTTGTTTGTAAAATTTTGGGAGGTTAAAATTTTAAGATATTGGATTTGGTGAAAAAGTGAAGAGAGAGATGATTTTTAATATTTATTATAGTGAAAAGTAATGATTTGATGGGGAGAGAGAGAGATTATATTGTAATTTTTTATTGTGTTAAAATTTTAGGAAGTGTAAAATTTTGGTTTCCAAACAGACCCTAAGAATGTCCAGACATTACAAGATGGTGATTAAAGCGAAAACCCCTTCACTTTTCAGATCCCCCACTCTTCAAAAAGTCACTCAAGAAACTTTCTTGGGCCGATGCCAAACACAATCAACGACCAACAACTCTAGTTTGTTCTTCAGTGGATACTGATGAACTCGTCAGCCCTTTAATCTTCTCAATCTTCAACAACAACCTTTCTTGAAATCTTACAAGAAAACTTGAGTCTTGGTGATATGTTCTTCTTAGAAACCTATAGGACTTATCAATTCTTCTTCCTTTGATATCCTACAACATCAATCTTCCACCAAAGGGAAGAAAAAATTCTATCCAACAATTAGATCAAAGAACAGAACGTGTTTGGCTTAGAGAGAGAAAAATATAGTACAAATGTCTAGAGAGAATTTTGATAGGTAAGCTCTTTCAATGTACGTCCTAAAATGATTGAGGCTTAGGAATATGTTTATATAGTGTTTCAGTAGGGGTAAAAAGGTAAAACGGATAAAAGAGGAGGTTTAGGTGAAGTTTCGAGACTTAAAACTAATTCTGTTAAAAAGTTTGCAGGCTAACCTCGGTCTGACTATAGGTTGACCATACCAACAGAAATACTCCAGAACACTCTGCAAAACACTCCAGACCTTCCAGATCCTCAAAACATCCTTCTAGTAGCCTCTTCTAAATTCTTCAAGCCTCTAGAACGTCTATAGACTAGCCAAGTTGCCTTATACATTCTAAAATGAAAATATATTTATTAAAATACTGTTTTCCCATGGAGAATTATGCCAATTTACATGAACATTCTCAATCTCCCCCTTTGGCAATTTCCATGACAAAACCTTAAGCTAACATAAATCTAATCTAAGATTTGTTATCACCAAAAACAGAGCTTAGTTTACAATATTATGTAGCCTAGAAAAACTAGCAAAGTTTCTAAGCAATTTGACATGTGATTTGAGTACCTGAAATCACACTCAAACTCAACTACAATCATTTGCAACAAATCTGCACATATAATATGACACTATTGCATTATCACAACTTCCAACAAGAATATAAAATCAATAATCACCTAAGGAAGTGCAATACAATATTTCAATCACTCAATAGTTCGAATCTCAATAAAACTAGAACTTTAGAAAACTTTAAAAGCGTTAATCAAATCTATAATGACTATCCCAAAATCACTATAAAAATCAGATTAAACTATCAGAAAGAGAACATTATCTAATGACTTAAAATATCACAATTTAAAAACTAGCTAATCTCAATATTAACCAACAAATGGATAAATCAGAATATCCATTACATATTACAAAGTTAATATATTCAAACACAAAACACAAAATATAACAAAGAACAAAAATTAGTTTAGCAAACTCCCCCTAACTCCAATTAGCAACATAACAAAAGAATGAGCTATAAGCTCTAGCTCCCCCTTACTCTCTGGCTCCCTCTTACTCCAATTTCTCCCCCCTTTATGTCATGGGAGAGACAAAGGAGTCAATCCTTTATATCACTCATATTATTATGATCTTTCTTATCAGAGGTAAGATGGTCATTATCAGATGTAGGAGGAGGGGACTGAAATGGTGAAGTCGTCGTTGAAGTCTTGGAAGCCATGACTACCTCTGCTATAAACAAGATAGTAAAGTGAGTTCCAAAATATAGAAATATCATCGCTTAAACATGCTGTTAGTTTTAAACAGAGAAGATATTATATGAACGAACCATATAACATATACAAGCTGTTCATATAAGTCACTTCAAAAATAGAATTTGAGATATGAGCATTTCTTGTACATATTCCATATACAAACTGAATATTAAACAAAGCATAGCGCAAAAAAAAGCAGTCCAAATATACCCAATAATAAATAGAATATTTTCTGAAAATAGAGTACCATAATTCCATCAACAGATTCAATTTTACAACAATATAAAACCTGTTAATAGTTTATCAATTTCCCTTTAATCAAAATGTTGATTTCAAATAATCACAATATATGAAACTAATAAGCTCAATCAACACAATCTTAGTATGTAAGACTCAAAAGCTTAAACGAAATTTTCTAGCACATAGTTTCATCTCAGGCAAACTCTTTTAGCTCACATACACAACACATAGTAATTATGATCTTCTAGCACATGGTAATATAGAATGTGGTCAATAATCCAACATAACAACATATACTTGCACATTGCCATCACATGTAAGTTCTTAATCAATTTCAAGAACATTACCAACTGGAATATAACTTTCAACTCATAGAATATATGAAACTAATAAGCCCAATCAACACAATCTTAGTATGTAAGATTCATAAGCTTAAACGAAATTTTCTAGCACATAGTTTCAGCTCAGGCAAACTCCTTCAGCTCACATACACAACACATAGTAACTATGATCTTCTAGCACATGGTAATAAAGAATGTGGTCAATAATCCAACATAACAACATATACTTGCACATTGCCATCACATGTAAGTTCTTAATTAATTTCAAGAACATTACCAACTTGAATATAACTTTCAGCTCATAGAAATGTATCAATAATCCAACACAAAGTCATATTATAGAAATTTAAGATAATAAATCTATTCAAATAATCCACATCAATAATTAGAAAAATATAACAGAGCATTATCACAAAAATATCTAAAACAATGTATAGAGATTCTTTGAATCAACTAATTTCCTACTAGAACACAAATTTATCAGACAAAACATATCAAAATATAGTTCTAGCTCAATATAAAAATTGAAATAATATTGCAGCTTAACATGTTATCTAAAACAAGGTTCCAGTTCAACAAATTAACAAAATGTGTATCCTATATCCAACAATATCCAAGAATTCAATGAAACTCCAAAAATATGCAAACAAAGGTTACAAGATTATCCATATCACAACTCAACAGATACACAATAACCCATATGCAAAATGCATCCAAAGGCAACAATTAAGTACTAAGGATGACATAAGAATCATTCTTTAAGTGCATTAAAGAATCAAAACTAAAAAAGTTCTATCATAGTGAAAAGAACGTTCAACCCGCGGTGTAATATATGGATTTCAAAATCTTGAGACAACATGTTTTTGTTCAAAAGAATTGACAAGACTCATAGCTAAAGTCATATTCGGCCATAGTAGTTATGAGAGAAACAATACCCAAGCATTATTTCAAAAGAAATCCAACTATGTCACAAAAAATGCAAAACCAGAAAATAAATTCCCAGCTCACAACAATGTATAATATGATCACAAAAGATACATAGAAGTATATTCCAACTCATTTTCCGATCAAATTTACAGCTCATAGTATTCTCAATATATTGAATATGTGTAAATATTCAACAATACTCAACAATTAATCAGCAATAAATATGCAACAGTAGAGTTACGGGTAACCATAGACTAACCATAGTCTAATTATAAATTTGAATTTGCATTAAAAATCATATATTTACAAAAAATCAAAATTTCTTCAGAAAAATCAAAATTTCCTGAAAAATCAAAATATTTTCAGAACTTTAAAAAACATCTAAACACTTAAACAACATATTATACATCAATTATAATGCAAGAACCACTTACAACATTGAACAAATACCAATTGTTTTCTTAAAAATTCAAACCTTGTCCATCAAGAGGCTTGGTAAATAAATCAGCCAATTGATTTTTTTTTTTTTTTTGTAATCACCATGTTCAAGTGTCATCATTTTTTCTTACCCAAACCTTTTTTGAAGTTGTTGAATTTCTAGAAATTAAATCCTAGACCTTACAGATATCCCATTACCCAAAATGAGATTGAAAAAATTGGGAGAGATTTATTAATTATAGAGACGATTTCAGCTCAATTTGAGTCTATATTCTTCTATGGTGTTACTTGTAAAGAAACATGTCGGATCCTGTGGAAGTGTATTGACTATAGAGAGGCCTCAACAATGTCATAGTGAAGGATAAATTTCCTATCAAGTATGGACAAGTTATTGGATGAATTGCATGGAGTATGCTATTTTTTAAAACTAGATTTGAGATTTGATGACCATCAAATATGGAAGCTCAAATACATAGAAAAAAGGACATTTCGGATTCACCATGACCCCTACGAGTTCCTTGTCAAATATGGTGGATTTGAACTTAAAGTTTTAGATCTGAGACATAGAGATTCATTCTGAATACTAAATTTTCTCATATGGTCGAGAAAAACGCTTCAAGATAGGGCTGAACAAAACCCGACCGTAGACCGGATTGGATTTGTGGGCTTAGTGGTACAAATCCGATCTAGTCCAGACCAGATTTAGGAAATCGGTTATATTTGGTTCAGGCCTTTTGGGAAACGGTCTGGATCGAACCAGACCGGATTTATTAATACATATTTTTTAATTTAATACAAACTTAAATTTCCTAAATGTCTTAGCAATGCCAATCCAACAAGTGAAGTGCCTCAGCGGTTAAGCAACAAATTTCTTCCCTTTAGCACGCAGGTTCAAATCCTTGTGTTCCATTATTTTTCGAAATAAAAATATTGATCATTTAACTAAAATCAACCGCATCAAAATCAACAAAAATGCGCCTGGCCTAGTGGTCTTCCCCTGTGAATCCTCAGGTCTAGAGTTCAACTTCAGCCAATTGCAAAATCCTTCTTTTAAAAAAAAAAAAAATCGAGATATCACACTAAAACTATGCGTGTTTGAGACATTTGTATTTTGACTTATGGTGCTCAATTTTTTGAGAAATTTGCAACTAATTTTTTATCTTAAGATGTGAGCTGAAAATGAAAAAAATAAAAGCGGACCGAACCACTTGTAAGTGGTCTGGTCTGGACCTTCAATTTAGGCACAATCAGATATCTGTTCCAAAAACCTGACCGAATTTTCGGTTGTGCAGCCCTACTTCAAGATATTGTCGAAACCTTCATTAAAAACACTGAAGCTAGAGCTATGAAACCCAATTTATGGCCATAGGATCACAAGCTCTATACCTAAGACAGTACTAAATTGTAACATAATGTAGAAATAATTGGACAATTCAAGTGGTTCAGTTTAGAAGATCTCTTTAAAAGCACCGTATTTTATCTCTAACACAAACAAATTAAATTTGTCAAAAACTCTCAACAATTCGTAGTTTGCGGATTGTACCTCCTTAAAGTAATGTTACCATAACTTCCTCTAGAATACTGTAAATTTCACACTGTTTAGTGTGTTGGAAAGTAGAAACTTAGAGCTTTTCAATGACTCAAAATTTGTTGGCTAACTAATCGAAAATCATCCACTACAAAAAAATCGAGTTTTAACAGCGGTCATTTTAACGGCGGTCACAAAAAACGCCGCCGAAAGTCACCTTTAGAGGCGCTTTTTAAGATCGCCGTTAAAGAACCGCTGTTAAAACTCTTCTAACTTTTAACAACGGTCATTTTAACGGCGGTCACAAAAAACGCCGCCAAAAGTCACCAATAGCGGCGTTTGTTATGGCTGCCGTTACAGAGACCACTGTTAAAAGGCAATAAAGTTTTTAACAGCATTTTTTAACGGTGGTCACAAAAAACGCCGCCGAAAGTCACCTTTAGCGGCGCTTTTTATGACCGTTGTTAAAATGACCGCTGTTAAAAGTCAAAAGAGTTTTAACAGCGATTTTTTAACGGCGGTCTTAAAAAGTGCTGCTAAAGATGACTTTCGGCGGCGTTTTTTGTGACCGTCGTTAAAAGTCAAAAGAGTTTTGACAACGGTTTTTTAACTGCGATCTTAAAAAGCGCCGCTAAAGGTGACTTTCAGCGGCGTTTTTGTGACCGCCGTTAAAAAACCGCTGTTAAAAATCAAAAGAGTTTTTAACAGCGGTTTTGTAACGACGATCTTAAAAAGCGCCGCTAAAGGTGACTTTCGGCGGCATTTTTCTTGACCGCCATTAAAATGACCGCTGTTAAGAGACAATGAAATTATTTAACAGTGGTCTTTGTAACGGTGGTCTAGAACACACCGCTATAGGTGACTTTCAGCAGCGTTATTGTGACCGCCATTACAAAGACCGCTGTTAAAAATCAAAAGAATTTTAACAGCGGTCTTTTTAACGCTGCAATAGGTAATCAGTAGCGTTTTTCGTGACCGTTGTTAAAAGACAATGAAATTATTTTATGGCGTTCTTTTTAACGGCAGTCACAGAAAGTGCCGCTATAGGTGACTTTCAACAGTGTTTTGTATAACAGCTATTACAAAGACCATTGTTAAAAATCATAAGAATTTTAACAGTGGTCTTTTTAAGTGATATTGGCTTATGCAATTACATATATATAAAGTACTTAGGTTAATTAGCAACATATCATCATTATATATATATATATATATATATATATATAATGTATAATATAATATATATAATGTATTGTGACAACAATGTTGTATGGAATTTGTTTTTTACTACAATGTGATATGTATAAGTATATAAGTGTACCCACATGTATTGTGACTCAATTTATTATATAATAAAACAAGACTTTTAAAAAAATGGATTATAAGTATATGCATATTTATATAAGCAATAAGTATGTAGGTAATTAAAGTGAGATTAAAGTTGTTAATCAAATATGGAATTAGAGGGAGTGTTATGAAATTGAAGTTGTTATATGATTATTTTAAAGCACATAATTTAATATATGGTCTTAGAGGCTATGATTTGGTCATAAAGTATTTGTACATATTAAGATTAAATATTTTATATAGTATAGTATGTCACTCGTGTATGATATATTGTGTATGATACCTTGCATCATATATAGTATAGTATGGCACTCATGTATTTGAAAAATTTTATTTTAAAGGACCTACTTAATAAAATATATATGTAATTAGAGGTGTGTTATGAAAATTGAAGTTGTTATATATATAATATATTTTAAATTATACCTATGGTTGTTATGGCAATTGCATATTTAGTGACTAAATCTAATAGTTTAGAAAACATCTATTATCATACTTATAATGAGCATATATATTTTGAATAATTAGTAATATAATACTATTTAATTATGACATATTATTTAATTTCAAACAAAAAGATATTGTGAGATTATCTTATGCAATTAAAGTACGTAACTTAATATATGGTCTTAAAGGCTATGATTTAGTCATTAGGTATATAGGTACATACATATAAAGTATTTAGGTTAATTAGCACATATCGTTACTACCAACTTATTTTAATTAAGATTATTATACTAGTTATAAAAAGGAGTGTAAAATAATATGCTATGAATTTAATACTAAGTACTAAGATTTTTAAATACTGTTACAAATTACAAATTACTATATTACTAAGTCATTTTAGGTACTAAGTTACTTTGACTAAGTAGTAGAATATACAGTGTATTACAATTACAAGCAAATTAGTAATTAGGATATAATTACAAAATAAATTTTATATCCAACGAAATGGGATTATTGAAGTATAAAAAGACTCTAAACAAGTGAGAGGGAAAATTTAATTTGGCGCCAAATTCCCTCTTTTTTCCAATTCTTCTCCTCTCTCAGTTTGCTTTCTTACTCTCCGGACGGGCATTTGTTATTTTCCCCCCTTCTCTCCAGACACCCGACGCCCAGCCCTCTCTCTCACAGCTCCCCACCTCCCGACGGCCGACGTCGCTCCAGCCTCCGCCTCCCACCGGTCTTGCGAGGCCTCCAGCTAGCCCTCTCTCACTATGCCTCTCCTCCTCCACAAAACTCCGGATCTCTCTCTCCCTCGCTGCTCTCTCTCTGCCTCTCCGTCCCTGTCTTGTATGTATTCCCTGTCTTAGCCTCCAACCTAGGGCTGTCTCTCGATGGGGAATCTGATACCGTTGGCTCAAAACCGGTCAAATTCCACTAGGTAAAGCTCTCGGCCCCTCTGTTTTCCAGTCTTCTTTTTCTTGTCTATGAATTTTTGTGGATTAGCTTGTGACTTGTGAAATATCATCTTCGCCCGCTGTGTGTAATGAGAAAATGGAGGAAAAGAAAAGTCTGAGTCTCCGGGTCTTGCTGTATCTGTTTCCAATAGTTGACAAGTCAAAATATGTAAACTATTTGATTAGTTTAGTCTTTTGTATGAGGAATGTCGAAATTTTTGATTTTGTGGTCCCTGATAATAACTTCTAGCGAAGTTTTTTTTTCATCCTATCCATTTCCTTATTAAATGTGCAATTAGCCATAGCCGTGGTGCGGGTAGAGAGAGTTTACATTTCGTTGGATATTGTGTTTCTTTGGACAATGAGTCGGTTAGTTGAGGAAAGTGGGAATTGGTTTTTAATCTAGTTCCTTCATTCTGGCTTTGTGTTGATTTTGAGGTTCCGTCTGATTCCAGGTCAGTAGAAATGAGTGTGGTGGGGTTTGATATTGGAAATGAGAACTGTGTTATTGCTGTGGTGAAGCAACGGGGTATTGATGTTTTGTTGAATGATGAATCGAAACGCGAAACTCCGGCAGTGGTGTGTTTTGGGGAGAAGCAACGGTTTCTGGGGTCTGCTGGCGCTTCTTCTGCGATGATGAACCTGAAATCCACAATATCTCAGGTGAAAAGACTGATGGGCAGGAGATTTGCAGATCCGGATGTGCAAAGGAGCTGAAAATGTTGCCTTTTGAAACTTTTGAAGGTCCAGATGGGGGGATTTTGATTCGGTTGAAGTACCTTGGGGAGAGCCATACATTTACCCCAGTTCAGATTATGGCAATGCTTTTTGCTCATTTGAAAGAGATAGCAGAGCAACGCTTGGAAATGCCTATCTCAGATTGTGTAATTGGGATCCCATCGTACTTTACAGACTTGCAGAGACGTGCATATTTGAATTCTGCAACAATTGCTGGTTTGAATCCTTTGAGATTGATGCATGACTGTACTGCAACTGCACTTAGTTATGGGATTTATAAAACAGATTTCCCCAGCTCTGGACCAACTTACGTTGCATTTGTTGACATTGGTCATTGTGATACTCAGGTCTCTATTTCATCGTTTGAGACTGGACGTATGAGGATATTATCACATACTTTTGACATGAACTTGGGGGGAAGAGACTTCGACGAGGTTTTGTTTACGTATTTTGCTTCACAATTTAAAGAGCAATATGGTATTGATGTATACTCTAATCCCAAGGCATGCCTGAGGTTGAGGGCAGCATGTGAAAAGCTGAAGAAAGTTTTGAGTGCAAATCCAGAGGCACCTCTGAATATTGAGTGTTTGATGGAGGAGACAGATGTCAAGGGATTTATTAAGAGGGAAGAATTCGAGAGGCTGGCTTCAGGATTATTAGAGAGGATTAGCATTCCTTGTAAGAAAGCCTTGGCTGATGCAGGGTTGGCCGCAGAGAGGATCCATTCTGTTGAGCTTGTTGGCTCGGGCTCTAGGATTCCAGCTATTACACGATTGTTAGCTTCTCTATTCAGGAGAGAACCAAGCCGGAAACTGAATGCAAGTGAATGTGTGGCACGTGGATGTGCTCTTCAGTGTGCGATGCTTAGTCCTGTTTTTCGGGTCAGAGAATATGAGGTCTGTACTGGAATGAATGATCAGTTCTTTGGCTTAAATAACTGAACTAAATGGTCTTTCAAATTACACATGGTTAAGAATTTAGTGCCAATTGTTCCCTTAAAAGGCTAATGGCATATGTTTTCTTATCTCTCTTCAACATATGGCTTGGATTCATAAACACAAAATATATTAATATGGGAAGAACACAATCAGTTTGTTGCATTAGATACTTGAATAACAATTTCGAAGATTGTATGCGTATGTCGTATCTGTTTGATCCGTTGCTCAATAACTTTTTTACCCATAATGCTTATTTAGTTATCAGGATTAGTAGTGTTTGGGTGACCATCTCGATTGAAATCGGTTATCCATGCTTTTAAGATAGGGGTCTGTTTCCTTGATTTGTGTTCGGGGAATTATCTCAATTGAAATGGGTTATCTATGGTCGGAGGATTTGACCCAGTAAAAGCCCCTCCTCCTCCATCCCCCAATTTTTTCCTGCTATCAGATAAAACTTCTTAAAAGCATGAGTGCCTCTCATAAAGCTTGGTGATCATCGACAAACTGTAATGTATACCTTTTTTCAGTTTCCTAACCAAGTAACCTACTGTCAGAAAACAAACTGTGATTGTTGAACAAAGATGCTTGCTATGGTTTGGTTTTTACTAGAATCTTTGTATATGATAACCTCAAGATGGCTTGGACTGCAATACACTATTATTTCAAAAGATCCCTCTACTTAACTCATATAAACGAAATGTATTGCTCCATTACATATCTGGTTGTTGTGGGCATTAGCGCTTGGATGACTTGTATCTTTTGTCTGAAAAAGGAAAGAAAAAAAATTACAGACAGACATTCAACACCTTACAAACAACCTTAGTTTGTCATTTTACAAAGACAGGATCACTTGCCATTCGCTGGAAAGTTCAGGGGAGAGAAGATGCTGTTGACCATTACACCCCCCCCAAAAGAAAATTGTCTTGCAGTATTTAAGAGCATGTTAACTTCACACACACACACAAAGCATGTTTTCAACCACTGCTTTACTAACTGCTGCTTTATTACAGCATCGTATATATTTGCAAGACCTTGTTTGCACAATCATGAACTAGTTTACCTTTTTTTCGTCATTTATGAATCCTAACTTTGTTTTGTTCTCTTCATTCTTCTATGGAGATGATTCCAGGAATAACTAAAATTGTAGCGTACAGCTCTGCCCCCTGATTTTAGTTCCTAGATTCGACTGCCGTGTATTTAGTAAGTGATTTCTGGTATATTTTATTGTGCAGGTTCAAGATATTATTCCTTTCTCCATAGGATTCGCATCAGAAGAAGGCCCAATTGGCACAGGGTCAAATGGTGTCCTGTTTCCAAGATGCCAGCCCATTCCAAGTGTTAAAGTTCTTTCATTTCAACGAACCAATTCGTTCCATTTGGAAGCATTTTATTGCAATCCACATGAATTGCCCCCAGGTGTTTCGCCAAAGATTAGTCTTTTCACGGTATGTGTACTATGGAGTCTTTTGTTTATGTGAATAGGCTTTTTTTAAGATGATAATGGCTCTGTTTACCGGACAGCCACTTGCTTTGTTTTGCTTTCTGATCCATAAAGTTTCTAACAGGGGCTTCTTGATATGGGTTGTTAAGTGATTTCTTTGAAAAACCTTTAGAACGTTGAAAAGGATTAATGCCATTAAAGAATATCCCAAGATCGACCAAGAGTTGTGTATGTTTATAAAAACAAGTAAATGAGACTTTTAAGCTTTCTTCCAAATGAGCCAACCTGTACGTACTTGACAACAATTTGATTTGGCGTGTGGACAGCTTGCACAGTTACAAATATGTAATGTACATGAGTTCTTGATTGTTTATATATGGCAAGAGCACTTAAAAGTTTCACTTGAGAAAAGAAAGAAGGGGCACTTCAAGTTCCAATTTTGTATTTGTCACAGTTTGCATCTATCTATTAAGTACAAACACTGTACATTCTCAAACTGCATACTTTGGCATTTTAAGAGGTATTCAACTTGGACCAGAAACGACCAACTTTAGAATTTTTGGCTTGATAGCATTACTGTCTTACAGCCTTTTTTTTCTTCCCTTCTTCTTCTAATAACAGATTGGCCCTCTCCCCAGCTCCATGGTGAAAAGATAAGGATTAAGGTTAAAGTTCAATTGAACCTTCATGGCATTGTCCGTGTTGAATCAGCTACGGTTAGTGAGAAGTCTCATTCTACTGTCACCCTTTTGGAGTTTGTCATTTTCAAAGAAATTTTACCATTTGGGGTAAATATTATCATTATTTCAGTTGGTTGAAGATCACGTAGATGATTCAGTCTCAAAGGGCAATCCTCATTCAAATATGGATAAAATGGATGTTGAATGTGCTTCTTCTTCTGGTTCTTCTGATATGGTTGTCGATGGTGTTGAAGACAGTACCTCTGTTCGGTCGAAATCTTCACGTGCTTATGTAAGTTCACTGTCAATTTCATTTTTTTGTGCGGAGCTGTATCTTTTTTCTGTTGTCATCTCTATTTGGTCCTGTGCACTGGGTTCATCCTAAATTACTAACCACGTTTCCTTCTTGGATGTTTTGAAAGATATTATTGAGGGTTGGAATTTCTCCAGTAACTGTTGCTCACTTCCCCAGGATGCCCTTCATCATAGTGCTTATACTTGTTAGAGAGAACCTTAGTTTTTCCATAAGAGCACAATTCAAGAATAAAACATTGCTTTTCAAAGTGGAAAATGGGTTTGGGATTGAGGAAGTAGGTGTGGAACAGACATGGCATCTCTGCTTTGAAAAGAAATCATATTGCTGACAGATTTAAATTTGAAAGCCATTGGGGAAACATAAAAAGAACTCATAGAAACCTCCTATCTGCAGGATGATGGAACAAGAAAAGATAAAGTGATCAGGAGGATTGAGATACCAGTTAGTGAAACTGTCTATGGGGGAATGACTACGACTGAGCTCTCTGAAGCACAAGAAAAAGAAATTCAGTTGGCCAAACAGGACAGAGCGATGGAACAAACTAAAGAGAAGAAGAATGCCCTGGAGTCTTATGTTTATGATATGCGGAATAAGGTATAACTTGACTAAGTATCAATATAAACATATGCTTTTGTTCTCTGACTGAAGCTGGTCATATGCTTGGTTTGATTCAATTTGGTTGTCGGGAACCTCTATTGGCTATGCTTGAATTTTGCTCATCAGTTAATGCACACACTCTGTATGATAGACTGATTTTCTCTACTTTTTTGTGACTGGTATAACTGTATAGCTATATGGTAATTTCGAGTGTGTAGTTTATAGCATTCATACCATTTACTCATCAGTTTTAACTTCCATCATGTTTACTGGAAATATCTGGACGTAGTTGGGGAAGTCTTCTTGCTTTTGTTGTTTTAGCTCTAAAGGTTTGTATTGGTATCCTAAGGTAATCTTTAGTATTATCTGATGCAACACAACAAATGACTCAAGTGCCTTAAAGAATTAAATGTTGTCCTGGTATTCTGTTCAATTCATCTTATAGCATCACTAACTACAGCAACTAAGTCCTGCTCCACCATTTGCCTAAAAAAAAAAACTACAGCAACTAAGTTAGGTATTTTGGTTCATACTCCCATCTTTCACTATGGGCTGGGCGGGGAGGGGGGGGGGGGTGCGAACAAATGGGAAGGGGGTCGGAGGGGGTGAAGGCCAGTAGGGGGAAATGGGGTTCAGAGTTCTCGCGGGGCCCGGGGGGTGGGGCCGGGGGAAAAACAGGCGAAATGGGGGAGGGGGCGTCGGGGGGAACTACATGGGAAGGCTTCTGATGGTTGTGATTTCTATGTTTTAAAGGTTTGCTTCGCTTTTATTTTTATTTCCAACCTAATTGGATAATCTTTCAGATGTTAGTTCTGATTTGAGGACTGCTTGATGGTCCGGATTTATTAAAGGAAACTGTCGAACGTCTGTTAATTGTATAAATCTACTTGTTTCTATTTGTTTTCTTCCCGTGTGGGGTGTTTTGTAAATGAAAAAATTGCAGTATATGTTGGAAGAGTTGTGACTTTGCAGTTTGTAATTGTCTCTCTGTCGGGCTGGGGCCTACTCTTCTTTAGTCGTTACAAGTTCTTTACAGGAGGCAAGGGGAAGAAGGCAGAGGTACTTCTAAAATGTTCTTTAACTCGAGATGCATCTTTAATTATTTGAGTATGATCTACATAGCCATGAGAAATCGATGGGACTATCATTTCAAGGCATCAGTTCTTGATGGGTCTGTTTTGGTTGCCGAGGTAGGAAGGCAAATTTTGGTATTTCCATTTTATGTAGGTCTGATTTTTAACCATTCAGCAAATAGGTATAGATATCTGTAAGGGTAAACCCTTTTTTTTTTTGCCTTGTAATTTCCTTTTGATAGTTAAATCTAGTTTTTGTTAAAAGGACATGTTGCCTTTTGGCCCTACATAGAACTCTCATTCTAAGAGTGTTGGTGCAGCAGGAACTGAAAACATGGAAGAAAATGATGATTATGTAGAGCCATGGAAGCACAGAAGATTCTTCAGCGAAAGGGGAAGTCTTCTGCCCTTGAAGAAGAGTTGGAGAAAGCAAAACTTGCTGAGAACAAACCGAGCCTTCTTGTAAAAGCATCACAGTTGAAGCGAGAATATTGTGTTGTATTTGAATATTTTAGTTGGTCCTTACTTATTGTTATTTTATATTAAAAACTTGTTACTTGTGTTTGTTGTAAAACGTTATTAATCAATGATGAATTATATATTTTTTTTATTATCCTTGTTCTTTAAGTTTTTACATCCAATGAATTATGGTTATTAAAATAAATTTGTATTATGATTAAAAAAGCATGTATAGAAAAATATAGAAAAAAAAATAGTGGTGGTTTAAAAATGCTAGCAGCAAATGCAAAAAAAAAAAAAAAACGCTGGCACAGACTTTTAGAAAAAATGAGCGTTTTTTTTGTTCTATAACAGCGGTCGGCGACTGTTGTTATAGCCCTCTTTTTGGCATATGCTAGCGGTTTTAAAAATGCAGCTAAAAAAATGTTGTTGTAAATCAGGACAAACGCCAGCGTTTTATACAAAACGCTGTTATAAGCGGGAAACGCCAGTGTTTTTAAAAACGCCGCAAAAAAATGTTGTTGGAAATCAGGAGAAACGCCAACATTTTTAAAAACGTTGCTATAAGCGGGGAAACGCCAGCGCTTTTTTATACGCTTAAAAAAACCGCTGTGGAAATCAGGAGAACGCACGTTTTTAAAAACACTGCTAAAAAACCGCTGCTAAAGTGGGGAAACGCCTAATGCGTTTTTTAAAACGCGCTAAAAAACCGCTGTTGTAAGTTGGGGAATTACTAGCGGTTTGAAAATGCCGCTAAGCGACCGTTGTTAAAAGGTAGGGAATCACCAGCGTTTATGAAAAACGCTGTTGAAGACATTCCCTGACGGAGAAAAGACAGCGGTCGGAAAACACCGGTAAAAAATCGCCGGTATAAGTTGAGCGGCGTTTTTTGGGCTTTTTGCCTGCGGTTTTCCGACCGTTGTTGTATCTCCTTTTTTTTGTAGTGATCGCAAAATTGATTTTTATTTCAAGATTCAGTTTTGACCACTCCTATGTCATCGAGTAATGGAATAATATTTTTTTGTTTGATGATGGAGTGACTATTTATTGATGGTTCCACTTCGATTAAACTACAAAACAAACATACGTTTACTGTTGGTCGCTAAAAATGTAGCTAAATACTACTTTTATACAAACGCCGCAAAAAGACACTCATTACCAGCATTTTATGTAAAAACGATTCTTAAAGACAATTTGTAGCGGCGCTTGTTTCAAAACACCATTGGCAGCGTTTTTAACCAAAAGTTGAGTTTTTGTGACTTTTTTTAACAATTGCTGGTGATGATCATTAAATATAGTCTTTAGCAGCATTTTTCAAACATATGTGAGTTAAAACCATGCAATATCTGCTATAAATACCCTTATAAGCATTTTTAATAAACCCAGGTAAAAGACCGATTGTCCATGTTCTTTAGCAACAGTTTTCAAAAAAATGCTATTAAAAATCATCCAATATGGTCTTTAGTAGCATTTGTCATCCAATATGGTCGTTAGCTTTGTTTTTAAAAACATTGCTAAAAATAACTTTACCAATGTTTTTCAAATAAAAGCGGGTAAAAGATCGATTGTCCATGGTCTTTAACAGTGTTTTTCAAACAAACACTAGTAAAAAGCATCTAATAAGGTCTTTAGCAGCTTTTTTTAAAATGCTGCTAAATTAGCTTTACCAGCATTTTCTCAAAAATGGCCTATAAAAGATGCTCTAAAACTTCTAAAACCGTTTCCCAACGCGCCTACAGCAGCGTATAAAACGCTGCTAAAAAATCGCTAAAAAATCGCTGGTGAATATTTCTGAGTGTTTCTGACGTCTATTGAAAGTGATTTTTTTTTTTTTTTTTTTTTGTAGTTAATTAGCAAGATGGTGCATGTGCATCCGGCAGACAAATGGAAGTTAAGCACTAAGCTACAAGAAAGAGTACATTCAATTTTTCTCCAAGGAAACATTAAATTCGAAAACCCAACAGACATTCTTCCTTTCTCCTTTTCGGTTAGATTTCTTCTGTTATATAATATAGACATATAGATACAATCATTGTGATATTGGCTTTTAACAAATCAGTTATTGGAGTATAGTTTTGAACGTGCCGATCAGTACTATAGTCTATTATTCAGACATATGGATCATTCCGTCCACTAAATATTAGCCCACTAATGGAGATGGGGTCCGAGATAGACTATTCGACTCCAACAATGGACATCGTGATCCGAGCCCACGTCAATTTTTTGTTAGTTAGTTAATTTTTGGTGGATGGAAGGATCTATACGTCTGAATAATAGATCACAGGAACCGTTCTGGTAAAAAGTTATACCTTAGAGACTGATTTGTTAAAAGTCAATACCAAAAAGAATATCGATAAGTACACCTAAAATATAATTGTTTGATTATTAATTCATTAGCAAGGTAAAACTATGGGTACACAAGGAAGAATTTATATCGTAATAAAAAAGCAAACGTTGCCCTTACTTATAAGAAATGCAATGCATATTAGTTAAAGCGTGTAAAAGAATTCCAATACAAGAATTAAAGGTATACTCGAGGAATCGATGGGCCAACAAGTTTGGTTGCTAAGATGACTGGCAAGACATGCATCTTCTTTCAGAGTAGGACTTTTAAGGGTAAGAAACTCAATGGTTGCTTGAACACAAGGATAGAAAAAATCATCTCAAACACAGGTTCTATATATAATTGCTACGAATTATAGTTTTCTAATTACAAACTACTTATTTGATCAATGCAGGTTTGATTGGTTATGTTTGATTGTATTTATTGGATAGCACTTATGCAAGTTTTTAAAGGTCGATAGATATATACTTTTTTCCTAAAAGGAGATTCATTAATTATTTATGCATCCCTTTCATTCTTTTTCTTTTTCTTTGTTGGCATCATAATGCATTGGTTTAGCAACTTTT
The DNA here is from genome assembly GCA_003952965.2 of Morella rubra. Lineage (NCBI taxonomy): Eukaryota > Viridiplantae > Streptophyta > Magnoliopsida > Fagales > Myricaceae > Morella > Morella rubra. The sequence continues at coordinate 14,225,790 of CM025849.1, read as the reverse complement.
ACTTTCAATATATTGGCAGTTAAAGCAGCTAATTGAGAGAAAATATGGAGAGCATCCAAGCTTTTCGTCACCCGCATTGCTTATTGCCACAATTTCATTCTTATGATTATTACTATAATAAGATGGTGTGTTGCTGGGTGTGTCTAGCTTCTTGTAGGGGGTTTTCATGGCAGTGCATATTGATGCAATTCGTGCGTGAATAACTTAAT
>CM025849.1:14206948-14225223 GCA_003952965.2 Morella rubra | reverse complement strand
CATTTGTATTTTGACTTATGGTGCTCAATTTTTTGAGAAATTTGCAACTAATTTTTTATCTTAAGATGTGAGCTGAAAATGAAAAAAATAAAAGCGGACCGAACCACTTGTAAGTGGTCTGGTCTGGACCTTCAATTTAGGCACAATCAGATATCTGTTCCAAAAACCTGACCGAATTTTCGGTTGTGCAGCCCTACTTCAAGATATTGTCGAAACCTTCATTAAAAACACTGAAGCTAGAGCTATGAAACCCAATTTATGGCCATAGGATCACAAGCTCTATACCTAAGACAGTACTAAATTGTAACATAATGTAGAAATAATTGGACAATTCAAGTGGTTCAGTTTAGAAGATCTCTTTAAAAGCACCGTATTTTATCTCTAACACAAACAAATTAAATTTGTCAAAAACTCTCAACAATTCGTAGTTTGCGGATTGTACCTCCTTAAAGTAATGTTACCATAACTTCCTCTAGAATACTGTAAATTTCACACTGTTTAGTGTGTTGGAAAGTAGAAACTTAGAGCTTTTCAATGACTCAAAATTTGTTGGCTAACTAATCGAAAATCATCCACTACAAAAAAATCGAGTTTTAACAGCGGTCATTTTAACGGCGGTCACAAAAAACGCCGCCGAAAGTCACCTTTAGAGGCGCTTTTTAAGATCGCCGTTAAAGAACCGCTGTTAAAACTCTTCTAACTTTTAACAACGGTCATTTTAACGGCGGTCACAAAACGCCGCCAAAAGTTCACAATAGCGGCGTTTTGTTATTGGCTGCCGTTACAGAGACCACTGTTAAAAGGCAATAAAGTTTTTAACAGCATTTTTTAACGGTGGTCACAAAAAACGCCGCCGAAAGTCACCTTTAGCGGCGCTTTTTATGACCGTTGTTAAAATGACCGCTGTTAAAAGTCAAAAGAGTTTTAACAGCGATTTTTTAACGGCGGTCTTAAAAAGTGCTGCTAAAGATGACTTTCGGCGGCGTTTTTTGTGACCGTCGTTAAAAGTCAAAAGAGTTTTGACAACGGTTTTTTAACTGCGATCTTAAAAAGCGCCGCTAAAGGTGACTTTCAGCGGCATTTTTTGTGACCGCCGTTAAAAAACCGCTGTTAAAAATCAAAAGAGTTTTTAACAGCGGTTTTGTAACGACGATCTTAAAAAGCGCCGCTAAAGGTGACTTTCGGCGGCATTTTTCTTGACCGCCATTAAAATGACCGCTGTTAAGAGACAATGAAATTATTTAACAGTGGTCTTTGTAACGGTGGTCCTAGAACACACCGCTATAGGTGACTTTAGCAGCGTTATTGTGACCGCCGTTAAAAAGACCGCTGTTAAAAATCAAAAGAATTTTTAACAGCGGTCTTTTTAACGCGCTATAGGTGACTTTCAAGTAGCGTTTTTCGTGACGCCGTTAAAAAGACCGTTGTTAAAAGACAATGAAATTATTTTATGGCGTTCTTTTTAACGGCAGTCACAGAAAGTGCCGCTATAGGTGACTTTCAACAGTGTTTTGTATAACAGCTATTACAAAGACCATTGTTAAAAATCATAAGAATTTTAACAGTGGTCTTTTTAAGTGATATTGGCTTATGCAATTACATATATATAAAGTACTTAGGTTAATTAGCAATATCAATTATATATATATATATATATATATATTGTATAATATAATATATATAATGTATTGTGACAACAATGTTGTATGGAATTTGTTTTTTACTACAATGTGATATGTATAAGTATATAAGTGTACCCACATGTATTGTGACTCAATTTATTATATAATAAAAAAAGACTTTTAAAAAAATGGATTATAAGTATATGCATATTTATATAAGCAATAAGTATGTAGGTAATTAAAGTGAGATTAAAGTTGTTAATCAAATATGGAATTAGAGGGAGTGTTATGATAATTGAAGTTGTTATATGATATATTTTTAAAGCACATAATTTAATATATGGTCTTAGAGGCTATGATTTGGTCATAAAGTATTTGTACATATTAAGATTAAATATTTTATATAGTATAGTATGTCACTCGTGTATGATATATTGTGTATGATACCTTGCATCATATATAGTATAGTATGGCACTCATGTATTTGAAAAATTTTATTTTAAAGGACCTACTTAATAAAATATATATGTAATTAGAGGTGTGTTATGAAAATTGAAGTTGTTATATATATAATATATTTTAAATTATACCTATGGTTGTTATGGTAATTGCATATTTATTGACTAAATCTAAGTAGTTTAGAAAACATCTATTATTCATACTTATAATGAGCATATATATTTTGAATAATTAGTAACATAATACTATTTAACTAGGACATATTATTTAAATTTCAAACAAAAAGATATTGTGAGATTAGCTTATGCAATTAAAGTAGTAACATATACTTAAATATGATTTGGTGTATAAAATTAGGTTAATTAGCACATATGATAATTAGATTATTATACTAGTTATAGTGTAAAATAATATGCTATGAATTTAATACTAAGTACTAAGATTTTTAAATACTGTACACTAACATAGTAAAGTTATGACTAAGTAGTAGAATATACAGTGTATTACAATTACAAGCAAAAGTAATTGTAATTACAAAATAAATTTTATATCCAACGAAATGGGATTATTGAAGTATTTAAACAAGTGAGAGGGAAAATTTAATTTGGCGAGTTTGCTTTCTTACTCTATTTGTTATTTTCCCCCCTTCTCTCCAGACACCCGACGCCCAGCCCTCTCTCTCACAGCTCCCCACCTCCCGACGGCCGAAAAAGCTAGTGTAATATGTATTCCCTGTCTTATCCAATAGAATCTATGTATTCCACTAGGTAAAGTCTTCTTTTTCTTGTCTATGAATTTTTGTGGATTAGCTTGTGACTTGTGAAATATCATCTTCGCCCGCTGTGTGTTGAGAAAATGGAGGAAAAGAAAAGTCTGAGTCTCCGGGTCTTGCTGTATCTGTTTCCAATAGTTGACAAGTCAAAATATGTACTATTTGATTAGTTTAGTCTTTTGTATGAGGAATGTCGAAATTTTTGATTTTGTGGTCCCTGATAATAACTTCTAGTGAAGTTTATTTTTCATCCTATCCATTTCCTTATTAAATGTGCAATTAGCCATAGCCGTGGTGCGGGTAGAGAGAGTTTACATTTCGTTGGATATTGTGTTTCTTTGGACAATGAGTCGGTTAGTTGAGGAAAGTGGGAATTGGTTTTTAATCTAGTTCCTTCATTCTGGCTTTGTGTTGAATATTACAATTACAAGCACTAATTAGGATGAATAATTACAAAATAAATTTGTATATCCAACGAAATGGGATTATTGAAGTACATAAAGAAGACATTTTCTAAACAAGTAAGAGAGGGAGAAATTTAATTTGGCGCCATGAATTCCCTCTTTTTTCCAATTCTTCTCCTCTCTCAGTTTGAACTTTCTTACTCTCACCGGACGGGCATTTGTTATTTTCCCCCCTTCTCTCCAGACACCCGACGCCCAGCCCTCTCTCTCACAGCTCGCACACCTCGCGGACGGCAGACGTCGTCCAGCTTTCTGCGCCTCACCGGTCTATGGGCGAGGCCTCCAGCTAGCCCTATCTGACCATCTCTATCGGCCTTCTCCTCTCCAAAAACTCGGATGACCCTTTTCTCTCTCTCCCTGCGCTCTCTTCTGGCTTCATCCCCCTAGTCTATGTATGTATTCCACTGTCTTAGCCTCCAACCTAGGGTCTGTCTGCCTCGCTGGATGGGGAATCTGATACCGTTGGCTCAAAACTGCTGGCATCAATATTCCACTCATTAGTAAAGATCCTCGGCCCCTCTGTTTTAGCCAGTCTTCTTTCGACTTCTTGTCTATGTTTTTGTGGATTAGCCCATTCCTTGTGACTTGTGAAATATCATCTTCGCCCGCTGTGTGTAATGAGAAAATGACAGAGGAAAAGAAAAGTCTGAGTCTCCGGGTCTTGACTGTATCTGTACTTCCAATAGTTGACAAGTCAAAATATGTAAGCTATTTGATTAGTTTAGTCAATTTTGTATGAGGAGTCGAAATTACTTTGCATTTTAAGAGGTGGACCAGAAACGGTGGCTTGATAGCATTACTGATAATAGATTCTCTTCCTAAAGTTCGAATCATGGCATTGTCCATTACGGTTTTCTCATTCTATCCATTTTCAAAGAAATTTTACCATTTGGGGTAAATATTATCATTATTTCAGTTGGTTGAAGATTAGATGATTCAGTTCAAAGGGCATGGATGTTGAATGTGCTTCTTCTTCTGGTTCTTCTGATATGGTTGTCGATGGTGTTGAAGACAGTACCTCTGTTCGGTCGAAATCTTCACGTGCTTATGTAAGTTCACTGTCAATTTCATTTTTTTGTGCGGAGCTGTATCTTTTTTCTGTTGTCATCTCTATTTGGTCCTGTGCACTGGGTTCATCCTAAATTTAACCACGTTTCCTTCTTGGATGTTTTGAAAGATATTATTGAGGGTTGGAATTTCTCCAGTAACTGTTGTTCCCCAGGATGCCCTTCATCATAGTGCTTATACTTGTTAGAGAGAACCTTAGTTTTTCCATAAGAGCACAATTCAAGAATAAAACATTGCTTTTCAATGGGTGGGTTAGGAAGTAGGTGTGGAACAGACATGGCATCTCTGCTTTGAAAAGAAATCATATTGCTGACAGTTGAAAGCCATTGGGGAAACATAAAAAGAACTCATAGAAACCTCCTATCTGCAGGATGATGGAACAAGAAAAGATAAAGTGATCAGGAGGATTGAGATACCAGTTAGTGAAACTGTCTATGGGGGAATGACTTGACTGAGCTCTCTGAAGCACAAGAAAAAGAAATTCAGTTGGCCAAACAGGACAGAGCGATGGAACAAACTAAAGAGAAGAAGAATGCCCTGGAGTCTTATGTTTATGATATGCGGAATAAGGTATAACTTGACTAAGTATCAATATAAACATATTCCAGTTTGTAAGTCGAAATGAGCTTGTGGTGGGTGCTGAGAGGGCTATAGGTCAGGGAGGGGGGAAAATGGCGAAACTGGGGGAATTGAATCGGGGGAGGGGGGGGGGGAGGGTGGGCGGGAATTAATGGGGAAGGGGGTCGGGGGGGGGGGGTTGAAGGGCCAGAGGGGGAAATGGGGTTCAGAGTTTCGGGGGGCCCGGGGGGTGGGGCCGGGGGAAAAACAGGCGAAATGGGGGAGGGGGCGTCGGGGGGAACTACATGGGAAGGCTTCTGATGGTTGTGATTTCTATGTTTTAAAGGTTTGCTTCGCTTTTATTTTTATTTCCAACCTAATTGGATAATCTTTCAGATGTTAGTTCTGATTTGAGGACTGCTTGATGGTCCGGATTTATTAAAGGAAACTGTCGAACGTCTGTTAATTGTATAAATCTACTTGTTTCTATTTGTTTTCTTCCCGTGTGGGGTGTTTTGTAAATGAAAAAATTGCAGTATATGTTGGAAGAGTTGTGACTTTGCAGTTTGTAATTGTCTCTCTGTCGGTCTGGGGCCTACTCTTCTTTAGTCGTTACAAGTTCTTTACAGGAGGCAAGGGGAAGAAGGCAGAGGTACTTCTAAAATGTTCTTTAACTCGAGATGCATCTTTAATTATTTGAGTATGATCTACATAGCCATGAGAAATCGATGGGACTATCATTTCAAGGCATCAGTTCTTGATGGGTCTGTTTTGGTTGCCGAGGTAGGAAGGCAAATTTTGGTATTTCCATTTTATGTAGGTCTGATTTTTAACCATTCAGCAAATAGGTATAGATATCTGTAAGGGTAAACCCTTTTTTTTTTTGCCTTGTAATTTCCTTTTGATAGTTAAATCTAGTTTTTGTTAAAAGGACATGTTGCCTTTTGGCCCTACATAGAACTCTCATTCTAAGAGTGTTGGTGCAGCAGGAACTGAAAACATGGAAGAAAATGATGATTATGTAGAGCCATGGAAGCACAGAAGATTCTTCAGCGAAAGGGGAAGTCTTCTGCCCTTGAGGAAGAGTTGGAGAAAGCAAAACTTGCTGAGAACAAACCGAGCCTTCTTGTAAAAGCATCACAGTTGAAGCGAGAATATTGTGTTGTATTTGAATATTTCAGTTGGTCCTTACTTATTGTTATTTTATATTAAAAACTTGTTACTTGTGTTTGTTGTAAAACGTTATTAATCAATGATGAATTATATATTTTTTTTATTATCCTTGTTCTTTAAGTTTTTACATCCAATGAATTATGGTTATTAAAATAAATTTGTATTACCGATTAAAAAAGCATGTATAGAAAAATATAGAAAAAAAATAGTGGTGTTTTAAAAATGCTAGCAGCATTGCAAAAAAAAAAAAAAAACGCTGGCACAGACTTTTAGAAAAAATGAGCGTTTTTTTTGTTCTATAACAGCGGTCGGCGACTGTTGTTATAGCCCTCTTTTTGGCATATGCTAGCGGTTTTAAAAATGCAGCTAAAAAAATGTTGTTGTAAATCAGGACAAACGCCAGCGTTTTATACAAACGCTGTTATAAGCGGGGAAACACCCGTTTTTAAAAACGCTGCTAAAAAAATCGTTGTTGGAAATCAGGAGAAACGCCAACATTTTTAAAAACGTTGCTATAAGCGGGGAAACGCCAGCGCTTTTTTATAACGCTGCTAAAAAACCGCTGTTGGAAATCAGGAGAAACGCACGTTTTTAAAAACACTGCTAAAAAACCGCTGCTATAAGTGGGGAAACGCCAATGCGTTTTTTAAAACGCTGCTAAAAAACCGCTGTTGTAAGTTGGGGAATTACTAGCGGTTTGAAAATGCCGCTAAGCGACCGTTGTTAAAAGGTAGGGAATCACCAGCGTTTATGAAAAACGCTGTTGAAGACATTCCCTGACGGAGAAAAGACAGCGGTCGGAAAACACCGGTAAAAAATCGCCGGTATAAGTTGAGCGGCGTTTTTTGGGCTTTTTGCCTGCGGTTTTCCGACCGTTGTTGTATCTCCTTTTTTTTGTAGTGATCGCAAAATTGATTTTTATTTCAAGATTCAGTTTTGACCACTCCTATGTCATCGAGTAATGGAATAATATTTTTTTGTTTGATGATGGAGTGACTATTTATTGATGGTTCCACTTCGATTAAACTACAAAACAAACATACGTTTACTGTTGGTCGCTAAAAATGTAGCTAAATACTACTTTTATACAAACGCCGCAAAAAGACACTCATTACCAGCATTTTATGTAAAAACGATTCTTAAAGACAATTTGTAGCGGCGCTTGTTTCAAAACACCATTGGCAGCGTTTTTAACCAAAAGTTGAGTTTTTGTGACTTTTTTTAACAATTGCTGGTGATGATCATTAAATATAGTCTTTAGCAGCATTTTTCAAACATATGTGAGTTAAAACCATGCAATATCTGCTATAAATACCCTTATAAGCATTTTTAATAAACCCAGGTAAAAGACCGATTGTCCATGTTCTTTAGCAACAGTTTTCAAAAAAATGCTATTAAAAATCATCCAATATGGTCTTTAGTAGCATTTGTCATCCAATATGGTCGTTAGCTTTGTTTTTAAAAACATTGCTAAAAATAACTTTACCAATGTTTTTCAAATAAAAGCGGGTAAAAGATCGATTGTCCATGGTCTTTAACAGTGTTTTTCAAACAAACACTAGTAAAAAGCATCTAATAAGGTCTTTAGCAGCTTTTTTTAAAATGCTGCTAAATTAGCTTTACCAGCATTTTCTCAAAAATGGCCTATAAAAGATGCTCTAAAACTTCTAAAACCGTTTCCCAACGCGCCTACAGCAGCGTATAAAACGCTGCTAAAAAATCGCTAAAAAATCGCTGGTGAATATTTCTGAGTGTTTCTGACGTCTATTGAAAGTGATTTTTTTTTTTTTTTTTTTTTTGTAGTTAATTAGCAAGATGGTGCATGTGCATCCGGCAGACAAATGGAAGTTAAGCACTAAGCTACAAGAAAGAGTACATTCAATTTTTCTCCAAGGAAACATTAAATTCGAAAACCCAACAGACATTCTTCCTTTCTCCTTTTCGGTTAGATTTCTTCTGTTATATAATATAGACATATAGATACAATCATTGTGATATTGGCTTTTAACAAATCAGTTATTGGAGTATAGTTTTGAACGTGCCGATCAGTACTATAGTCTATTATTCAGACATATGGATCATTCCGTCCACTAAATATTAGCCCACTAATGGAGATGGGGTCCGAGATAGACTATTCGACTCCAACAATGGACATCGTGATCCGAGCCCACGTCAATTTTTTGTTAGTTAGTTAATTTTTGGTGGATGGAAGGATCTATACGTCTGAATAATAGATCACAGGAACCGTTCTGGTAAAAAGTTATACCTTAGAGACTGATTTGTTAAAAGTCAATACCAAAAAGAATATCGATAAGTACACCTAAAATATAATTGTTTGATTATTAATTCATTAGCAAGGTAAAACTATGGGTACACAAGGAAGAATTTATATCGTAATAAAAAAGCAAACGTTGCCCTTACTTATAAGAAATGCAATGCATATTAGTTAAAGCGTGTAAAAGAATTCCAATACAAGAATTAAAGGTATACTCGAGGAATCGATGGGCCAACAAGTTTGGTTGCTAAGATGACTGGCAAGACATGCATCTTCTTTCAGAGTAGGACTTTTAAGGGTAAGAAACTCAATGGTTGCTTGAACACAAGGATAGAAAAAATCATCTCAAACACAGGTTCTATATATAATTGCTACGAATTATAGTTTTCTAATTACAAACTACTTATTTGATCAATGCAGGTTTGATTGGTTATGTTTGATTGTATTTATTGGATAGCACTTATGCAAGTTTTTAAAGGTCGATAGATATATACTTTTTTCCTAAAAGGAGATTCATTAATTATTTATGCATCCCTTTCATTCTTTTTCTTTTTCTTTGTTGGCATCATAATGCATTGGTTTAGCAACTTTTACTTTCAATATATTGGCAGTTAAAGCAGCTAATTGAGAGAAAATATGGAGAGCATCCAAGCTTTTCGTCACCCGCATTGCTTATTGCCACAATTTCATTCTTATGATTATTACTATAATAAGATGGTGTGTTGCTGGGTGTGTCTAGCTTCTTGTAGGGGGTTTTCATGGCAGTGCATATTGATGCAATTCGTGCGTGAATAACTTAATATAGACCCAAACAAGGTGTAAAATACCTAGAGGGAGGGGGGGGGGGGGGTGAATAGGTATATTAAAAATTCTCAAATAATCTTTTTAAATCTAAAACCTATCCTATGTAAAATCAATCTAAATACAATGCTTTCAATATCCAAAGACTCAATAATATCCAAAAAACACGTAAGAACGAATCTGTAAAAACAGTATGAGCAATATGTGAAATACAGAGCAATTTTGAACTAATTGTAAGTGATTCCAAAGAGACTATAGATTACTGAGAGAGCAAAAACAACTCAAGAGGGGGGGGTGAATTGGGTTTTATAAAAAAACTTTTAACCTTTTTCTTATAAAACCAATTTGCAGAGATCCCCTTTTCTTTTTCTAAAGAGCAAGAGAGTAGATCTAAACAATCAAGGACTATAATGAAGAATAAAAGGAATAGTTAAACAAGCACAATAAATAGATATCAACAATAAATAGAGATAAGGGTAGAGAGATGACACCGTGACTTTTAGGTGGTTCGGCCAACACTTGCCTACGTCCACCCCCAAGGCTATTGACTTCCTTGGGCTTTCTTCACTTCTTCAAATAGAAGTACACCTTAGCTTCCGGGTGCTAAGGAACCTTTACAAAGTGTTTTTTGAGCTTACACTTTAACTCACTCTCACAAATCCTCACAACCTAGAGGATTTCTTCTACCCAACAAGTAGGACAAGTGTTTTTCCCAAACACTCACGTGTTTTTCAAGAATGGGTACAAAGGAATCTTAGTAAAAGCTCTTTAAGCTGAATAAACAAGTATGAAGTACTGAGGTGTGCAAAGAGACAAGATTCACAAAGAAAGCAATAGTATTTGCAGGTGGGAGTACGAGCTTTCTTGGTTGGTGGAGCTTCTTTCTTTCTTGAAAGCTTTTTCTCTCTCTAGAAATTAGGGCAAGAGTTAATAGCGCACACTTCCATTTCTCTCTCCATCTTCTTCTATTTAAAGCTCTAGGGCACCAAGGGTCTTCTTGTAAAGTTTGAGTGCCGTTGGAGGTCATTTGAGACCATTTGGATACTTTTTGGATGAGTTGCGTTGCTCCAGGATTTCTGCAAAATCGTGCAATGTGTCGACACATTGATGGTATGTGCTGACACATTAAAATTTGGCCTGAAAACAACCTCTCGGGTGTTAGTTCAATGTGTCGACACTATGGTCAATGTGTCGACACTTCCAACACTTAGTCAAAAAATATTTGAATGACCTAAAAACAAACTCTCGGGTAGTTCAATGTGTCGACACGTCAATGTGTCGACACTTCCAACACTTGGAATGACAACTCTGGTAGTAGTTCAATGTGTCGACACTATGGATGTGTCGACACTTCCAACACTTAGACAAAAAAATGTTCTTTAACAACAACTATCCCAATTCAATAAATCTCAAAAAATACTTACAATATAAAAGATGATCAATTAGCAAGTGTAATGATGATCAAGTAGCTTGGAGAGATTTTAAATAAGGAAACCTTGATACTCTAAAAATATAATTTTCTTGAAAGAAATTTCAATGTAAAATCTAAAGTCTTGAAAAAGGAAAACTTTGTTATCATCAAAATCAAAATAGATTGTTTAAGAACAACCTTGGGCTAACAATCTCCCCCTTTTTGATGATGACAAAACCATTTAAAAATGACAATTTGCTAATAAATAGAAAAGCTCCCCCTGAGAACAAGCAGGAGTTTTTCATGATATTTTTAGCAAAAAGGACTTTGAGATTTTACAAAAATTTTGCAAGAGTTTCCTTTGTAAAAGGAGGTTTCCCAAAACTTAAAGCAACACTTCTATATCCTTTCTCCAAACTTCCCAAACTTCAAAACCAAACCAGATCACAAGACTTCATATCACGAAGAGTTAAAAGATAGAGTAACTACCTGAAGGATTTAGGCAAGCATAATCAAGTGCAAGCACTTATCAAAATCTTCACAAGTACTCCCTTAGAACACATTCACTTCAAAACATATTCATTCATAATATAATAGAATAATCACAAAGAGTCAATTATAAAAAGCTGAATATCATTACAACTAACCAAAAAAAATACAACAAAAGAGGACAAAGAACAACATAAGAATTAAATGAAATGTCCTCAAATTAGAGCAAGGTATCAGCATACAACTAGGCACTTTTCTCCCCCTTTGGCATCATCAAAAATAAGAAGGCAAGGAGAGGTGGCAAGGGTGAGGGCAAAGGAGATCAGGGAGGAGGAGGATGATCGACGTCAAATTTCCCAACCAGTTGGTCCAAGTCGTTGAGAACCAATAGGTCCATTTCATGACAAGAGGCCGAAGATTTCGATCAACATCCAGACTAAGCTCGGTGGCATTGACGACATCTTGAGCAGATGATTTTAAATCATTCACAGTAGCTTGAATCACCTCGCTGGCCATATGGATGCTGTTATTGACTTGGTGCTTAAGAAGCCTCACATCCTTGTCAAGAAGATTGAAACGCTCATCATGAGCAGCAAACAACTGCTTGATGTCATCAAAGCCCGTCTTCATGTCAAGGACAACTTCTCCAACTGCTGACCCAATTTCTTTTGTTCCTCCTTTATCTCCCCAAACGAAGCTTCAAGAGATTCAAATTGAGGCACATGAGAGTGGGAAGGGGGTATTCGGGATGATGACTCCATATGCAAAGAAGGAAATGGAGGAGGAGAGAATGGTGCTCTCGGAGTTCTGGTGGCAGTGGAAGGAGTTCTAGTAAAGGTATCTTCTTCTTCATCCTCGCTGTTTGCATCAGAATCCGATCCCCTATGACTTCGCTTTTGAGGGGTTGCATCAGCTTTCTTTATCCAAAAACCTTCATCATTTTGTGTGAACCCCATCAACCTTAGAGTTTTCTGATTGTACTCTTTGGATGCCTTTGGAGGTTCCCGTACTTCACCCCCAAATCAACATCAAGAATGTGAAACATGTGGGTAAAGAACATTCCATAAGGCAGCCCTTGTCTCTTCTTCTCAGTGGCAGCCTTCATATGATTTATCATAAGGTGACCAAGGTTCATGGGAGTATGGGTAATCAAGCAGTACATGACAAATAAGTCTAGGAACGTTATGTACTCAAATTTCCCCGTCCTTGGTAAAATAATGTTACAGACCATATGATGTAAAATTCGTCTTGGAATGCTTAGATCACTGGCTGTGGGTCTAATAATTTCGTCTAGGGTTGGATTATCCAAAACAACCCTAAGAATATGAAGGGGATCAACTTCAGACAAACCTACCCACCCATGGTTTTCAAAGAACTTCTTCCCAGCATCAGGGGCATTAACCATTGAATTCAAAGAAGAACTTGATAGATCCAAACATTTTCCATTCACATAACTATCAGCATCCTCAGACTTAGTGAATTGAAAGTTAGCATAAACCAACTTAACTAAGTAAACATAGCAATTTACTTTCAAATTCACAAGTGTTCCCCAACCTTGAAACTCAAACATCTCTTGAAATCCAAACCCATTTTCACTAAACCATTTGAAAATCAGCCCATCTCCCAGCAATAACTTTTCTATTTCGAAAATCTTGAACAAAACGGTTTTTGCAGAGACCTGACCTGTAGATGTAGTCTTCAGGAGTGGGAGTGGGTTCTTCGGTGGTCCTAGCCTTCTTCTTCCCTTTGGAGCCAACAGAGGCTGGAGTTCTTTGAGAGGAACGAGTAGGACGGCTGGAAGACATTAGAGTGCAGGATTTTGAGAGAAATGGAGGCTGTCGGCGGTGGGTTTTTGGAGAGAGAGAGTGGGCGGTAAAAATGTGAGGGGGAGGTTGGATCGCACGGTTTGAGAGAGAGAGGGAGTCTGAGAGGAAGAAGCCTAAAATGCTGAACCCTAACTCAAATGAGATTGATATACCACGCGTGCCCTTGGTTTTTAAAAACAGTAAACACAAGGGAAGTGTCGACACATTATACTCATGTGTCGACACATTGGTCATGCTCCCGAACAAAAAAAAGAGCTCTCGGGTGGAGGCTCATGTGTTGACACATGAAATCATGGTGTCGACACATGCTTCTTCATGGAAGAAAAACCATAAAAACCAGAGGTGCTGACACTTGTTTCACCAAGTGTTGACACATGGCATGAAACATGATTTTATGAAATAGTTTTAATAAAAACATATAGAATCAATCAACCATCATTCAAAAACATGTACAAAGCAATCAATACCACCATTTAAGGAGTAAAACAAGTATATAATAGCAATTCAATCCAAAGGAAACTTCATTCCTATTTCTTGTCGAATAAAACAAAATCTATCCTCATTGAGGGGTTTTGTGAAAATATCCGCCAATTGAAGGTCGGTATTTACAAACTCAAGAACAATATCCCCTTTTTGAGCATGATCTCTAATAAAATGATGCTTAATCTCAATATGTTTTGTCCTAGAGTGCTGAATTGGATTTTTAGTAAGATTATTGCACTGGTGTTGTCACATTTTATTGGGATGAGAGAATAATGAAGATTAAAATCTTCCAATTGTTGTTTCATCCACAATACTTGTGCACAACAATTGCCATGGCAATATACTCGGCTTCCGTAGTTGATAAAGCCACGGAGTTTTGTTTCTTACAACACCAAGAGACTAGTGAGGTCCAAGAAATTGGCATGCACCACTAGTACTCTTTCTATCAATTTTACAACCAGCATAATCCGCATCCGAGTATCCTTGTAAATTAAATTCAACACTCTTAGGATAAAACAAACCTAGATTTTGAGTGCCAACAAGATATCTAAAAATTCTTTTGACAGCAAGGAGATGAGATTCCTTAGGACATGATTGAAATCTAGCACACATACATACACTAAACATTATATCGGGTCTACTAGCAGTAAGATATAGTAAGGAGCCAATCATACCTCGATACTTCGTTTGGTCCACATCCTTACCTTTTTCATCCTTTTTCCATTTTTGTAGATGGACTCATAGGAGTGCTCATAGGCTTTGAATTGTCCATGTTGAATCTTTTGAGAAGATCTCTTGTATACTTAGCTTGACTTATGAAGATGCCTTCACTACATTGTTTGATTTGGAGCCCGAGAAAGTAGTTCAATTCTCCCATAAGGCTCATCTCAAATTCACCTTGCATAACTTGAGAAAACTCTTGACACAAAGATTCATTAGTAGATCCAAAAATAATGTCATCAACATATATTTGAACCGTTAATAACTCATTTTCTTTTTCTTTGGTGAAAAGAGTAGTATCAATTTTACCTCGAGAAAAACCATTTTCAATAAGAAAAGAACTTAGACGTTCATACCATGCTCGAGGTGCTTGTTTCAATCCATAAAGCGCTTTTGTGAGTTTGTATACATGATTTGAAAGATTTTCATCTTCAAATCCCGGTGGTTGCTCAACATAAACTTCTTCAGTGAGAAATCCATTTAGAAAAGCACTTTTTACATCCATTTGAAAGAGTTTAAAATCTTTATAACAAGCGAAAGCTAGAAGCATGCGAATGGATTCTAAACGAGCAACAGGAGCAAAGGTTTCATCAAAATCAATTCCTTCTTCTTGATTGTAACCTTGGGCTACTAATCTTGCTTTGTTCCTCACCACAACCCCGGATTCATCCATTTTGTTTCTAAAAACCCATTTTGTGCCAATAATGGATAATCCTTGGGTCTAGGAACTAGATGCCATACTTGATTTTTCTCAAATTGTTTTAATTCCTCTTCCATAGCATGGATCCAACTTTCATCATCTTTAGCCTCAGAAAGTTCTTAGGCTCAAGTTGAGAAAGTAAAGCAAGGTTATTAGCTTGGTGTACAGAGGATCGAGTCCTTACCCCTTTTTCAACATTACCAATAATTTGATGGAGAGGATGACTCTTGATGTACTTCCAAGACTTTGGTAGATCATTATCATCTTGTTGAGACTCTTCTTGAGGCTCTTGAGGTTCTTGCTCTTGCACTAGTGCCTCTCCCTTGTCTTTGTCAATTGTAAGCCTATCAACCCCTTTGTTAAGATCTACAATATCTTCATCATCTTTTCTCATAAGAGTGTTAGATTCATCAAAAACAACATGAACTGATTCTTCAACAACTAAGGTACGTTTATTAAAAACACGATAAGCTTTGCTAGAAGTTGAATAACCAAGAAATATACCTTCATCCGCTTTTGCATCGAACTTACCCAAATTGTCCTTGTTGTTGTTGAGCACAAAACATTTACAACCGAAAACATGAAAATAACCAATGTTGGGTTTTCTATCATTCCATAGCTCATAAGGGGTTTTCTTGAGAATAGGCCTAATCATGCAACGGTTCATAACATAACAACTTGTGCTAACTGCTTCAGCCCAGAAATAATCAGGCAAGTTGTTTTCACAAAGCAAGGTTCTAGCCATTTCTTCAAGAGTCCTATTTTTCCTCTCTACAACACCATTTTGTTGAGGAGTTCTAGGAGCCGAGAAGTTATGGTTAATACCATTTTCTCCACAAAACATTTCAAAGGAGGAATTTTCAAATTCTTTACCATGATCACTCCTTATGCTAGAAATAGCAAAACCTTTTTCATTTTGGATTCTCTTGCTAAGTTTTTCAAAAGCATGAAAGGCTTCATCTTTATGAGCTAGGAATAGAACCCATGTGAATCTACTGAAGTCATCAACAACAACAAAGCCATAACGTTTGCCACCCAAACTCAATGTTCGGGTTGGACCAAATAAGTCCATGTGTAGGAGTTGGAGTGGTCTAGAAGTGGACACAATATTTTTGGGTTTAAAAGATATTTTGGTTTGTTTGCCCTTTTGGCATGCTGCACAAATTTTATCCTTTTCAAAAGAGAGATTAGGCAAACCCGAAACAAGATTCTTTTTGGCTAGTTTAGAAATCAAGTCCATGCTTGCATGAGCAAGCCTTCTATGCCACAACCAGCTGTCTTTATCATTTAGAGCTGAAAAACATTTTATATTTTCTGAGGAGATGCTCTCTAAATGAACAATGTACACATTTTCAAATCTATGTCCAACAAACAAGACTTTCTTGCTTTCAATATTTTCAACAAGGCACATTGATGATTCAAAAATGACTCGGTTTCCCTTGTCACACAATTGACTAATGCTTAGGAGATTATGCTTTAAACCTTTGACAAGAAGAACATTTTCAATTGTGGGATTAGGATACGTACCAATGCTTCCAACACCAAGTATCTTTCCTTTTCCATTGTCACCAAATGTAACTGAGCCCTTATCCTTAAGACAAAAGGAGTTGAACCAACTTTTGTCTCCGGTCATGTGCTTGGAGCATCCACTATCAAGTACCCAATGTTCCTTGATGTCTTTGGACTCCAAGCATTCCTGCAAAAAATCAGCTCTTGATCTTTGGTACCCAAACCTTTTTGGGTCCATTGGTATTAGATACAAATTCCTTTATCTTATCTTTTTGAATCCATACAAATTTGATCCCATGAGTGGATCCTTTTCTAGTTGGACATGTGTGTGAGATGTGTCCATGCTTTCCACAAAAATTACACATAAAGAAGGATGTTGATGATTTAATAATTATATCAGAATATAACTTTTGATATCCACTTGAATCATAGCCAATTCCGCTTTTGTTGAAACAACATTTTTGTGAACCAAGGAGAATATCAAGGTTTCTTTTTCCTTGAGTAAATCTTGCAAGATCTTGGGTAAGAGAGTCAATTTTTCTTTTTAACTCAATATTTTCTGATTTCAAAACATGTGACTCACCTTGTATTATTTTTTCATTTTCTTTTGTGACACTTGCAAGATTCTCTTCAAGAGAAACAACTTGGTTTTCAAAGCATCATTTTGTTGTATAAGTACATCAAGATTCTTTTTAATACAACAATACTTTGAAAATATTCTTTTCAACTCAACATGTTGTTCATCAAAAGCATCTTGTAATTCCTCAAAAGTAAATGAGTAAGTGAAGATCTTTGTACCTCATCTTCGTTATCCTTTGCCATGAAGCAAAGGTTTGCAACTTCTTCATCGCTCTCACTATTACTTTCATCGGATTCTCCCCATGCCGCTAAGAATGCTTTCTTTTTATCTTTGAAATCCTTGGACTTCTTGTGTGTCTCAACATTTGGGCATTCCGACTTTATGTGGCCCGGCTTCTTGCATCCGAAGCAAATAATTTCATTCTTTTTGCTGCTATCCCCTTTGTAATTTGTTTTTCTTGAGAATCTTTTATCCCCTTGTTTCTTACGGAAGAACTTCTTGAATCTTTTAGTGAATAGAGCCATTTCCTCATCATCCTCAGAGGATTCATCCTCACTAGAGTATGTTGCCTTTAGGGCAACACCCCTTTTTCCTTTTCCTTCGTCTTCATCTCCCTTAACTTGATTCATCTCATGGGTCATGAGAGATCCCATGAGCTCGTCCAAGGAGAGCTTCGTCAAGTCCTTAGCTTCTTGAATTGCAGTGACCTTGGGTTCCCAAGCTTTAGGAAGACACCTGAGAATCTTTCTTACCATTTCATCGTTAGTGTATTCTTTACCAAGAGATTTTAACCCATTTATGATATCAGTAAAACGAGTAAACATAGAAGAGATAGATTCATCAGATTTCATCTTAAAGAGCTCATAGCTATGAACAAGCATGCTAATCTTGCTTTCTTTTACCTGATTCGTACCTTCATGGGATACTTGAAGTTTATCCCAAATTTGTTTAGCAGTATCGCATCCAGAGATACGATTGAACTCATTTGAATCGAGAGAACAGTACAGAACATTCATAGCCTTAGAATTTAGAGACATGAGCTTAAGATCATTCTCATCAAAATCTTTCTCTTCCTTGAGCTTTCCATCTGCTCCTTCGGGAAATCGAGGACCTCTTGAAATGATTCTCCACAGATCATAATCAACGGCTTGGATGTAGATTCTCATCCTTGCCTTCCAATAGTTATAGGAGGTTCCATTAAACAAGGGAGGTCGATTTGTCGACTGCCCTTCAGCTAAGGAGGTGCTAACTAGGGTTGTCATTTAAAAGCGTCTAACCTCAGCTCTGATACCAATTGAGAGAGCAAAAACAACCCAAGAGGGGGGTGAATTGGGTTTTATAAAAACTTTTAACCTTTTTCTTATA
>CM025849.1:14186310-14199773 GCA_003952965.2 Morella rubra | reverse complement strand
TTCTCGAAGATGGTATACTTTATCACTGTGAATTGCTGCGTAACACAACATCTCCGCCCACACAGACTGCATCACTTTCCACTTATCTTCTCTATTTATTAACTCTTCAGCGAGTCTTTCGCTGCTCCTAAACAATGCACAAGCTTCCCTCAGATTTGTAGCTGGTCTTCCTCCCTTCAAACACTTTATCAGAGTTGATCGTTGATTTGTAAGTAGCCCATCAAGTTCTTCTTGCTCGGCTGGGGATAGAAACATAGAAGGATGCATGAGTAGAAGATACATCATATAATCCGATAGGATTTTACTTGTTTCCATTTCTTCATCGCTATTTCCTATGCTGGGATCAGAAAGGTGGTAGCAAATGTCTGTTGCAATGTGCCACTTGAGGATGCTTTCAGGGAACTCTAACTTGGTGCTTTCTTTTAGCTTCCCGTCGTAACAGCGATGCTGTTCGAGTGCCGTTTGACCCCTCGATGAAATAGATGAAATTGCGCCAACTAATAGATATTTAATGATCACTGACTTTAAAGAGACTGGCACTTCCACGAAAGTGTTGTGCTGAAACCTGTCTAGCAATATTTCGTCGATGCCAAGCCGTTCTAGGACTCCACAAAGCTTTCCTGTTCTATGATTGAAGCAAGAAGCTAGTAGAGAATATTGTCCCAATGAACGTGACCACCTCTTTTTATGCTTTTCAAATAGCCAAGGAAGCCTTCTGAAGATTTCACATGGCAACCAGTTTTGTCCAATTCGCACTGGCCAATCTGAAGAGCGAAGCAAAATTATCCCATAGAATTCTAGTACAACAGCTCCAACCAAGAGGACAATAGAGATACTTGTATCAACATTTGAGTAGCAATGGCATGACTTCTCCTTCACGAAGACAATTAATAAAATCATTAACAAAGCGGAGAACGAACAGAAGGAACTGATAAAGGAGGATGCATCCCGACCAAGTGTAAGTTAGGAAGGCCTTCGTGTAGAGCACATCAAATAGATAACCCAATTCAATCTCTATTATGTCAAACACTTCAATCCCCGCTATTCCCATTGAGCTTATTGCTTCTTTCACAAAGGTAAGTTCGGGATTGTCCGTTTCCAACCAGTCTTACGTATACTGGACCTAATCCAGTTAACATATTATTGGTGAACCTGCCCTTTGCGGAGAAGAAATTAAAAATAGCAAGCCTGAATAGCCAGAATCTGGATGAGAGAGGTTACCCTAATTAAAGCCTCTGCCTCACAAGAATTATCAAGATTTTCCGCTGCCATTCGGAATAAGGTATATTGCCTGATATCCATTGACTGCCCGCCAAACGAAGAATCCAGACCCGCTCCCCATTCTTAATAACTCCGACCAAGAGAAGAGGAAATGTTAGGAATGAGAGCCAAGAAGTAGTCCAAGACAAAAGGACGACATAAATGGCTAGGACCAGTTGGACAATTGCCCCAACCAAGTGTCTCAGCCACAAACTATTATCTTCGTAGGCATATGCAGTTACGGTACCTGGTCCACCAAGGTGCAGTAATAGCAATGGCGCCCACAATGCCTTTAGTACTTCGTTGGTTGGATGAACAACATTAGTGGAATCAACTTGGGCCTGTGTAAGGTTGCCTAAGGCAGCTGTGGCCACCCAATCAGCCATTAAGTACGCAACCCAAACAACGAGACTTATCCACTACTGGCACAGTATTTCCTGCGGTTTCCTAAGATGAGGAGAGTTACTTGTAAGATGAAGCTGAGGAGAATCATGACCCGAATGTCCCAGGCGTTCCATAATTTCCTCACCCAAACTGGGATTGGATTCATAATATTCTGCACCCTTTCCTGTTCATGTATATGAGGGGTTGAAGACAAAGGAGCTAAGCTTTTAAGAATGGCGCGGAAGGATGCAACACATGCTAATTGGTCTAATAATATTGATTAAAAAAGTCTATAGCCATGCATGCACTTCATTGTCAAACAATGTTTGAGTAAAAAGTTTGAAATCAGTGGTGATTAGAATTGTCAAATTCCAAAGAGTTAACTTTCAGCAACCAAGCCACAAGATCCGCCATTAACAAGATCAATTTATAGCTACCATTGCTATATATCTCGTATGCTTACTCATAAACATGTACATATGTTTAATTTGCATGCCTCCAAAGCATGCTTGTAAGTAGATGAAAACAAAAGTTTTTAGAAAAATACGAGGAAGAAAATAATTCGGAAAATAGAGATATCATATAAGAAATATAAGAAAGCAATAGTTTACTAATAAGGGCATATATATAGATTCTAATTTAAGCATGCTCATTGCATCAAAGACAAATATATATTTTGTGTATTGATAAGATATTTATGATGAGAACTAGTACTTTTTGAGAATGTTTTGGCATTTAAAGAGAGCCAAATTCATCATTAAACTTTGTTAATTTGGACATATATGCTTGTTTGAATAGAATCTAATTGTTCGAACAGATATACTTGGGGATAATTTTGAATTTTCGTCACTGATGAACATCTGCGACCGGGCTTCAGGATGAAATTGTTTTTTTCGTTGCTGATAAGCTTCTATGACGAAAATAGTATCTGATCTAGTGACAAAAAATTTCACCACTAAAGACCGAAAATGTCGTATTGAGGGTATGCATATATACACATTTATTCTAATTTAAGCATGCTCATTGCATCAAAGACAAATGATTACAAAACTAAACTAATCAATTGGTGTACAATTTTGTCATTGGTAGATAATAATTAAGTTATTGGACGATTTGGTGACATTTAGGAATTTTTTTTTGTAGCATGCTTTTTTATTATCGAAGATAAAAAATTGTTTCATTCCTAAAACACTTTCAAATTAAGTATTAAAGTCAGATACTATCTAATCTATGTAGGAGATTGTATATAAAGAAGAATGTATCTATAGACGATGGAAATATGAAACTTACCTCACTTCTCTTGAGCGATTGATGAAAGAAAGACCGATGAATTAATTGATACTCTATTTTCTAAATGTTTTCAGGATGTTAGATTGTCACATGTATATATATCTTGAAAGGATTCTTAGAAGAGAATAAATTACTTGTACTTTACCTATAGGACTACAAAGAAGAGAATAAATTACTTGCTTTCACTTTACCGAAATTATATAGGACTACAAAGAATAGAATAAATTACTTACTTTCACTTTACCCAAACTATATCTAGAAGTGAATGAAAAAAAGTAGAGATAAATTATTATCCTTTACCAAAGCTATATATCCAGATGTGCTTGTCAAGAAAAGTCCTTAACTGAGTAGCGGTTCGTTATTCTAAGCATTTGAGGAGCTTCAATTAGTATGATCCCTACTAATCTTTCTTGAGGGTTGCAGATTACTTGCTTTGCATCCCATCAATGTTTAATCTAGTTATTATATAGCTAGTTTCCGTATGATAATTAATTAACGCAGAAGTTTTAGAGAATATTATTAATATTTTCTCATAACCGTAATTAACCAAAAGTTATATATCGAGGCCAAAATCAACCTCATGATGTAGCCTTATAGTTTAAATCTCGAGGTTATAAGGAGCATATGGAGAATGGTCCATCTCGTTTCCCCAAACACATTTTTATCCAGCCCTATTACAACCAAAAGATATACAAAAACCAACAAGCTTCGCACAAACAGCAAAGCCTTTTTCAAAACATTGTGCTCGACATCAACACGTACACAGTAACACAAATAAAGCTTACATATTACGACTAATAGAAGATTCCAACTAATTTTGAACTACTCATACGAAGACATCAGGGGAAAGAAAGTTTATCCCTCATGTTTTGGAGAACAAATGCTGTAGGAGTCGAGCAACTAGTTTTTCCATTTTATCCCTTGATCTCCCTGTTCCTTGGTGCAGGCGGGATTTGACTGAGGTATTATGCACGAAAGAGCAGGGAAGGCGATGAGGGGTGTGAGGAGAGAGGGTAAAAACTACGACGAGAAGTTGGAAGAAAGACCACATCTTGAATATCAATTTAATCATACAAAAACAAGAGTTACTTGAACTGGACTTCGGTGACGAAGCAGAGTACCCAGCATCTTCTTGAACATTTGTGGAAGAAACAGACCTGCCTGCTCCTGAATATAAAGGAAAGAAGCAGAAAGAATGAATACTGCCTTGATGAATAGTACATTTGAAATGGAGCTGTGGACCTATCGACTCTATGCTCTTTTTACTGATAAGATGTGAGCACCAACAGCACCGAGGATAGCATTAGCATAATATGAGCTCCAGTTCCCATGAGCTAGGAAATGTGATTGCATATGAACACAGATTTTAGGATCTTGATTCAATTGATTAAGCAGATCTCCAGTTGATTAAACGTATATGTTTATTATGGTGCAGACATTATATCACATTGATTGACATAGCGCCGAAACGAATATAACATTTACCATATTTATTGCCATCATAAGGATGGGTGCCCGAGACATCTATTCTTGAAAGTGTGCTCCTCGCATATCCATGCTTTAGACTCTCAGAGGTGAGAACGATAACCCCACTTTGCATATGACAGGCTTAAATTTGAATTGGAGATATTTGAAAAACGTATATTTACTATGTATCTCTGATGGTTTGGCTTTTAGTTCCAGAATCCAGATGTAAATAATAACTTATGCAAGAGACAGGATTTCATGAGGTTCTGCACCATCAACTAACCCACAATACGATCTCTCAAAAAGAACATGTAGTATTTGCGTACTAGGTCTAATATAAATTCAAAGCAGTTACAGCCAACTCTTGATACAAAGGAAGTAATCATGCTCAGTACCTGAACTGACTTTTGCCAATTGAATGTCCAAAGTCATCTTCAAGCACATATAGAAGCTTCTTGTATGTATGATCAACAATGTCTTTTTCTTGAAACTCCTTCAACAACCTCACGGCCTCTTGGTCTGCAGATTTCATCCAAGACAGTCCTGTAAGTAATGAAATCAGCTGATCTCCGCTTTTCCACCATCTCCCATAGGTGTCTCACTGCCTCATCAACCTCTCCACCAAGAGCCAAAGCACTCACGAGTGAGTTATAGGACTTAGTACTTGGAAGAAAGCATTTCATGGCACAACTCTTTAGCATTGTTCGTTCGTTCTTGTGCACATAACCCATGGATCAAATAATCATAGGAAAATGAGTTGGGCAAGCAATTATACACCAGACCCATCTGATGAAATATCCTTAGAGCATCATTTACATGAAGAGAAAGCACATAACCCTTTATCATAGAATTCAAGGAAATAATATGGTTCAATTCCATCATTTACCATCTGCCTAAACAAGCATCTGATAGTCTCCATGTACATGTGGTTTATATAAGAATTATTTCCCCGACTCAAGAATGCTGCAAAAAGAAGATTATATGTTCTAATTGAAGGCCTACAATCCAAATTTCTGCTGTTCTTCATGTGCTTAAATATATTGACAGTTCAGCTTCCGTGCCTCCAGTGCCTCTGAACCAACATCGGCAAGCACTTGGTTTACAACATCATCCATTTCTTGGTACATTTTTGCCGCACCAAGCTTCTTTATTGTAATGTGATAAGAGCAGACATCGTGCCTAAATCTATGCTGTTGTGATGCCCAATTGAATAGCTCCAAGCACACTTTCGGATCTTCTTGGAGGGTAATGACATTGGAAAGCTCTTCGGCAGTAAACCTCGGCGGAAGCTGGGAAAGCATGTTGATATTGGGCTTCATCAAGCAAGAGATTTTGATCTTTTACGCTCTCTCCTTCTATCGATTTAGTAGAGTATAAAGAATACACACAAACTTTCCCATCCAGGGATCGAATTCCATGTGAAGGTACTTTGCGACATTGGCCAACTTGGGTCTGATTAGTGTACGTTCTTCAAGGTGAGAATAAGGGTAGTTACAAAGTTAGAGAAGCTTTTAGTATATGGATAGAAATCATGAAATGAGTTCATGGATATCTGATTGGTTGAATTTCTGCTTGAGAAAATATAGCTCAAGCACCTTCTATGCATAAAGACCATGTTATCAAAACGAGTAAGAGTGTGTTGCCCATAACAGCTTAGATCGATCGACTACTCAAAAAAAAAAAAAAAGTGAAAACGTATAGTTGGATATCAGAATCTCGAAAAAAGGGCTATTCAATCGGAGTTGAAGTGAATGAGGTGATGTGAAGCTGAGAGTTGAAGAAGAGAGCGACGGAGTGAATAGTGGAGCCTGAGCTTTATGTTATTGCAGGGAGGGAGCCAAATAGTAGAACATAGCTGTACACTACAATGGAGTTGGAAACATTGATTTGACGAAGTGGAGGAAAGTGATCAAGGATGGAAAGCAGAGTCATTTCACGACATGGCCAATGACTACACTGATGTGAACGTTCTGCTCACCTATTACGAACTTCTGAAAAGAAAACTGCAGAAGGGAAGAAAAGTAATGCACAGATTAGAGAAGTCAACATTCGCAATCCATTCCCAGCATGTTAACAACAATCAATAGTTTAGTTGATAAACACATGCTATATTGTTAAGCAACTTTGAGTGAAGAACAAGAATATTATAAAAAGTTCTCGAACGAAACACGTCATTTCTTTAAACAAGTCTATAGTCCTTAAGCTGCTTGGCAACATATATTTGGTAGCACATGTGATAAAGCAGAGATATCCAAGCCCGCAACAGAGAATTTCAAACCACAAACCTCACCTGCCTACCCACATGAAGGATCAATTTCATATAAGTGCAGCTTCTGAATTTAATTAACAAAACAATACTACTGTTTCCTGCCGTCACAAAGAGTTTTACCGAGATTGTGAGTATAATTCTTAGTCGGGTGCAGTGAAAACAACGAAATCCAAGCAAAACCCCCGAGAAGCCAAATATACGAACGCGAACGGTAAATCAGATCTAAACCCAACAGAGTTCATAAGAAATCCAGATAAAAAAAAACAGACATGAGCATAAATAAAAACTCAATTCCGTAAGCTAATAACAAACAAAAACCTGGTTTTATTTTTTATTTTTACAAACCAATAACAAGGGCATTAGAAGAGCAGCAATAGACAGAGTGACAGAGACCTGAACCTGTGGCAGAAGAAGAAGAAGCAGGAGGATAAAACTAGCAAGAGAGACTCCCTCGCCGACCTCTGAGACAGCTATGAAGAGTTACAGCCGACAGAGACGAAAGGATTTTGCCAAACGAGAGAGTCTGCGATGGATCTTCTTTTCTTTTTCTGTTGTTTGTTTTTGGGGAAAATGATAACTTGCTCCACGAAGTATAACTGTATAGGCCACGCACTATCAAGGCATTTCAGTTCCGAAATTATTAATATGTAATTCGTAAATAAAATAGACTTTATGATCCATTTATCATTTATATTAATTATAAAATATATTTAGAGAACGCATTGATAAATTTTGGTTATTTACATCAGTAGTGCAAAATAAGTTTTTCCAAAAAAACATTTTCCAGCACTTATAACAAAATGATTTCTAGTCGATTGCACTCTTTCTTACCCAAAAAAAATGTTAGGTTCCATTTAGACTTTAGGATGCATGGTTACTAAGGTCCAAGAAATATTATAACAATTAAATATATTTTTCATTTGTATAAATTTTTTTTAAAATATTTTCGTAAAAGATAGTGATATGAAATGTGAACATCACTCAAAATGCAATAGAATATAATCAATTACAGAAAGCAATAGTTCTTTACAATCAGAATTTAGTATTTTCCTTCACCGTTATGACAGCTGAGGATATAGAAACTTAGAAAGTGGATAGAACAAAGGACTTAAATAATATGGATGAAGTTACATAATACGACTCTTAAAAGAAAATAATTTCTTTTAGCATTTTATAAATCTTTCTAGACTCAAAATTTGATCTCGTAAACAAATATAGGTTTGTTTAACAGTGTGAGTTATACTCTAAATTTCTAATTTTTATATTAAAAAATATATTTTTTTACCCATAAATTATAAAAATATTAACACGTTACAACTCGTATTATTGATTTGATAATATTTAGTATCTCAACTACTATAGACCTACAAATTACACCTGACGTTAGGATTTTCTTAAATGTAGTAGTCTCGAACTACACCGAGGTTGCAAATTGAAACCAAATAGTAGGTTAGAGGTGAAGTTTATTTAGGTTGATAATTGTGGTTGAATTGTAAAGAGGTGAAAGATATATATATATATATATATATTCTGACGAGAAGGAATCTCATGCCCTCATTTTTAATTTCAAGGCTCTGAATATAAACGTTAGGATTATCGTGGATATTTGAGCTAGAGTCAACAATTTGGTAGCTTTGACCCCTAGCCATCTCGCCCATGCCCCTGGGGCAAATATACCTCCTTGTCCTTTTGCCTGTATAACACAATTTTCTTTCAAGGGACCAGGGAGAGCTTTCAAATTTTTTGGGGACCGGAGCGAGCTTTCAAACTTTGGTGGGGGTGTAACCTAATAAAGCAATATTATCACATGTTTTGAAGTTTAATTCAAGAAAAAGTTAAAAGATTCAGTACTGTCAAATAAAATATATTGATACTATTCTCTAGTTATGATGGGATACTATCAGGAATGAGAGAAGGTTATACACTAAAAAAAACAAACAAAAAACTTACAGTGGCGGTCACAAAACGCTAGTATATGCCTAAAAATGCTGGTAAAAAATTTCACCGTTGTTTTTTTTAGCTAAGTTGGAATGCCGCAATATGTGCGTCAGGTGTAGGGTTTTCGCAACATTATTTTTGAAAAATGATGGTGAAAATCTAGTCTTTAACGGTGTTTTAAAAATGCTGGGGAAAGTCTCTAACAATACTGCTAAAACTCACATTTTTGGTAGTGTTTTTCAAAAAAGTCACTAAAACTCGCACTTTGGTAATGTTTTTTAAAACGTCGCTAAAACTCATTTTTGGCAGCACTTCTTTGAAAACGCCGATAAAACTAACACTTTTAGCGGCCCTTCAAAACTCACACTTTTGACAGCATTTTTAGAAAAAGTCTAAAACGTACACTTTTGATAGAGTTTTTCAAGAAATATTACTACAAATTTTCTTTTAGCAGCATTTTTATAATATCTTTGTATGCAAAAGTGATTAAAAATAATATTTAATAGCGTTTTTAAGTGACCGTCACTGGAATAACCGCTGGTATAGGTAGGTTTTCTTTTGTAGTGATAGTAGGCTAGTAGCTACTCAGTTAGGGTCCGAGAGAAGAGGATGAGGGTGTTCAAGATGGTAACAGTATGAATATGCGGCTGATGTATGAAATGTCTTTACTTTTTTTACCGAGGTTGGACTTTGGAGGAGGAGAGATCGTAGAGGGTCTAGAAGATATACAGGCGGTTGGACGTGGGTTGGATTGCTATCTTTATAGCGTGCAATAGCGTGCATATAGGTTATAACCTTCAGCGGAAAGAAAAATAGTCAATTTTCTTCATTTACGGTGTTATCTTGAGATTTCTCTGGAATGTATTAGGCCATCAGCATGCTAGTCTTGTTCAAGAATATCCAACAAAGCGGTCCGGTTTTTTTGATCACTTTGGTAGGGGTTTGATGACTGATTGACCTGATTTTTTTGTTTTTGTAGCAAAATGTCCGGACCAATTTACACGTATTTCAATTAATCTTAAAATTTGTGTAATATAGTCTTCCGTCCTACATAAATTAGACAGTTTTCGAACTAAAGATTATAGAGGTGACTCCAAAGGACTAGTAATATTATAAAATTTTAAACTTAGAACTTTAAAGGAAGTAAATCACCAAGACCCAAGCCTTAACTACGATGTCAATCTATCGAAGTTTGATTAATCTGACTTACGTGGGCTAAGTTTAGAGGAATTAATATTACATAGGCATGACCCCAGCGATTCATTAGAGTGGAACCAAACACAGTAGGCTACTTGCTTTCAGCAACCTCTGGGTGCACATGCGGTGCCTACAATTATTCCCTCTCTTCAAGTATACTACACATATTACCTTATCTTGAAGTACAGGGTATTAAGGAACTCTCTAGCCATTTCTTCCCCGGAGTTCATATGACTCGACTGATCTTTCGCCGAAGCAATGAACCCAATTCTATATCTGCTGTGCAACATTAATTTCTTTGATCTATAATTCTTTTTTCCTAAGTAATTACACACCCAATACTTGTTTGTACACGAATTTCATCAAAATAAAAAAAGTGTCAATTTCTTTCTTTTTTAATACAAAAGGTGGTTGAGAGCGAGTAGCATAACCGACTTTTTTTGGACGTGACCATAAAAACTCTCATCCGCTATAGATATTGGATTGAGTTATAACTACCGCACCCAAAGAAAGAAAGACCTCATCACAACCCTACGAAAGCGCAACTAAGAAATCCCAAGGTCAGGGTGACAATTGAACCTAAGCTTATCTAAGCATATTGACTTTTGATACATAACTGGCCTGGGTCACGTGTAGCTCTTGGATATAGATAGAAGCTGGCCATTGGCATCTTTACAGTCAACATCTCTTTGCGTAAGAATGGATAGGAAGCTGAAAACATATAGGACTGTGGGACTCGTAGTTGGTGCATTCGATGTTTTGTCGAGTCATTCATTCATTCCATTTCTGTTAAGGTGTTGGACATGACCCAAATTTTTTTTTGTTTGTTTAACTTTTATTTCAAAAAATTTTATTCTTTTAGTCATTTTTCCAAGAAGAACTTGGTGATCTATATTTTGAGTGCCTAATCTACATCCCCATTTCTCCAACTACTCTGTTACCATTACGAGTACTGCTGGAATGCTGCTATATATTTGCTTTCTTATTGATAAGCTTTATAATTAATGCTGTTCTCTTTTGTTTGTTCCCTTTTGGGTAAATTTCTTTGTTAATATTGAATAGACCACTACAGTTTCACGATTTCATGGGATGCACAGAAGGCTGGATCTGGTTTGTTTGCAGGAAATTAAGAAGCTCTCTATTATTGCTTAGCTTGTGCCAATCAAAGCTTGGGATTTGTAGCAAGACCATAAGGTTAGGACCTTGGTGGTAACCTTATCGCGTTTCAGTGTCAAATTCAAGCCAATGACACCTCGTCTAGATTTGAAAATTTTGATCGATCAATGAATTCCCTAAAAGACACATTGAGCATTGCCTCCCCCCTATCTAACCAAAAGAGGTCCTGGTGTGACCCGGCATGATGTGACCACACTCTCATATATTATTGTCATCTCCATTCATTGCAACTGAGAGGATAGTTCAACAGTTGAAATCACGGATTTTCATTTTTGGACAAATCCTATCTCATAGGTAAGGGTGAGTTCAAATCCTACCATTTGCGAGCATGATCTTGACTTCTATGATACTTTCTGAAATTTACTGCAGTACTTTCAGTTTGGTGGGTACATTTTTCAGCTAAGTCAAGTCAATTTGAGTCTAATGCATAAAAATAAGGTACAACAAATTCACCTTGTAACGAAAAAAAAAAAAACAAAAAAACTTCTGAACTCATGTTTGTCCGCTTCATCAAGTAAGTTCTATTACACACATGAAAGGAAAGGAAGACACTAAAAAACCCATTTCCTCATATCACAGAATTGATGATGAAATTAGGTTGCAGCAAACACATTTTCTTCTTCAAGATAGAAAAAACAGAAAACAAATTGTTTTCCAAGAGAAATTGAATCTGTAGAATATACTCAGTAAACTATGGGGGAAATGCATTTCGTTTTACCAATTTGAAAACATTATTCCTCTAGATGTGTACCTTAGGAGTGAGGATTCATAAATTTTTCTTGTGTTTTTACAACACAGTCAGTGCTTTGGACAACTGGGTTGGCGACAAGATTCCAGGATCAACCATTCTCTTACATGATTTGAGAGACAAGATCCAAAATTCAATCACTAGAAGGGATATAAGAAAATGGAGTATTTCGGGCAAAAAGCATGGACCTACAAGACTTCGATGCTAAACCACTCAGGTTTCAATATATGGTCTCCGAAGGTTGATATGGTACATGAACACAGAACCAATCCAAAAGAAAAATGACAGACGATGAGCAGATCAAAGCAAATCACGGAGAAAATATGGAGAAGGGCCAAGAGGGGGACAAAATCAAACATAAACCAACAAAGTAATATAATTATCAACTAAGGCGGACAACAGTTGGACCAAACATGGTAAGAAATTTCAGTGAAGTTAAGCAGCTTTAGCTGTACTAGCCAAGTAACAGTGGGCCAGATCATGCAGAACAGCGGCCAGATCTCCGTCAAACTCACCTTCTTTGATCTCTCCAAGCAGTACCCTCTCAAGGTTTCCGAGGGTAGCCATTTCTTGATTTGCATGCAGTTCCTCTCTGGCTCGTGATCTCTGCCGCTTTATAGCCTCCCTTCTGCGATCATGATCTGCCATCCTGCACCACAACAGCAAAAAAAGAAGGAAAGATAAATAGTTGATTCACAAAGAGAGAGAAAGAGAGATAGGGAGAGAGGGAGGGAGGTTCATGGCAAAAAATATACTCCTGAGAGAGAGAGAGGGGATGGGAAATCCCTGAAGCACAGAGAGGAAGGCCATAGAAGCCATGGAGGTTTAACAATGACAGCATTTTTTCTCTCTTTGGAGGGTCAGGAACAAAAGGAGAGAGAGAAGAAATTTGGTTCTTGGCGGTTTGATCTTTTTATTTTTATTTCCTAGGCTCCTAGCTCATGGTCTGATCTTACTCTTTTACTACGGAAATTTATGTGGGAAGACGTGTTAGTACGGTCTCTCTCACCCCTTCTCTAGGCTGCAGTATCCCTATCAAGACACTAAAATCCAACAGTTAGGGGATTGATTCATCTGATATTGTGATTTTTTTTTTTAAAATTGAATATCGGATAGTTCATGCATATTTTGATTAATTTCGAGTTTTTATATTTTTTTGATGCGAGTGACTTCAAAAACATCTACTAAATTTTAAATTTGAGACCCTAATGACTCATTTAGTAATGTGAATTTTTTTTATAATTGAATGTCGAATCAATTTATGCACATTTCGATCAATTTCGAATTTTTACACATTTTTTATGTGAGTGACTTCAAAGGGTTAATAACATGTACTAAATTTTAAATTTAAGACCTTAAAAATAATAACAAACTTTTAAATTTCAAGCATTAACCCCTACGTTAGTCCTTAGAATTTACCGTGTAATTTTTTTTTCTTCTTCTTTTTGCCCCTTCATGATTATAGATTGCATAGTACCGCACGAAGTTGCCCCATTACAAGAGCCAAGAGACCTTGCTACGTTTCGTTGTGCTTTTGAAAATATTTTTTTAATGATTAAATATTTTTTTTGAGATTTATTTATTTATTTTTGAGTAATGTGTGAAAGTGGTGGTGGGTGTGTTGGCTGGGGCCTGTCCGTGGAGGTTTGCTATTTAATGATAATAGTAGGACCATTAATGCAGCAATTGATTATTCGCCATTTGTACACTTTGACGTTTGAACGACTACAAGAC
>CM025849.1:14037355-14186213 GCA_003952965.2 Morella rubra | reverse complement strand
TAAACTAATCAATTGGTGTATAATTTTGCCACTGGTAGATAATAATTAAGTTATTGGACAATTTGGTGAAATTGAGGAATTTTTTTTTGTAGTATGATTTTTTATTATCAAAGATAAAAAATTGTTTCATTCCTAAAACACTTTCAAATTAACTATTAAAGTCAGACACTAATCTATGCATATGTAAGAGATTGTATATAAAGAAGAATGTATATGTAGAAGATGGAAAGATGAAACTTACCTCACTTCTCTTGAGCGATTGATGAAAAAAAGACTGATGAAGTAATTGATACTATATTTTCTAAATGTTTTCAGGATGTTAGATTGTCACATGTATATATATCTTGAAAGGATTCTGGAAAACACAAAGAAGAGAATAAATTACTTGCTTTGTTTACCCAAACTATATATCCAGAAGTGAATGAAAAAAAGTAGAGAAAAATTCCTTACTTGTACTTTACCAAAGCTAGATGTGGTTGTCGTGTTTTGTCAGAAAAGTCCTTAACTGAGTAGCGGTTCGTTATTATAAGCACTTGAGGAGCTTCAATTAGTCTGATCCTACTAATCTTTCTTGAGGGTTGCAGATTACTTGTTTTGCATCCCATCAATGTTTAATCTAGTTATTATATAGCTAGTTTCCGTATGATAATTAATTAATGCAGAAGTTTTAGAGAATATTATAAATATTTTCTCATAACGGTAATTAACCAAGAGTTATATATCGAGGCCAAAATCAATCTCATGATGCTGCCTTATAGTTTAAATCTCGAGGTTATAAGGAGCATATGGAGAATGGTCCATCTCGTTTCCCCAAACACATTTTTATCCAGCCCTATTACAACCAAAGATAACAAAAACGAACAAGCTTCGCACTAACAGCAAAGCCTTTTTCAAAACATTGTGCTCGACATCAACACATACACGGTAACACAAATAAAGCTTACATATTACGACTAATAGAAGATTCCAACTAATTTT
Source organism: Morella rubra (assembly GCA_003952965.2). Classification (NCBI taxonomy): domain Eukaryota; kingdom Viridiplantae; phylum Streptophyta; class Magnoliopsida; order Fagales; family Myricaceae; genus Morella; species Morella rubra. Next base: position 14,185,235 of record CM025849.1, on the reverse strand, counting down.
GAACTACTCATACGAAGACATCAGGGGAAAGAGAGTTTATCCCTCAATGTTTTGGAGAACAAATGCTGTAGGAGTCGAGCACAATTGTCTTCCTTATTTTTTCCATTTTTGCTCCTTTTAGAGGCGACAGCAGGAGGTGGCCTCAGCCCATCCCTTGATCTCCCTGTTCCTTGGTGCAGGCGGGATTTGACTGAGGTATTATGCACGAAAGAGCAGGGAAGGCGATGAGGGGTGTGAGGAGAGAGGGTAAAAACTACGACGAGAAGTTGGAAGAAAGACCACATGAAGCAACTTGAATATCAATTTAATCATACAAAAACAAGAGTTACTACACGGCAAGCATGAACTGGACTTCGGTGACGAAGCAGAGTACCCAGCATCTTCTTGAACATTTGTGGAAGAAACAGACCTGCCTGCTCCTGAATATAAAGGAAAGAAGCAGAAAGAATGAATACTGCCTTGATGAATAGTACATTTGAAATGGAGCTGTGGACCTATCGACTCTATGCTCTTTTTATTGATAAGATGTGAGCACCAACGGCACCGAGGATAGCATTAGCATAATATGAGCTCCAGTTCCCATGAGCTAGGAAATGTGATTGCATATGAACACAGATTTTAGGATCTTGATTCAATTGATTAAGCAGATCTCCAGTTGAACTTAATTAAACGTATATGTTTATTATGGTGCAGACATTATATCACATTGATTGACATAGCGCCGAAACGAATATAACATTTACCATATTTATTGCCATCATAAGGATGGGTGCCCGAGACATCTCCACCATTCTTGAAAGTGTGCTCCTCGCATATCCAAAAGATTTGAATTGTATGCTTTAACAGACTCTACCGCAACCATGAAAAGAGTCATCATTCAATTAAGATACAATGAGAACGATAACTTTAACCAAAAAAAAAAGTGAAGAAAGAGAAAGACACTTTGAAACTTATAATTGATATGACAGGCTTAAATTTGAATTGGAGATATTGAAGTGAAAAACGTATCATTTACTATGTATCTAAACAACTAAAAGATCTCTGGTTTGGCTTTTAGTTCTCAATTTTCCAGAATCCAGATGTAAATAATAACTTATGCAAGAGACAGGATTTCATGAGGTTCTGCACCATCAACTAACCCACAATACGATCTCTCAAAAAGAACATGTGGTATTTGCGTACTAGGTCTAATATAAATTCAAAGCAGTTACAGCCAACTCTTGATACAAAGGAAGTAATCATGCTCAGTACCTGAACTGACTTTTGCCAATTGAATGTCCAAAGTCATCTTCAAGCACATATAGAAGCTTCTTGTATGTATGAAAATCAACAATGTCTTTTTCTTGAAACTCCTTCAACAACCTCACGGCCTCTTGAACTCTTCCTCGTCTGCAGATTTCATCCAAGACAGTCCTGTAAGTAATGAAATCAGCTGATCTCCGCTTTTCCACCATCTCCCATAGGTGTCTCACTGCCTCATCAACCTCTCCACCAAGAGCCAAAGCACTCACGAGTGAGTTATAGGACTTAGTACTTGGAAGAAAGCCTTCCCTCTTCATTTCATCGCACAACTCTTTAGCATTGTTCGTTCGTTCTTGTGCACATAACCCATGGATCAAATAATCATAGGAAAATGAGTTGGGCAAGCAATTATACACCAGACCCATCTGATGAAATATCCTTAGAGCATCATTTACATGAAGAGAAAGCACATAACCCTTTATCATAGAATTCAAGGAAATAATATCTGGTTCAATTCCATCATTTACCATCTGCCTAAACAAGCATCTGATAGTCTCCATGTACATGTGGTTTATATAAGAATTATTTCCCCGACTCAAGAATGCTGCAAAAAGAAGATTATATGTTCTAATTGAAGGCCTACAATCCAAATTTCTGCTGTTCTTCATGTGCTTAAATATATTGACAGCTTGAGTCAGCTTCCGTGCCTCCGTAAAAAAGTAGATAATTGTGTTGTAAAGTGCCTCTGAACCAATGCATCGAACAGCAAGCACTTGGTTTACAACATCATCCATTTCTTGGTACATTTTTGCCGCACCAAGCTTCTTTATTGTAATGTGATAAGAGCAGACATCGTGCCTAAATCTATGCTGTTGTGATGCCCAATTGAATAGCTCCAAGCACACTTTCGGATCTTCTTGGAGGGTAATGACATTGGAAAGCTCTTCGGCAGTAAACCTCGGCGGAAGCTGGGAAACTGCATGTTGATATTGGGCTTCATCAAGTGGGGTTTCTGCAAGAGATTTTGATCTTTTACGCTCTCTCCTTCTAAAAGCTCTCGATGGGGCTTTAGTAGAGTATAAAGAATACACACAAACTTTCCCATCCAGGGATCGAATTCCATGTGAAGGTACTTTGCGACATTGGCCAACTTGGGTCTGATTCAAAAAGTGTACGTTCTTCAAGGTGAGAATAAGGGTAGTTACAAAGTTAGAGAAGCTTTTAGTATATGGATAGAAATCATGAAATGAGTTCATGGATATCTGATTGGTTGAATTTCTGCTTGAGAAAATATAGCTCAAGCACCTTCTATGCATAAAGACCATGTTATCAAAACGAGTAAGAGTGTGTTGCCTATAACAGCTTAGATCAAAAGGAATTTATCAGACTACGAGACGAATATAAATCAGGCAAAAAAAAAGGCAGAAATAGTGAAAACGTATAGTTGGATATCAGAATCTCGAAAAAAGGGCTATTCAATCGGAGTAGAAGTGAATGAGGCGATGTGAAGCTGAGAGTTGAAGAAGAGAGCAACGGAGTGAATAGTGGAGCCTGAGCTTTATGCTATTGCAGGGAGCGAGCCAAATACTAGAACATAGCTGTACACTATAATGGAGTTGGAAACATTGATATGATGAAGTGGAGGAAAGTGATCAAGGATGGAAAGCAGAGTCATTTCACGACATGGCAAATGATTACACTGATGTGAACGTTCTGCTCAACTATTACGAACTTCTGAAAAGAAAACTGCAGACGGCAAGAAAAGTAATGCACAGATTAGAGAAGTCATCATTTGAAATCCATTCCCACCATGTTAGCAACAATCAATAGTTTAGTTGATAAACACATGCTATTGTTAAGCAACTTTGAGTGAAGAACAAGAATATTATAAAAAGTTCTCGAACGAAACACGTCATTTCTTTAAACAAGTCTATAGTCCTTAAGCTGCTTGGCAACATATATTTGGTAGCACATGTGATAAAGCAGAGATTTGCAACCCAGCAACAGAGAATTTCAAACCACAAACCCCACCCGCCTACCCACATCAAGGACCAATTTCATACATGTGCAGCTTCTGAATTTAATTAACAAAATAATACTACTGTTTCCTGCCGTCACAAAGAGTTTTACCGGGATTGTGAGTATAATTCTTAGTCGGGTGCAGTGAAAACAACGCCAATCCAAGCAAAACCCCCGGGAAGCCAAATATACGAACGCGTACGGTAAATAAGATATAAACGCAACAGAGTTCATAAGAAATCCAGATAAAAAAAACACAGACATGAGCAAAAATAAAAACTCAATTCCCTAAGCTAATAACAAACAAAAACCTGGGTTTTATTTTTACAAACCAATAACAAGGGCATTAGAAGAGCAGCAATAGACAGAGTGACAGAGACCTGAACCTGTGGCAGAAGAAGAAGAAGCAGGAGGATAAAACTAGCAAGAGAGACTCCCTCGCCGACCTCTGAGACAGCTATGAAGAGTGACAGCCGACAGAGACGAAAGGATTTTGCCGAACGAGAGAGTCTGCGATGGGATCTTCTTTTCTTTTTCTGTTGTTTGTTTTTGGGAAAATGATAACTTGCTCCACGAAGTATAACTGTATAGGCCACGCACTATCAAGGCATTTCAGTTCCGAAATTATTAATATGTAATTCGTAAATAAAATAGACTTTATGATCCATTTATCATTTATATTAATTATAAAATATATTTAGAGAACGCATTGATAAATTTTGGTTATTTACATCAGTAGTGCAAAATAAGTTTTTCCAAAAAAACATTTTCCAGCACTTATAACAAAATGATTTCTAGTCGATTGCACTCTTTCTTACCCAAAAAAAATGTTAGGTTCCATTTAGACTTTAGGATGCATGGTTACTAAGGTCCAAGAAATATTATAACAATTAAATATATTTTTCATTTGTATAAATTTTTTTTAAAATATTTTCGTAAAAGATAGTGATATGAAATGTGAACATCACTCAAAATGCAATAGAATATAATCAATTACAGAAAGTAATAGTTCTTTACAATCAGAATTTAGTATTTTCCTTCACCGTTATGACAGCTGAGGATATAGAAACTTAGAAAGTGGATAGAACAAAGGACTTAAATAATATGGATGAAGTTACATAATACGACTCTTAAAAGAAAATAATTTCTTTTAGCATTTTATAAATCTTTCTAGACTCAAAATTTGATCTCGTAAACAAATATAGGTTTGTTTAACAGTGTGAGTTATACTCTAAATTTCTAATTTTTATATTAAAAAATATATTTTTTTACCCATAAATTATAAAAATATTAACACGTTACAACTCGTATTATTGATTTGATAATATTTAGTATCTCAACTACTATAGACCTACAAATTACACCTGACGTTAGGATTTTCTTAAATGTAGTAGTCTCGAACTACACCGAGGTTGCAAATTGAAACCAAATAGTAGGTTAGAGGTGAAGTTTATTTAGGTTGATAATTGTGGTTGAATTGTAAAGAGGTGAAAGATATATATATATATATATATATTCTGACGAGAAGGAATCTCATGCCCTCATTTTTAATTTCAAGGCTCTGAATATAAACGTTAGGATTATCGTGGATATTTGAGCTAGAGTCAACAATTTGGTAGCTTTGACCCCTAGCCATCTCGCCCATGCCCCTAGGGCAAATATACCTCCTTGTCCTTTTGCCTGTATAACACAATTTTCTTTCAAGGGACCAGGGAGAGCTTTCAAATTTTTTGGGGACCGGAGCGAGCTTTCAAACTTTGGTGGGGGTGTAACCTAATAAAGCAATATTATCACATGTTTTGAAGTTTAATTCAAGAAAAAGTTAAAAGATTCAGTACTGTCAAATAAAATATATTGATACTATTCTCTAGTTATGATGGGATACTATCAGGAATGAGAGAAGGTTATACACTAAAAAAAAATAAAACAAAAAATTTATAGTGGCGGTCACAATACGCTAGTATAGGCCTAAAAATGCTGGTAAAAATTTCACGTTGTTTTTTTTAGCTAAGTTGGAATGCCGCAATATGTGCGTCAGGTGTAGGGTTTTCGCAACATTATTTTTGAAAAATGATGGTGAAAATCTAGTCTTTAACGGCATTTTAAAAATGCTGGGGAAAGTCTCTAACAATACTGCTAAAACTCACATTTTTGGTAGTGTTTTTCAAAAAAGTCACTAAAACTCGCACTTTGGTAATGTTTTTTAAAACGTCGCTAAAACTCATTTTTGGCAGCACTTCTTTGAAAACGCCGATAAAACTAACACTTTTAGCGGCCCTTCAAAACTCACACTTTTGACAGCATTTTTAGAAAAAGTCTAAAACGTACACTTTTGATAGAGTTTTTCAAGAAATATTACTACAAATTTTCTTTTAGCAGCATTTTTATAATATCTTTGTATGCAAAAGTGATTAAAAATAATATTTAATAGCGTTTTTAAGTGACCGTCACTGGAATAACCGCTGGTATAGGTAGGTTTTCTTTTGTAGTGATAGTAGGCTAGTAGCTACTCAGTTAGGGTCCGAGAGAAGAGGATGAGGGTGTTCAAGATGGTAACAGTATGAATATGCGGCTGATGTATGAAATGTCTTTACTTTTTTTACCGAGGTTGGACTTTGGAGGAGGAGAGATCGTAGAGGGTCTAGAAGATATACAGGCGGTTGGACGTGGGTTGGATTGCTATCTTTATAGCGTGCAATAGCGTGCATATAGGTTATAACCTTCAGCGGAAAGAAAAATAGTCAATTTTCTTCATTTACGGTGTTATCTTGAGATTTCTCTGGAATGTATTAGGCCATCAGCATGCTAGTCTTGTTCAAGAATATCCAACAAAGCGGTCCGGTTTTTTTGATCACTTTGGTAGGGGTTTGATGACTGATTGACCTGATTTTTTTGTTTTTGTAGCAAAATGTCCGGACCAATTTACACGTATTTCAATTAATCTTAAAATTTGTGTAATATAGTCTTCCGTCCTACATAAATTAGACAGTTTTCGAACTAAAGATTATAGAGGTGACTCCAAAGGACTAGTAATATTTATAAGGTTTTAAACTTAGAACTTTAAAGGAAGTAAATCACCAAGACCCAAGCCTTAACTACGATGTCAATCTATCGAAGTTTGATTAATCTGACTTACGTGGGCTAAGTTTAGAGGAATTAATATTACATAGGCATGACCCCAGCGATTCATTAGAGTGGAACCAAACACAGTAGGCTACTTGCTTTCAGCAACCTCTGGGTGCACATGCGGTGCCTACAATTATTCCCTCTCTTCAAGTATACTACACATATTACCTTATCTTGAAGTACAGGGTATTAAGGAACTCTCTAGCCATTTCTTCCCCGGAGTTCATATGACTCGACTGATCTTTCGCCGAAGCAATGAACCCAATTCTATATCTGCTGTGCAACATTAATTTCTTTGATCTATAATTCTTTTTTCCTAAGTAATTACACACCCAATACTTGTTTGTACACGAATTTCATCAAAATAAAAAAAGTGTCAATTTCTTTCTTTTTTAATACAAAAGGTGGTTGAGAGCGAGTAGCATAACCGACTTTTTTTGGACGTGACCATAAAAACTCTCATCCGCTATAGATATTGGATTGAGTTATAACTACCGCACCCAAAGAAAGAAAGACCTCATCACAACCCTACGAAAGCGCAACTAAGAAATCCCAAGGTCAGGGTGACAATTGAACCTAAGCTTATCTAAGCATATTGACTTTTGATACATAACTGGCCTGGGTCACGTGTAGCTCTTGGATATAGATAGAAGCTGGCCATTGGCATCTTTACAGTCAACATCTCTTTGCGTAAGAATGGATAGGAAGCTGAAAACATATAGGACTGTGGGACTCGTAGTTGGTGCATTCGATGTTTTGTCGAGTCATTCATTCATTCCATTTCTGTTAAGGTGTTGGACATGACCCAATTTTTTTTTTGTTTGTTTAACTTTTATTTCAAAAAATTTTATTCTTTTAGTCATTTTTCCATGAAGAACTTGGTGATCTATATTTTGAGTGCCTAATCTACATCCCCATTTCTCCAACTACTCTGTTACCATTACGAGTACTGCTGGAATGCTGCTATATATTTGCTTTCTTATTGATAAGCTTTATAATTAATGCTGTTCTCTTTTGTTTGTTCCCTTTTGGGTAAATTTCTTTGTTAATATTGAATAGACCACTACAGTTTCACGATTTCATGGGATGCACAGAAGGCTGGATCTGGTTTGTTTGCAGGAAATTAAGAAGCTCTCTATTATTGCTTAGCTTGTGCCAATCAAAGCTTGGGATTTGTAGCAAGACCATAAGGTTAGGACCTTGGTGGTAACCTTATCGCGTTTCAGTGTCAAATTCAAGCCAATGACAACTCGTCTAGATTTGAAAATTTTGATCGATCAATGAATTCCCTAAAAGACACATTGAGCATTGCCTCCCCCCTATCTAACCAAAAGAGGTCCTGGTGTGACCCGGCATGATGTGACCACACTCTCATATATTATTGTCATCTCCATTCATTGCAACTGAGAGGATAGTTCAACAGTTGAAATCACGGATTTTCATTTTTGGACAAATCCTATCTCATAGGTAAGGGTGAGTTCAAATCCTACCATTTGCGAGCATGATCTTGACTTCTATGATACTTTCTGAAATTTACTGCAGTACTTTCAGTTTGGTGGGTACATTTTTCAGCTAAGTCAAGTCAATTTGAGTCTAATGCATAAAAATAAGGTACAACAAATTCACCTTGTAACGAAAAAAAAAAAAACAAAAAAACTTCTGAACTCATGTTTGTCCGCTTCATCAAGTAAGTTCTATTACACACATGAAAGGAAAGGAAGACACTAAAAAACCCATTTCCTCATATCACAGAATTGATGATGAAATTAGGTTGCAGCAAACACATTTTCTTCTGCAAGATAGAAAAAACAGAAAACAAATTGTTTTCCAAGAGAAATTGAATCTGTAGAATATACTCAGTAAACTATGGGGGAAATGCATTTCGTTTTACCAATTTGAAAACATTATTCCTCTAGATGTGTACCTTAGGAGTGAGGATTCATAAATTTTTCTTGTGTTTTTACAACACAGTCAGTGCTTTGGACAACTGGGTTGGCGACAAGATTCCAGGATCAACCATTCTCTTACATGATTTGAGAGACAAGATCCAAAATTCAATCACTAGAAGGGATATAAGAAAATGGAGTATTTCGGGCAAAAAGCATGGACCTACAAGACTTCGATGCTAAACCACTCAGGTTTCAATATATGGTCTCCGAAGGTTGATATGGTACATGAACACAGAACCAATCCAAAAGAAAAATGACAGACGATGAGCAGATCAAAGCAAATCACGGAGAAAATATGGAGAAGGGCCAAGAGGGGGACAAAATCAAACATAAACCAACAAAGTAATATAATTATCAACTAAGGCGGACAACAGTTGGACCAAACATGGTAAGAAATTTCAGTGAAGTTAAGCAGCTTTAGCTGTACTAGCCAAGTAACAGTGGGCCAGATCATGCAGAACAGCGGCCAGATCTCCGTCAAACTCACCTTCTTTGATCTCTCCAAGCAGTACCCTCTCAAGGTTTCCGAGGTTAGCCATTTCTTGATTTGCATGCAGTTCCTCTCTGGCTCGTGATCTCTGCCGCTTTATAGCCTCCCTTCTGCGATCATGATCTGCCATCCTGCACCACAACAGCAAAAAAAGAAGGAAAGATAAATAGTTGATTCACAAAGAGAGAGAAAGAGAGATAGGGAGAGAGGGAGGGAGGTTCATGGCAAAAAATATACTCCTGAGAGAGAGAGAGGGGATGGGAAATCCCTGAAGCACAGAGAGGAAGGCCATAGAAGCCATGGAGGTTTAACAATGACAGCATTTTTTCTCTCTTTGGAGGGTCAGGAACAAAAGGAGAGAGAGAAGAAATTTGGTTCTTGGCGGTTTGATCTTTTTATTTTTATTTCCTAGGCTCCTAGCTCATGGTCTGATCTAACTCTTTTACTACGGAAATTTATGTGGGAAGACGTGTTAGTACGGTCTCTCTCACCCCTTCTCTAGGCTGCAGTATCCCTATCAAGACACTAAAATCCAACAGTTAGGGGATTGATTCATCTGATATTGTGATTTTTTTTTTAAAATTGAATATCGGATAGTTCATGCATATTTTGATTAATTTCGAGTTTTTATATTTTTTTGATGCGAGTGACTTCAAAAACATCTACTAAATTTTAAATTTGAGACCCTAATGACTCATTTAGTAATGTGAATTTTTTTTATAATTGAATGTCGAATCAATTTATGCACATTTCGATCAATTTCGAATTTTTACACATTTTTTATGTGAGTGACTTCAAAGGGTTAATAACATGTACTAAATTTTAAATTTAAGACCTTAAAAATAATAACAAACTTTTAAATTTCAAGCATTAACCCCTACGTTAGTCCTTAGAATTTACCGTGTAATTTTTTTTTCTTCTTCTTTTGCCCCTTCATGATTATAGATTGCATAGTACCGCACGAAGTTGCCCCATTACAAGAGCCAAGAGACCTTGCTACGTTTCGTTGTGCTTTTGAAAATATTTTTTTAATGATTAAATATTTTTTTTGAGATTTATTTATTTATTTTTGAGTAATGTGTGAAAGTGGTGGTGGGTGTGTTGGCTGGGGCCTGTCCGTGGAGGTTTGCTATTTAATGATAATAGTAGGACCATTAATGCAGCAATTGATTATTCGCCATTTGTACACTTTGACGTTTGAACGACTACAAGACAAAAGAGTCTTTCGCCATTTAATTATAAGTGCACGGACATTGCAGCAATTTTATCGTGCGGCAAAGACTTGATAGGAACGCTTAAAAGAGTTTTTAGGATATAATTATTATAATAAGGATATTGCAGCAAGTTTATTATTAAACAAAACAGGAAAAAGGTGCCATAGTCTAAATGAAAATCAATTCGTATCGTACAACACCAAAATATAACCAATAACATTATATATGGACAATATTTTTTTTTTTAAAAAAAGAACGTTAGAAATAAAATAATTAACTTACAGAAAAAAGACAACAAAAAAATGCAGTTAGCATAGATATGCACGAGAATCTTCAATGTTAAAAATATTTATGTAACACGATTTTAACGATAAGATCTTATTTGAAGATGTATATTAATAAATTTTAATAAATTGTAGGATAAATGTGACAAACTTGTCATTTCAGACTTTCAAAATAATATTGACTTTGTAATTCAAGGGTGCAAAATGAAGTTTCTCAAAATCCTATAAATAACTTTACGATAAATACACTTTGTACGTACCCTTCAACTATAAGGGTCTTAACATTTTATATCTCCTACTATTTTTTTTTATCATATTATATTCATTAATTATTGATTTTAGACATTTTATACCTTTCAACAAAATTTACAGATAAATTTTAATCAAAAATTATTTTGTTATTGTCAAAATTATGAGTTTATCCTTATAAAATTGTCACAAAAAAAATATTATGAGAATAAACTTGTCATTTCTCATGTAAAAATATCAATTTAATATATAATGTAAAATGTCTATTATTAATAATTAGTAAATATAATATCATTAAAAAAAAAAATTAAACGACAAAGTACGATACCCTGAAAATTAAAAAGTGGATTATTTATCCCATAATTTTAGTAGCGTAGCAAAGAAAATGCTGGTAACTGCCTTCAGGAAGTAGGGACAGCAATCACATCGGATGAGATGGGCAATATTGGCCGAAGTGATATGTTATGGGGAAAGGTCAATAATGCTATGCGAACTTGATGATAAAGAGAAAAAAAAATCTTGAAAGGTTGAAGAAAAAGAATAATAAGAGAAAGAAGAATAAAGCGACAATCACCTCTTAGCTGCATGAGGTTTGGGCCAGGGCCTCTCCTCCACCTTGTTTTTGATGTGATCCATCAAGAGAAAGATCCATTCCACCTGGTCAGATCAAAGAAGAAAAGATTTGTTTAATGTCAACCAAATTCGATCAACGGAGGAGATCATCACCTTCAACCTCAAAGCTTGGACAACTTCCACCATTAGATCTGAATGTATAGGAGTTTTAGAAGAGGACTTAATCAATAATCAAGATCTAAGGCTCAAGTCACGAGTCCAACCGGCACAGATAGGACCTTTTTTTTTTTTTTAATTCTAAATAACGGCAAAGATGGGACAAATGAAAAGTTGATGTACAACTCATTTTTGAAATATTATTCTCCAAATCACAAATGAAAAAGACAAAGCTCCTTTTATCTCACTTGTTTCTTATTTCTGATCCCTCTGCCTCTGAACCTTGGAACCCCGATGACAATATTATCCAACTAATTGATGGTATTATTTTTCAGAAATGGTATAATGAAGTAACTATTTTTTCTTTTTCTAAATAATGGTGGAGTTTATTTTATAATGGATCAAAATACAAAGTGTTGAATACAGGGCTTTTAGGGCCGGTTACAATTAAATGGGGGCACATAGGCCCACTACAATAATTTTAAGGGCTTGAAGGGCCATAAAGCAAAAGGCAGTAAAGGCCACAAACCTATTGACCTGGGCAGTTGATGTCGGCCATGTGGCGTGTATACGCCGGAAGATGCCTTGTCGTGGTGGTCGTTGCTCTCCCTTCACTGAAATAAAGACCCAAAACGAAAAAGGAACAAACCTCCCTTATTTGAAATAGGAAAAGTAAAGGACAAGCACTAAACAGCTCTTGACCAGCCGATGGCAAGCCAGGAGGTGGGTGGACGGGAGTAGGTGGAACTCCTCCCATCGCCTAGATGAGGGATGTGCACTGGAGTGGAGGGTTCAGAACAAAAGGATTGGGGGCAGGGGCGGAAGCAGAGGGTGGCAAACAAGGGCGGCTGCCACCCATTGCTCTGCCCAAAAAAAATTTTTACATTTTTTTTTCATAGTTGGCTTGGGCCTGACACTTATTAGGCCCAGGCCCAACTAAAGCCTTGTGCCATTTTATCCTACGCGGCCTGGGCTTGATCCCCATTAGGCCTAGGCCGTTTTTTTTTTTTAAAAAGCCCTTTGCTTAAAAAAAAAAAAAAATTAAAACGGGGTGAAACTCGCTGTTTCACCTTGTTTAAAAAAATTTTAGCCGCTCTTCTGCGCAATCTCTCTCCCTCTATCTCACAGTTTCTCACTTCTCAGTTCTTAGCCGTGACCCATGAGCCGCCTGTTGCCCGTTGGTCGTTGCCCACAGCCTAGCTGCCCCACCGTCGCACCAGGTATAACCGGTTTGTCATTTCTAATTTCTCACTTTCTCTCCTCTATCAAGCGTCATCTTCTCACTTCTCTCTCTCTTTCACTGTTTCTCAGTCAGCGTCAACCACTCGCCCAGCCACTTCTCTGTCTCTCTCTCTCTTTCTCTTCTCTTTCATAGGTCTCTGTTCGTCGTGGGTGTGTTTTATGTTTTAATTTGATTAATATTAATGTTGTTTAATTTGTGAATTTTTTGAAATTGTGTTTAATTTGTGAGTGATTAATGTTGATTAATGCTATTTTATGTATTTAATTTGTGAGTGATTATTGATTAATGCTGTTTAATTTATTGTGTTTAATTTGTGAGTGTGATTCATGTGTGTGAAATGTGTTTAATTTGTGAGTGATTAATATTGATTAATGTTGTTTTATGTGTTTAATTTGTGAAATTGTGGGTGTGTATCATGTGTTTTATGTATTAAAGATGACAGATCATAGATGAGAGAGAAAGAGAGAGTTGAATAAATGCATTCAAATTGAATTAGATTTTTGCATATTGCTGCTGGCTGCATAAATCAAATTGAATTAGATTTATGTATTAGATTTCTATAATGTTATACAAAATGCATTGCCAACTGATTGATTGTTTTCACTTTTGTATTGATAATTTAAGTTTGTGATAAGAAAGCCACGCAGTGTGGAGTCGTTTAATACTCCTATCGTGGCTACTAATTCTGAAAATACTAGTTCAAAAAGACCTCACATTTGTTTAGTTGATATTGTGCTGACCTAGGTTACGTAAACCCATTAAAGAATATGATGTTGGGATTAAGGATAATTCGTAAGGAGTATTGATCAAAGTGCCATGATTTTTCCAAGAAGCAATACGGGCAAGAAATGAAGGGTTTTAGGAAGGCATGGTTTAAAAATTTTAATTGGTTGGAATATAGTGTTCAAAGGATGAGTGTAAATGGTGTTATCTGTTTAGGATTAGATGATATGTGTTTACATTACGAGATTTAGCAATTGGAAAAAGGCAGTGAAAGTTTTTGGTGAACATGTTGGTGCACATGATCGTGCTTGAAGCTAGAAGACAATGTGAAATATTACGACAAAGTGTGTCGCATTGTTATTTGGGCATGATGAATGTTTATATTTTAACAGCGGTTTTAGATGCATTCGTTTTCTTTTGATTGGCTTTTCGTGGTTGACGAGATGAGAGTTCAATAAGAAAGGACAATTTTCTTGCTTTTAACGTGTTTTGCCAACGTGATGAAAATTGCTAAGTGCTCCTAATTTGTTGATGGTGAAGCTAAGTTGATTAATGTTCGAGATAATTTATGAGGTTTATTTATGTGGACAATTGAAATTATTGATTGAATCTTTGACTATTGTTTAATGATTCAATGAGTTTTAGTTATGATTGAGTTCAATAGTCGAAGCCGTTTTTATCCAACCAATTGTTGGCTATTGTGGGTATTGAATAACTTGCAAATTGGTGGTGAATATGTACTTCATGCTCAAAGTTGTCATAGTGTATTAAAGATGACAGATCATAGATGAGAGAGAAAGAGAGAGTTGAATAAATGCATTCAAATTGAATTAGATTTTTGCATATTGCTGCTGGCTGCATAAATCAAATTGAATTAGATTTATGTATTAGATTTCTATAATGTTATCAAAATGCATTGCATAACTGCTGATTGTCTTGTCATTTCAGTTTTGACTTTATTTTAATTTATAAGTTCTAGATAATAAGAAAACCCACTTCATGATGCGAGAAAGTTTTCAAGCTATCGACACCTTGGCTTACCAGTGCGACTCGTGTCGATAATCATCTGATTTGCGTAATAGGATTGACTAGATGAATGATATCATGGTAATGTACATCCAGCGAGAAGTTTTAAAATTATTGATAACAAAGCTATTTTGCAACATTTTCAAAAGATGCAAACTTGTATGATCCAATTGTCACCTCTCAGTCCATAGTACGGTCATTCTAATATTTTAATGCTTTTAGTAAGACAATTATGCGAAATTATTTCGCCTTTAAAACCTTGATTTTAATCCTTCCGCCACTGGAGCTTAGAGTTTCTAATTCCTCTAATGATTATCAAAGTACTAACTATTGCTATATTTGATTTTGGTTTCTAATCTTAATTGTATTCAAGGACTTTTTTTTTTCTAAGCCAAGAAGGATTTATTGATTTTAAATAATTAAAAAAATCTACTTAAAAGCTTTCAAAATACTTGTATGTTCTTATATTTCTGAATCCTTGACTTTTGGGATTACCCAATTGTTCAAGGTCTTATTATTTTAATATGTGATACAGATGCAGCTTCAATATTATCTATGTAACTTTCACCACTGATACTAGTATCTGCTATCTGTTCTCTTAAACATTTATATAAGAAATTGTTTAAAACCACTATTTATCTTGCGCAGCCATGATTTTTCCAAGAAGCAATACGGGCAAGAAATGAGGGGTTTTAGGAAGGCATGGTTTAAAAATTTTAATTGGTTGGAATATAGTGTATCAAAAGATGAGGTATATTGCTTGTGGTGTTATCTATTTAGGCGACCTAGAGGAGGGAAGTCCGAGGGAGATAAGTTTACATCTACGAGATTTAGCAACTGAAAAAAGGCAGTGAAAGTTTTTGGTGAACACGTTGGTGCACATGATCGTGCTCACAATGAAGCTAGAAGACAATGTGAAACACTCAGAAATCAACGACAAAGTGTGTCGCACATGTTCTCCGCACATGGGCATGATCAAAAGAATGTTTATCGCATTCGTTTAACAGCGGTTTTAGATGCCATTAGTTATCTTTTGGGGCAAAGATTAACTTTTCGTAGTCATTACAAATCCGAGAGTTCAATAAGAAAGGACAATTTTCTTAAGCTTTTGGACGTGTTTTGCCAACGTGATGAAAAGGTTGCTAAGACACTTAACACTAATGCTCCTAGAAACAACTAAACGACTTCTCCAAAAGTGCAGAAGAAAATGGTGAGTGCTTGTGCAGCTAAGACCACACTTGCCATCATTAAAGAAATTGGGGATGGATTTTATTCTCTTATGGTTGATGAGTCTCGAGATAATTCAGTGAATGAGCAAATTGTAGTGGTTTTGAGATATGAAAACATATGTGGACAGGTGATTGAAAGGCTTCTTGGTCAGGAACATGTTATTGATACATGTTCTAAATCTTGAAAAAAACTATAGACAAATTGTTTGCAAGACATGGGTTGTCAATATCTAGATTGAGAGGTCAAAGGGTATGATAGGGCATCAAACATGTAAGGCGAGTTCAATGAGTCGAAGCCGCTCATTTTGAGGGACAATCCTTCTGCTACCCATATCCATTGTTTTGCTCACCAACTTCAATTGGCTATTGTGGGTATTGCAAAGAATAACTTTCAAATTGGTGATTTTTTTAATTATACTTCTATGATTGTGAATATGGTCAGAGCTTCATGTAAAAGGAAAGATGCTCTTCGGCAAATTTATCCAACATGAGAAGATAGTGGAGCGGTTGGAGAAGGGAGAAGATTTTCTAGTGGAAGGGGCAAAAATCAAGAAAACCAGTCTCGCACGACCGGGTGATTACTATATTTCATTACAATACTTTAGACAATTTAGTTTTTTTTTTCTTTGTTTATAGGTTTATAACTCTTATAATATTGTAGGTGACACTTGTTGGGTTCATACCACCTTACAATAATCCATTTTCTCACTATGTGATCATCAGTATTAGAAGTGCATGAACACATAAAAAAGGATGGTACTTCCCAGAACAAAGATCCATGGCTATGAATTTGATGGATAAGATGCAAATTTTTGAGTTTGTATTCACTATGCATTTGTTGAGAAATATAATGAGAATTACAAACGAATTTTCAAAAGCCTTACAATGAAAAGATCAAGACATTGTTAATGCTATGGGTTTGGTTGGAGTTGTGAAGGAACAGTTACAAGAATTGAGAGAGATAGAATGAGATGGATTTTTGGAAGAAGTCAAAACTTTTGTGTGGATAACTCTATTAGTATGCCCAATATGGAAGACATTATACCTACTCGTAGTCGTTCGAGGAGTGGAAGGCAAACTATTACTTATTTCCATCATTTTCGTGTGAAAGTGTTTTGCCAGGTTATTGATTTGATTACTCAGGAGATGGATAATTAGTTCACAGAAGCAAGTATGGAGTTACTTCTTTGCATAGCATGTCTTGATCCAAAAAACTCATTCTCAGCGTTTAATCATGCTAAGTTACGTCGTTTTGCTGAACTTTATCCAGAAGATTTCATAGTAGATGATCATTTGACACTTAAAAATCATCTTTAAAATACCTATATTAGATTATGTTAGAAGAATTATGCTTTTTCTAGGCTTCAAGATATTTGAGGTCTTACTATGCAGATGGTTGAAACAAAAAAGAATACTCTATTTCCATTAGTTTATCGACTTATTGAGTTGGCGTTGGTCTTACCAGTTGCGACTACAACCATTGAAAGGGTGTTTTCTGCGATGAAGGTCATCAATAGTGATTTGCGTAATAGGATAAGAGATGACTAGATGAATGATATCATGGTAATGTACATCCAGCGAGAAGTTTTAAAATTATTGATAACAAAGCTATTTTGCAACATTTTCAAAAGATGCAAACTTGTATGATCCAATTGTCACCTCTCAGTCGTAATACATAGTACGGTACATGCATTCTAATATTTTTAATGCTTTTAGTCCTTAATTTTTGACATTGTAACTCTAAGACAATTTTTTGCATTATGAAGAAATTTTTTTCTTGTTATTTCGCCTTTAAAGTTCGCCACCCTTGGATTTTAATCCTGATTCCGCCACTGGACTTGGGGGAGTTTCTAATTGCCTCTAATGAAGTTACTATTCGGATCAAAGATTATATCCTTACTACTATTGCTCTATTTGATTTTGGTTTCTAATCTTAATTGTATTCAAGGACTTTTTTTTTTCTAAGCCAAGAAGGATTTATTGATTTTAAATAATTAAAAAAATCTACTTAAAAGCTTTCAAAATACTTGTATGTTCTTATATTTCTGAATCCTTGACTTTTGGGATTACCCAATTGTTCAAGGTCTTATTATTTTAATATGTGATACAGATGCAGCTTCAATATTATCTATGTAACTTTCACCACTGATACTAGTATCTGCTATCTGTTCTCTTAAACATTTATATAAGAAATTGTTTAAAACCACTATTTATCTTGCAACGAATCACCAACTGGGTCCGATGAACGTCTATAGATTCCAGGTAAATTCCAACATTTAAGATAATAAATAATTCTAGCAATAACTTAGACCCATGTTGTTTAAGTCCAAATATCACAACTATTATGACTCAATCGATGACGAATGCGAATGCATAAATGGCTTTGATACCAAAAATATAAGCATAAATATAAGGACCAAGAAATAAAAGGTAGAAATTCTTGTTGAAAACAAGAATACAATAGGGAAAAGGTGAAGGTGAAGGCTAATGCTTTGCTAGAGTGCTTTGGAGAAAAGTTAGTTTGAGAGATTTGTGTTGGGAGATTTCCCGACAAAATGTCTCCCTCTCAGGAACGAACCACTAATACTTGTTGTCTTTTCCTTATGTTTTTGAATTTTACTTCAATGGGATTTTGTGGGAGGGAGCAGATGGTGACCACTAGGTTTTGGTGACTTCTGGCATACTTGCATCAAATGGCCGATCTCAGCGCCCTTATATCTTCTTTGTAGTTGCTGTCCCGGTGGTCCTTCTCTCTCTCCTTAGCCGCTTTTTGTCGTGGACCTCATTGTCCATTGGTTCTGGTGTGGACACTTTATCGAGGAAGTAGGAGCTAGGTTTTTTACTACCCACTCCTTTGGCGACTGCCATTTTCAGCGGAGATATTTTCTGGTCGTTGGACCTACTTAGAATTCACAACCCTTTAGGCCTGTCTAGTTGAGGCATTTATGGCCATTTGGAACTAAGCCTTTAATGACAATCAATGTATAGCCCGTTGGACTTTTAATGATGCTATAATGGGCTCTATGCTCCTGTTACTTGTAGCCAGCCTCAGAAGGTTGTCTATATTCAGCATGCTTGTATATTTCCCAGTGCAATGAAATTCACGATTGCTTAGAAAAAAAAAAGTGTTGGGAGATTTCAAGTGTCTTCAATTTCTTGGCTCTTCAGTCTGAGGAGTTTTCTATTTATAGGAATGTGAGAGGATCATAGTGTCTTCCTTTTCCTTCAGTATTCTTAGAAAATAGGATGGTTAAGTCTTTTGATTTGAAAAAGTGTCGACAGGGGTATTTAATCTTTTCTTCAGTGTCGGCAGTGATACTTCAGTCGATTTTTCAATATCGGCAAGTACTTCAGTCTTTTTGTTGTTCATTCATCACCAACATGTTGAGCAATGTAGGCATCGAGTTTTGTGGGTAAGCAATTAAGTTCATAGTCTGCATATGGATCCTGAGAATACGATGAGAGAGGGAGAAGGTGAAGGTTAATGCTTTGCTAGAGAGAGGTTCCGAGAAAAGGTAGTGTGAGAGATTTTGAGTGTCTTCCTCAGAGAGATGGGAGAGTAAATCTATTAATTCTTTTTTGTGAACTTCTTGGGATTGTACTCTTGCTAGTTTTGCTTAGAGTTGGCTTTTTTTGTGCAAGAAATTGAGGATATGATTCACGACTCAGTTTTCTTTGGATATAACTTGAACAATATGGTTGTAAGAGAAAGTATTCTACCATTTAATCTAAAATCTTTGGCTCAGTATTTTATAGTTGAAAGAAAAACTTCATATTTGATTAAGGAGAAATAGTTTTTTTTCATTATCTTATTATTGATATATTATCAGATTAATAATTATCCGCAAAAAATAATTAAGTTTCGAAAATGCAATTTTAAAAGAGAAACGTAAGGTTGATTTATCAAATACAAGAAAAAAAAAAGGGAAGACATTTCATATAGATGGAAATAAGTTTTCAAACCTCTAGAAAGAAGTTTTAAAAAAGAATTATTAAGGTATTTACAAAAGTGTGAGCCAAAACAAGGCTCAACTAATACCTAGCAAATATTTCCAAAACTTCACAAAATAAAAACCTTAAAATTCAAAGCAATTTAAACTTGTTCGAAAGATAGAATAAAACAACTACAAAGAAATAACATAATCACAGGTCCACATCAGCTCCCATAAGATCAACAGCGCCATCCAGCACCTCAGCGTCCTGGCTCACCGACTCTGGAAGGATGTCGAACAGCCATGGCACAGTCGAAGAAGTCGAAGGTGGGTTAACCAGAGTCCAGGTATGAAAGTGCTCGATCAATCCTTCATACGTGTCCGATACTCACACCCAAACTTGAACAGTCTATGTGTGTGTAACGAAATCATAGGAATGAAGGATCTTAGTACCTTCACGATTTGCTAAGTAAGAATAGATATACAAGCAAAAAACAGAAAGGAGAGAGGTTGGGGAAGGGGATACATGTTAATGAAAGCAATAAAACATGTATAAATTTAAGTTGAGAAATCAAACAAGAATTTGCAGTAAACAGTTATCGATGAATAATGACAGTATGAGCAGGTTATTGATCCTTTAGTCAGGACTTTCCCATCCTCCCCGACAAAAACAAGCATTAGTCTAGCTCCATGCTATTAAGAGGCCACCCGTTGATCCCATCAAGACTTAATTCTTTTATGGGTATAGTTGTTGTATGTATCAATTGTAATCTGCAAGGTCTGAGCCGTGAACACTTAATCATTCAGTTGTAAAGGATGTACATGCAGAGAATGGAAGTCAGCATTGTGGTCAACAATATTGACACAAAATTCACACCATTGTTATCGAGGATGCTAAGACGTGAAATCATTGTCACCGTTGGTCCTGGTTTTCCAACAACCTGGTTGAAAATAGGAAAATGTTTAGAACTTGTACATTCTTCATGAACAAATTCTAACAAACTAACATATTGTTTTGCTATGCCTTATGAATATACTGGACAAATTCTAACAAACGACTATGATGTATAATTATAGCTTTCCCAGGTTATGCAGCATGTTCTTCATGCTTGTTTAAGGAGGAATAAGTGAAAGTCATTGTTTCTGTTATTGGCGGGGTGCGAGGAAGGGATGCTATTTTGGAAAGAAAGATTTAGTGTGCATCTATGTTCAACACATTTCTAAGTTTTCACAATTGTATGATATCATTTTTTTCTCATAGTTGTTATTTTATACATCTATGTGTTGATATATGCTTTATGTTTCTTTTGAAAAATTCTTACATCCTGTGACCTATCTTTGTCAACACAACAAAATTTGGGGATCATGCCTAGGATCAAGCACAATACCGTGAAGAGTAAGGATAAGGCATCATCTTCGACCACGGGGAGGGAAATGCCGAAAGTTACAAATCCTACGGATTTTCAAAATGAGCATCATATCCTACTGATTGTTTCAAAAGGAAGGTGATGAGGGAATGAAACATAGAAGTCGATATGCTGGGTGAGTTGGATCTTTATTGACATTTTCAATTCCAAGATTGGGAGAGTTTGTGTGACATGGGTAGATATGTTTACTCAGAGTATGTTAGACAATTTTTTTCCAACATGACGTGGACGAGGAATAGTGGTCTTACCATTAAAAGCTTAGTGATTAGGAAGCCCATTGAGCTTACTGTGGAGAAGTTAAGTGAGATTTTTAGGATCTCTTATCGTGGGGAGGAAGTATAGGAGCTTATTTGATTTGGCCTTCATCAATTATGAGGATGAAATTATTTTTAAGGTGGGGAGGATGTAATAGCCCGACCTTATAAGCATTATTAATTATCTTAATTTTGATAATTAAATTATGATAAATAGTATTTAATTACTATTTTCATACTGAATTAGTTTAAAAATAGGGAAAATCCCTAAAAATAGTTTTACATAGCCAAAATTATGAAAAAAAATACCCTCATTCATATCTTTTCAAGCTCTTTAATTTAATAACATATTTTACTCATTCAATATTTTGAAAATTTTTAAATATTAATTTATATTGTTGAAAAATACTAAAATACCCTTATTTCATGTTTTTAGCCCTAATTTCTTATGAAAATTCATTCTTTTTTCAAAAATTTTACTTGGTTTACATTACTCACTTAATTACCAAGCCAATAGGACCTATTCTAGAATAGTTGTGCACCCTAGTGTTTATTTAGGAGAATTTTTGCAACAAATAGGACAATTGGGCTTGGAAAAATATGTTTTTAATCTTTGGGCTTAGGAAAAACATGCAAATGGACGTCCAAATCATCCCATTCAGCCCAGGCCATCACCACAGCCCTTGACACCTCATCTTTGACTCACAAAACCGGTCAAGCACATGGAATTGCTAAAAGAAATTATTAGCAATCATTAAGCCATGCAAAACCATGCAACACTTGTTCTTCATTGAATAATTGCTGCCTCCCTCCCCCAATTCAGCTTCAAGCCTTGCATAGACACCCTAATCTAGTGGTAGACACCATGATTTGGTCTAGTTAAACTCTAGCATAGTTAATTAACCCTAGGAGACAAACTCTAGTTAGCAACTAGTATAAATAGTAGGCCATTGTGAAGGTTTCCTCCACACCATTCAGTCAGCCATCCTTAGAGAGAGAGAGAGAGAGAGAGAGAGAGAGAGAGAGAGAGAGAGTGAGAGAGAGCTAAAGAAAGAAGAGAAGTTGCCGAATTACCCTAGGAAGAAAAAAAGGAGAAATTTTTGAAGAAAAGTGATAAAGGTTGAGATTTTCTTGAGCTTTGTTATCCTAGAGGTTATTATTTTTATTTTGATACTAACAGCAAGCTCTATATAGGTTTTGTAATTCAAAAAGCTTATCAAAAGATCAAGGAGTTCAAAAGAGGTAAGGGTAGTTTCTATATTAGTGATATTGTTGGCATTTTGACAATTTGAGATTAGCAATATGATAGGTGGTGATCTGGAACTCTTAATTATGTTTAGAATGAGCTAAAAAAGAAGTTAGAACAGTTAGATGCAAGAGATTATTGAAGATATGGTGATTATAGTCAAACTAGGTCATAACACCCTTTAGGTTAATTTTGATATGAATTTGTGCAAATAATGACTTGACATGATTACTGAATATTTTAGGGAGTATTAGAAACGTATTGGATAGTTTTCATGCAATGGTTTAAGTGAAAATTTGAAGTAATGACTAATTAGACTAAACCTAGCCTAGTTTTGCATAATTTATGATAATAATGTGTTTAGGGGAATCTCATATATAGCAAATGACCTCTTATTGACCTCAAATTTGGAAATTGGAGGGTTAAGACGAGAAAAAATCAGGAACCTTCAGTTAAAATTTCGAGTCATTTGGAGTTAGGATGGAAAAAAAATATGATTATTTAAAGTTCACTGTTAAAGACTAGGTTTTTCACTTAAAAGAGCCATTTTTGTAGTCACACGGTTTGGGCTTGATTTCTAGCACTTGGATTGATTTAATGGCCTTAAATACTTATGATTTTTGCTAGAATATGGGCTTGCCAGTGGAGCCCAAGGCTAGGTCTCTATTGGACCTAAAATACCTAACTTAGTGGTCATGTGAAATAGGCCTCTTTTCTTTTGTTGGGCTGGCCCAAGTGATATTTCAAAGCTACTGATATTTTCAATTGGTGGGCTTGCCAGCAAGTCCAAGTCTAAGTCCTCATTGGACTTGAGACATTTAAATTAGATAACATGTAACATGTGGCTTGTTTTAAATTAAAATAGTAAAAGTCTTAAACTACATTTCTTAATTGCTTACTGATTTGAAATAAGTAATTAAAGATATTAGTTTAGGTAAGTAGAAGTTTAATAGTATTTATTTTGGAAATAAATACAAGACATGGACGTGATAAAGTATTAGATTTTCTTGAAAATGAAATACAAGACATGGATATGAAGAAAAATACTAAGTCTTTAAAAGAAAATACAAGATATGTGGTGTAATTAAATAATTATCATGTGAAATGATTAAAGAACTTTACTGCACAAGATAATGATAAAGAGCATATTTTTAATGAAAATATGGATCATGATATAATGGGCATGGTATGTGCATAGCATTTGCATCAATGAGATAATGGATATGACATTTGCAAAATGACATCTGCATCAATGGCATATGCATCAAAGGCATTTGCGTCAATGAAAATTTTTACAGTTAATGGGTGACGGTACCGATCACTAAGGAGTGCAACCATCACTACGGGGTAGTGGATGGCCTTGGGGTAAAAGGCATAGGGCCTTTACCCATTGTCCTAGGGCAACAAAATGCCTAGGTCCTAAAGTGCAGGAGAGATTGGATGCACAACCCTGTCATTAGGGGTGAAACAGTTGACATTAAGAGCAAAGGTTTTTACAGACATGAGCATTTCATTCATATTTCATATGATTAAATTGGTATTGTTTTGGAAACCTTAATTGTTTATTGATTATGTAAGTACTGTTTATTCTACTGTTGTCATCAATGCCCCTTTGCCCCCTTACTGAGTCCTTAAGACTCACCCCGTTTCCTTGTCTATAATATTGTTCACTTCTAAGATAGATTATGGCAATATTCGAGACCTTCCTCACCTATGAGCTCTCCACCCATATTCTGGTTATCCATGTCCGAGTTTTAGTCACAGACGGCTTGGAAGTGGTGTTGGACCCTCAACCCTATCTAATCTCGAAGGATTTGCCACCAGAATTTCCACGCTAGAATGGTCAGTTGGGAGAGAACCACTTCGGCATAAACTGGGTAGATCTTACCCTATCTGATGATGAAGACTCATCTTAAGTGATGTTTTTATGTTTTTCTTTTACTCATTGTTGGCTTGTCTGTATATAAGCTTGAACAATATGGTTAGAGATCTTAATATAGGCTTATCTGTATTAGCCTAGATTTTGTAAGGACCTTAAAGTCCTCCCTAATCCCTAACCCCTGCAGATGTGTTGTTCTTTTTCTTTTGGTGTGTTATTTTTCCTATTTATGAGTGAAGCGTGCCTTATTTTTTTCAAATATATCAGTGTTTTTAATTTAACTTGACTTCCATTTTCACCATACTATTTTCGAGTAATGTTTACAAGTCTTTCGCTAAATTTCTTTACTACATAGAAATCTTTATACACCCCAAGGATAATACTGCAGTCTTAAGACCCATAGGATAAGGATGTGCCGTAATCTCATCTTTTATGTATCTCTATTAATACAAAGAGAGCTTAGAGACTAATACGAGCACGAGGGACGTGACACCAACCTTCATGGTTTTATTTCTTCTATTGCTCAAATAGCTTTTTAGGTTCGTTTGAGTGAATCTCAATTGTTCTTTACCTCCGCCTGAGCCGCAATCAAATCATGTGCTAGCTTCTGCCAAATCCCGGTTCTCTCTGCATCATCTACCTCGAGGCGTTGCACGTCATTGATACTTCTATGTGAGTGGAGCAGGTGGGCTTTCTATGGCATAGCTCATTCGTGGTTATGATGTGCACACTAATCAAAACTGCAATACTTCCCACTCGATTGTTGTTGAACAGTGAAACAAGCAAGACACCCAGTCCTTTTATTTTGTCATTCCTTCTGTACGGGCACCTTGGGATCTTTTGTTCTTCTAAATTCTTCTTTACTGCAAACAAACATTCTGCTTGTATAATACCAAATTTTTTTGTTCTTACATAATTCATTCTTGTGGATGCTAAATCAGCATTAATTTACATAACTATTGTACCATTCGTAAGCATACTCGACTTCTCTAAACTCTAAGGTCCAAACATTTACGATGTTTCCTACTCGAGCCATATCACCTGCTCGATCCAACCATACAATTGAGGCAAAAAAAAATTTATACAAAATTGTTGAACGATAAACCAAATAAAAAACTTGACTCACCGTCTAGGTTGGTTGTGTTACTGGACCTTCACCTATTAATATTTGGTAGAATATCGCAATGCATCTCTGTCATCTATCAACCTATTTAACTTAATAGCTACATATGAGTAAAAATCATACACTTTATTTTCTATAAAAATCATAACACAAGAGCAAGGTACCATAAAATATGTTGATAGCTCTAAAGGAAAAAAAATTATTACTTTCTATAGATTGATGCTTATAATAGTTTTCAAATAATGATCATGTTTAGGAATATAAACAAAAACAATCATTATATATTTGTGTCTATCAATAACAAAATAAAAGGTGAAATTATAGGTTTTCGTTTTTTCTTCCTTCCCCTTACTGATCATAAAGCACAGTCTCTATTTCTCAATGAACTTTTGAAAAAGTAGACAAATAATACTCACATGTAGATAACTGAGAAGCAAAATTAATCGATAAGTATGTATAAGTTTGGAAAATAAATATTGGTCTAGTGGCCGGAGAGCAAATATCATTTTGTGCCATTTCTTGCATCTGAGTTTTTTTAAATTGCTTGTAGCCATTATTTTAGAGTCAGACCACTAGTGCTAGACTACAAATTAAACTATTTCATAAAAAGCTTGCCAAACCATTAGGACCAGACCACAAACCCACTCATAAATTAAACCATTTTAGAGTAAGACCACTAGCGCCAGACCATAAACTCACTATTTCTACAATCTCACTCTCTTAGTCGTCATAGCATAGAATATAAGAATACAGACAAAAAGAATCATACTTTCTCCCTTTTCTTGAATACCTACAAACTGAGCAACTTAAGAAAGAGAATAAAACAAAAAGCATCATAATCTCTCTCTTTTTCTTTACATGAGTACATACAAACTTAGCAACTTAAGAGAGAGAATAAGCTTAAAAACAAGCTGAACAAATGAAACAAAGTCCTTTTGAAACTCACTGAATGAAAGGGAGATATTAATTTTGAAGTAGAGACGAATGAAAGCTTTCTTTTAACCCATTTTAGTTTTTTCGAGTCTAGGGGATTTGGAGATCCGACCCTGGATTTGTGGACTTAGAAGTGAGGTTTGAAATGGGAGATTTAGCCAAAAAATAGAAAGAAAAAAACACACATGTTCACACCGTAGCAATCGAAGTACTGGTGGCACAAAAGTTTTAGTGGTCCGATTGGTACAGCGATGGAGAGCAGAAAAAGCGGGGCTGGCTCGCGCTTGGCCAGCTCAGCCAGGAGTCGAGCCGAGTTGGCACAGCAGAAAAAGCGGGGATCTGGCTCGTGGCTTGGTCTCAGCCAGGAGTCGAGAGAGGTCAAGCCTCGGCTCGTGGCGGTCATGAGGGCATTGGATGAGCCGAGTTGGCACAGGTCAAGCCTCATTAAATAAGGTGGCGGTCATGAGGGCATTGGATCTGAGAGATTCAATCCATACCGTAGGTTCGGATGTGTCTGGACCCATATCATCTACTTTGAATCCGTTCTTGACTGACTGATAAGGATAAGGGAGAGATGACTTTGGGAATCCAAACTCAGATGTGCCTACTAAATCGAGGCATAGGGACTCTGAAATTAGAAGCTGTGAGTCTTAACGAAAATGGCTAGTGTTATGATTATCTATAATGTTTGACTGTCTTTCACAATTTTAATATAATAATTGTGTTTTTTAGTGTGACTTTTTTTCGATATTGTCCTATTCTTTTTTTGCAGATGCAACTAAAGATAAAATTGATAATGAAACAATTAGTGAAACCAAACTAAACAGTGAGCATGATAGGCCTGAAACAAGCTCGCCTGATAAAATATAATGAAGACGATGAAGATGACATGGCAAAATGCGTTTGAGCTGCAAGGTGAGGTTGACGTAGAGGGAGAGTCCGTTAATGAGACTAAAGGGGGAGTACTGATATTTATCACATTGAAGTCTCTCTAACTCAAGTAGATTATCACCTTTTAATATTTAAGATTCTAATTATTAAACTTACACTTTTCGATGCTTAAATCCATGATTAAGGACTCGGTTTAATAATTTTTATTCTATTTCCACTCTTTTGACCTAATTTCTTAGTTCTACACCTATATCACTCTACATTTACCCGATAGTCCTTCAAATTATATAAGTACAAACTGTCAAGCTTCAAATGGAACCATTATGTAATTAAAAGGTTAAAATATGCCAAAGATCATCCCATAGGTTAAAAACCTTAAGACCCGTGGGTTTTATGGCTTCTCTTAGCCTTTTAACTGTAACCAAAGTGACATGCAAGATGCACCAACATATCTTAAAACAAACCTTTCTCCAATTGCATGCATCATTTGACAAGGTTTGATACATAAATGACATGCAACACATTTTAGCTAACAAAAGTTGCATGCATGTACATAGTCATAGGCTTCACCGAACACTAACAACTTATCATATTAGTACTCGATGTATCTCAACTCATGCTCAAGATTTGAGAAAATTGAAAGAATCCACTCAAAAGAGTAAACTCTTCCAACCTGTGGCCACTAACACCTCAGTATTCGCATTTTGGTTTTGTAAATTTTATATGCAAGAGTCATAACACCATCAAATGATGGTGGCACAAATATATACCATTAACCTTCTATAGATAAGATTTACTCGAAAACAAAAGACTTTTACCATAAAGATTTCCGTTTCACCTTCTCTTTTCAATCAAACCACATAAACACTACAAACCTCAAACAAAAGTATCATATCTATAAAAAGCAACCAACCCATGACAATCATGCATTTTCCTCAAATACATTTATCACATGTTCATCCTAAAACCTTATACTAAATGAATATAGAAACCCCTTACCTTGAGCGAGCTTTCCTTAGATCCCTTTGAGAGGATTTGTCTACCTAGAGTGTAAAGAGCAGGAAAAACTTTAGAAAAATAAACATATCAAAAACTTAGAGAGAATGAGAAAATCACCACTAAACCTTTTCTTCTTCCTCCTTTCTCTTCCTCTTCTTCCTTCTTTCTTCTTTTTCTTTCCTTCAGCTCTCTCTCTCTCTCTCTCTCTCTCTCTCTCTCTCTCTCTCTCTCTCTCTCGCGCAAGGATGAGAGCCAAAATGACCTCTCAAGCTCTCACTTCCCTTTTATACTCCATCTAACCTTAGTTAATGTCAAGGGTTAACTTGACCAATCTAACTAACCTAGTTCTAGGCCATGATTATTTCTAAAGTTAACTAAGAGAAGCTAACACCCTCTACGGCCGGTTTGGGTGGCAAATGTGCAGCTCTTGCCAAGTGGCACATTAGTTCTAACCTAGGTAGTAATTGAAACATTTTTGCTTTTAGTCATGTTAGGCCAAGATTGTTTCTCGAACAATCCGTTCTGATTTTGAGGATAACAAAAAATATAGTTGCTTTGAAGGATTTTAGAACTCTAAAATGTCAATCAACAATTACTAGATTATTTTCAAAAGTATTGAGAGTCTCCTTTTATAACAGGTTTTATATGTATATTAACATTATTGCATAAGCTAAAATGTTCACATTGTTCATCGTAGGTGTTTAAAGATGAATTGGAGTGGAAACAACACTTTCAAGTTGCAGAAAAACCTCTTCAGCATTGATTGTGTCGACACATAGGAAGATGGTGTCGACACATTGCACTGGCATCAGAAAGCAAAAATTTCAGACCAAGTTTATGGTGTCGACACATGCTAAGATTTTGCAAAAAATCTTGGAACGCTGTTAGCTCATCTTTTTGAGTTTAAAAAGCCTAGGGCACCTCTCCAACGGTACAATAAATAATCTTAGGGACCACTCAAGCTTAAAGGACTATAAATAGAAGAAGAAGGAGAGAGAAAGACAAGGACTTGCATCATTATTCAAGATCTAGCCTCCAAGAGAGAGAAAAGGCTTGAGAGAGAAAGAAAAAGCTAGATCCAAAGAAATCCTCTGTTGATTCCTTCAAGACCAAAGCTTTCATTGTTAAATCTGTCATCTTGCTCATCATTATGCTTTGAACTTGTACATCATTTTTTATCTAGCCTCTTTAAAGAGAGAAAGAGCTTTGAAGAAAAGAGAAGAACTTAAATCTCAAGAAAGCTAGTGCTACACTTGCCAAGACAAAAACTTTCTTACTCGAATCTTATATTCTTTTTCATCATTGTGCCTTATACTTATTTATTTGGCTTAAAGAGCCTTTCTTTATTATATCCTTGTACCCATCTTTTAAAAAATATTTAAGTGTTGTGTGACACTTGGTCGTATTCGTAAGGGTAAAAGAAATCCCTTGGGTTGTTAGGATTTGTGAAGAGAGTTGAAGTGTGAGCTCGTAAATGCTTTGTAACGGTTACTTAGCACTTGGAAACAAATGTGTGTTTGCTATTGGAGAATAATGGAGAAAGCCAAGAAGTCAATAGCCTTAGGGGTGACGTAGGCAAGTGTTGACCGAACCACCTAAAAATACTGGTGTCATCTTTCTATCCCTTGCTCTCCTTTATTTGCATTATATCTGTGATTATGGTGCATTATTCTCTATTGAATATTTATCTTGACTTATCATTGAAAAAGTTTTAATTTTTATTAAAACTCAATTCACCTCCCTCTTAGGTTGTCATCTAGACTCACAAGTCATAATCTATGTTTTGATCATAAAAATAAAAGTAATTGAGATGGATAAGCCAAAAAGATCCGATATGAGCACGGAACAAACAAGTAAAGATCAATTCAATGGAAAAAGCTCAAAAGTGAAGACTTAAGACTTTAGGGTAAACATTGTAACTCTAAGCTTCACTTTTAACAAAGATTTGAATAAAACACTTGCATATCTTCATACATTGCTTAAAAATTTCTATCACAAGTTTAATAACCAAATAAATATGTCTTAAAGTGTTTTTAAATTCTCTCTATAAACTCTCAAACTTTATTTATAGTCTTTAGGAGTTGGTTTTTGAAATTGGGTTTTCAAAAAGATCAAAATTGTGCTTTCAATTTATAGTGAATGCACATTTTAATTGTGGCAATCGACCAGGTTCTACATAACGATTGACCAGAGATCGACCGGTACATGTAGCGGTCAACCATGCATATTTTTTCAAATGTCAACGCTTCTAATTTTTTGATCGTTGAGGGTAACAGTAACTTGTAGCAGTTGACTGGTACACGCGTTGGTCAAATGATACATCGAGAAAAATGACAGTTTGACTCCAAACGGCTAGCAATGGCTAATTTTCAAATGTGGCTTATAAAAGTACCACCTAAGGCCTCATAATGCACTTGAACGAACATACATCATTTTTAAAGCTTGAGAGAGATCAAAAATCCTTCTCAATCACTTTTCTTATATCATTCACACGAAATTACATTTTCACATACTTGTTATTGTATAAAGCCAAAGAGATAGAGATTTTCATTATATTATCTACTCCATTGAAGGAGTTTGTATTGGCAAAATTAGTCATCAATTTTGTCTAGAAAGAGAGGGATTCTCTTGTGTCTTTTCGGTGAGAATTGTTCATCAAAAGAATGAGTCTGGAGAGAGTTGTTCTCAAATTTGTTCTTAAGGCTTAGAGATGTGATTCTCAAGCTCAAGTGTAAGGAAACCATTCCCTTGGTTGAAGGGAGATTAGTGAAGAAACCTCAAAGCTTGGAAAGAAGCTTGAGGGGTGGACGTAGGCGGGTTTGCCGAACTACCCACAATTGTTGTGTTTGCTCTTCTATCCCTTAAGCTCCTTATATTGTCTTATTGTTTAATTGTGATAGTCTTGATTGTGATATTTATATTGCTTTATCTATAAATTGTGATCTATCCATTATTGCAATATACTCAATCTAGAACTCTTATCAAGCAAAGACATATTTGGGAGTATTTTCGAAAAATTTTGGAAACTTAATTCACCTCTATTTCCCTTCTTGAGTTACCTCAATCTTAGAACTTCAAAACCTTCCAAAATCCCCCTTTTTCCTTATGCTTGCTAGTTGGCCCTTTTTTCCCCTCAACTAATGGCCTTATTTGTTAGCCCAAGCCCAAGCCTAAGCAAATCCATTTAGCCTTCCACTATGACCCACACTTCCAGCCCACTAATAGCCTCCATTTTAACCCTTTAAGCCTAACAAGCCCAGAATTAAGCTTAATTACTAATAATTAAAATCATTGGATTAATAATCTTGACTAAATTAAGCTCTAAATCTCACTAATTAAATTAAAAATCATGGCTAAACTAGGATATTATAAGATAAATTAAAATTTTAGTGCGCTAAAGTATACATACTAATTCACAATTACAAGGCTTTTTTGAGAAAAATTATAATTCATCACCATTATTGATCTAATGCCTTACTTATTTTTAATTATTCTAGTAATCTCACTTATTAATACAAAGAACCAAAGAAAACTTGCAAATTTTAATTATACAAAGAAAATAACACCTGAAAATTAATTAAATAATTTTTGAATAAAATATTCTAATTTGTTGGGAAATCTCAAAATTAATCGTAAAATATTAGAAAATAATATTTAATCGGAATGGGTACTACATAGTGTCATGTGGGAAAGAAGCCCACTAATCATATGCTTTTGGGAGAATGAGGGAAAAGAGAATGGTCAGGTCTAAAACATTCCTACCATTGATGGTTAATCATCTTGGGATAGGATCAGAACAAATAAAATTCTTTGAACTTGATGAACTAGGTGTGTCTATGAATATTATTATTAAAATGAAGGGAGAAGATACATGCATCAATATAATCATAATAAGAGATATATTTTATATTTTAAAAGTATTGCCAAGGCTGAAAGAGTTCCATGGTTGTCTCCATTTTTTAGAAGAAATTATTTTGGGAAATATTTTGAAAATCCAATTCTTGTGGAATCATACTTACAAAGAGTGGTTTCAAATTTTACTGATTTTACATCATGCAAGATGTATTGGAAGAAATCTTGTGTTGTAATATTTGAGAGGTAGTTTGATTTAGAGTATTGAGAGTATTATATGGGTCTTCAACAAAGGTTACATGTCGAATGTAATCTTTTATGAGTTTTTGTAAGAGGTGGGAAGAGAGAGGATTTTTGTTGTTGATTGGGTCATTTGGCTGAAGGTTTTGTTCATGGGAGAAGTCTATAGCCTAAGGGCTCTAGGTGAAGGGATAGAGGCAGTGGAGTTTCTAATCATTTTCCTGTAAAAATTCAGGGGTAAGAAAATCGAAAATAAATTTTAAATCTCATTTTATATATTCAATATTGAAATAAAAAACAGAAAGAATCTGAATTCCTTGCCATATGAGAACAAGATGTTTGGAGGCAAGATTTTTGACATCTTTTAAAAGAACATCTTTTTGCTACTTTAGAATCTACATAGAGATGATTGTCATCAACCATACTGGAAAGAAAAATTTATTGCTAGCTTACCCTATTATTTTGTCCAAAAGGTAAGGATATATCTACTCGAGCTAGATAGATTTGTCTATTATGATAATCTAACTTATGGTGATATTATCAACAATATAAATAATATTGACCCATGGGTTTGTACTAATCTAAGGCTTGAAAAGACCTTAAACTTCAATAATAATAATAATAAAAACACTCTTGACAAGAGATAGGAACCTAGAGGTGTTCATAATAAGAGATATTATATATATACATAAAATAATAATAATAAAACTCCACAATTTCGCTCAAAATTTCTAATGAATTGGTGGCATGGCATGCCACGTGTCAATATATGATCATGTGTAAATTATTATTTTCATTTATTTTTAAGATAAGTGGCATGCTATATCATGACCATATATTAACACTTGGTGTGGCACCACTATAAGAAATTTCGGATCTATAGACGAAAATTTTATTGAGAACATAAAAATGGCAGCTTTTACATTACCAAACGCAACAAGGGGAAAAAATGGGTAAAATGTGGTCCTAAGCCTAATATAACAATGACCACTTTGATCTCCTTGATAAAGTGTGGTCAGCACTAATGAATAATGACGATATATTAATATGGAGTGATGAACACTGCCATTGCAAATACGTTTTGTCGTACGTATAGTTGTAGTCGTTGAAATTTAGAGTATTATCAATGAAAATAGCAGTCACTAAAAAGTTTTTGAGACGTCATAACTTTGTTGTTGGAAAAGAATTTTCGAAATGAGATATTATGGTTGGTACTTTAATCTAGTGACGACAACTCTCATCTTAAATAAGTTTTGTCGGCCATAATCTTAGTCATGGATATTTGGCGTACTAGTGACCAACATAGTAGACGAGAAGTTCTAGTTTTGTTGTTAGTAAAGGATTTTAAGGACGAGATATAGTGGTTGGGACTTTAATCTGTAGTTACAACAACTTCCATCTCAAATAGGATTTGCCAACCACAGTCGTAGTTGTTGAGATTTGACTTATTATATATTAACCAAAGTAGTGGACATTAAAAATGATTTAAGGATGTTAAACTTGTCGATGCTAAAATTATTGTTCATAGTCATCAAGTTTAGAATGGCGTGGGCACGTTAAAACGTGTTAAACAACAGTATTCTCCATGAAGCTCTTGACCACGTACCATCATCTTTATACGTATTTATAGACAAGGGAACATACTTAATTAGAAGAAAAAGGTTAAAATGAAAAGGGGAGAGAAATAGTAACAAGATACAATCGAAGACCTACATTTACTGTGAAAAACCTTCTATAGCTATATTTTGTATTATAAGTCCATACAGATTATAATTGAATATCTCTATTTATAGAGACAATATAAAGCATAATAAAAAAATATTCCTATATTTAAATTTGAATCTCTACATTTGGAATTTGAATCTTCATAACAATATCAAATCTTTGATATCGTGATAACTATAATATCATATCAAATCTTTATTTGATTATAATATTATCTCTAACATCCTCCCTCAAACACAAGATGGAGAAATCTAAATATTGTGTTTGAAAAAACAAGATGTGAAGGTGATCGGACCTTGAAATCATAGATCCTTGCTCCCTTGCTAAACATTTTTTTTTTTTTAACTTGATCGGACCTTTGAAATCATATCATAGGCACATGACCTTGAAGAGTGGCTGAAAGTGATTCAACCTTGAAATCATAAGCACACGACTCTTGCCAAACATATCTCATGTTCTATCTTTTTTCTCTCTCTCTTTCACTCACCTGTCTTTTTCTTTTTTTCCTTATCACAAACGGTGATTTGCTGTAAGTACAGTGGAGGGTGAAAATTCATAGCTCTTGACTCTCTGCAAGAGCATGAACATTCAAATGAAGAGTGACAAAATTGTCAACTTTTAAAGATGTGGAAGACATGTTTTGTTGTTCTGATACCAAGAAGAAAAAGGTTAAAACGAAGAGAGTAGAGAAATAGTAACAAGAGACAAGAGATTTTAAGTGGTTCGGTCTAGAAGAACTATATCTACTGTGAAAAGCCCTCTATAACTCTATTTTGTATTATAAGTTCATACATATTACAATTGAATATCTCTATTTATAAAGACAATACAAAGCATAATAGGAAAATATTCCTATATTTAAATTTGAATCTCTACATTTGAAATTTGAATCTTCGTAATAATACTAAATCTTTGATATCGTGGTAATTATAATATCATATCAAATCTTTAAGATTTGATTACGATATTATCTTAAATTGTCAATTCTCCTTTGTTAATTTTAAAAATTTATGCAATTTTTAAAAATCTTAAAAAAAAAAGATAATGATTTTTAAATTTTTTATATTAAAAAAAAAAAAAAAAAAAAAAAAAAAAGAGGAATCCCGAGTTACAGATTACCATTATAGAAACCAGACAAACATTTATGAGGACCTTCAAAAAGTGCAGCTTTTGGGAAATGGGGTGGCCAAAGCTGGGGCCAAATAAAATCCACGTGGTTTCGTCCTTCTCGCGTCCCCCCTCTTTCCACCGAGCTAGCCGATATCCAGTAATCGTCTGGACAGCATTTAATTTCCGTGCATTTTTGTCTCGTTTTGGTTACATTGATGAAACCAAAAGAGGAATTAATTCTTACATGAATTTTCTTTTAAAAAAGAAAAGAATTAATTTATCTAGCCTTGATTTGGTCCTAAACTAGTCCTAAAGAATTCACGTAATTTTAAAGTAATCATTCCCCTAATTTAGTTGGTCTATTAGCGGAATAAATTTTACGTAACTAACAAGGCATATCATCACTAATCTCAAGCAACCACATGCTCTCAAGTCACTCAAATTGTCAAGTTAAACTGGTTAGTCTTAATTTAAAATTTACATCAAAATGTAAATATACTCTACCTCGACCTAAAATGTTAGCTCATAATGTGATGTTAGACAAGTTTTTTGGAAAGACAACACACCCTCAAGTGACTTGGACTACATAGTTACTTGTAAATAGTGGTAATGTATTTCTATTAATCACGTAAAATTTAGTCTGTTAACGAGATCGACTAAATTGACGGAATGATTATTTTAAAACACAAAAATTCTCCAAAGACTAATATATGACAAAATAAACCAAAGTGGACATACTCCACATATTAGGAAATTAATTAAAACCTTTTTTGGAACACCTCGCAGGCCCGGTTTGCTCCCCAATCTCACCAGAGCGGGAAACTAAACCAAGGAGACAAGAGTTGCTCGTCGAGTCGTCTGCTACCTAGGCAGTACTCCTTAGTGCTTACCAAATGCAAATTAGCCAAGACAGACTGACAGACTTTACTCTACAGCACAGCAAGAAGTCACGCGCAGATCCCAGATGAGTCGATGACCCTTCTGTACTTTACAGTTTTTTTTTTTTTGGCTGAACCAACTAATTTTATATATTGAAAAACATAAGGGAAATACTGGACAAGACAGACGAACAAAAAACCCAAACTAGGACAAAAAGAACAAAAAGCAACGAAAGCTAAGAATATATCCGTACAGTTATAAGCAGCCTAAAGCTTTGCGACAAGGTTTTCTTTTTTTTTTGTCATCTTAAAACTTTTGCCTTAAGATCGAAGTTTGAGAATATACAGATGCATCAAATCTGGCACGAAGTTTTAAGTGCATGAACTGGGTCAGCGAGGGTCAGTGAGGGTCACTAATGGTTTACAGGTACCCTCTGTAACGTCGTAAGGGATACAGAGATGGCCCACCTTTTTGAATCCTCCAACGACCGTTTATCCGTACAGGCCACAAGGTGGCCAATAGAAAGCAATATTGAAATCGTACGATCGTAGACGGTGGCGCATGCATTCAAAATAGAGGAAAATATATTTTTTACCCATTACTATCCTCTAAATTATCAATTTTAATATATTATATTTTTTAATTATTAATTTTTGACACTTTACATTATTTATTAAATTTTCAGATTAAAATAACGATAATGACCTTGATTTGTATATATTAAAGATATTGTTATCAATTCATTAATTTCTCAAAAGTGTTATTGTCAAATAGAGGGTACAAAGTGTTTAATATTAGTAGTTGAAGGATGTAATGTGTTAAAGTGGATAGTTTAGGGTGTAAAGTATTTAATATTGATAGTTTGATAATGCAATGTCTTAAAGATGGTAGTTTGGAGCGTAATGTGTCACTACCCCGATAGTTTATAGATGAAAAATATATTTTTCCTTTAAAAATATGAATTTGTGGCCTGGGACTGTGGGTAAGGATCCAAAAGTTCCTTTTAGGTCTGCATCATTCATTACAAAATTACAAGCCCCCGTAGTTACGAATTTATATATCTTTGGGGATTATAATTTTTTTTTTTTATATTATACGCTTAATATGGAAGTTAAAATTTGTATAAACTTAACCCAAATCATGAAAAACTTTCTCAACTTGTTCTATTAACATAAGAATCCGTAGAAGCATTTATATTAATTAAAAATCGTAATTTATAAATAATAATTTTATTTCTTCAACTGATATATTAAGTATGTTGTAAATATGCTCACAGAAATAATACAAAATAGATATAAATAAGAAAGCATTTTAAAATACTAAAGAGTAGAGAAAATACTCATATTCTCTGTATTTTTAACTTTCAAACTTTCTAGTATTTAAAAATTAGAGTTTTAAGAAAAATAATAGACTTTTGAAAATTTAAGTTAAATCTCAAATTTTTTTAGCCTTTATAGATTGTTAAAATAATAGACTTTTGAAAATTTAAGTTAAATCTCAAATTTTTTTTTAACCTTTATAGATTGTTATTAATTATTTAAGGTTAAAATTTGTATTTCAAATTGCTAAGAGGTTAAAAAATGATTTGAGGAGAATTTTTTTCAAAATTTTAGGAGACCAAGAATTTTACAGCGCCGAAAATTTTACACTCTAAAAAGTAAAAAGAAAGAATTTGAAGGTATCCTGATTTCATGCATGCACCAGTTTCATTTCGTTTGCTTTCCTGCGCGACCATCTGATTGGTGAAACTTCAAAGGATAAAAGAGCATGCAAACATGGCGTCAGTTTTAGTTTCAGCTTGCCCTTTAATTTGAAAGAAGAGAAACAAAACATGCGATATTGTTTCAAATCCGTACGTATTGAACTGTTCAAAGGCATGCATTCAGTTCACTTTTTAAGGCCAAAAAGAAAGAGCCTGAGGGCTGAGATCAAATTATTGCACCACTTTTCTTGGGAAGCTATGGACTGGCAGGATTAGGTCCCATCTTTTATTATTATTTTTTTCATACGATTCAAATAGGACACATATAACAGCTATATTTCATTGTAAAATCTCTGTTATTTAAAATTTTATGTAAATAATATTATTAAATAGTATAGAGTTTATTTATTTTATTTATCTTTTTTAAAATTATATTTTACAGTCCGAATAAAAAATTATAAAGATGATGACCGCAAACAAAACGCACTAAAATGAGGGAATCCTATTGATGAATGGAATCTCATAGAAATTCCATGAAACCGACTCACCGGGCTTCAGATTGCCAATCAGATCTGTAAGCCAAAATCCAGAAGGCAGACAAAAACACTTGGTTGCATGCACGATCCATGAGGCCTTTGGTGGATGTAATATGCGCACACAACTGTAAAAAGGCCACGTAGGTCTTGTCAATTAAACGTCGACGTCCTAGCTGACGAATCTGGGATGACCTCACGAGAATTGGGCTGAATTATTCAGCTGTAATTACTTGCCGACCACATAAAAAGCACGCCCATAATACGACAAAAAAAAAACATCTAGTGGCTGCTCAGGAAACGTCCCACATCAGGATTCAAAAACCTTTTGTGATTTCTCGGTGATGATTGATCAGAATTAACCAGCACCATAGGACGCAGCAAAAGAGGATAATCATTAATCTGCAAGTTAAAAACGACGTAGTAGTGCAGCGGGCAGACGAGTTGAACCTCTATATAAGCAACCTGCGACTAGCTGCCACAGTGCCAGTGCCAGCCATTTGAGAAAAAGAATGCCCAAGATTTTCAGTAGCTCTTCATGATAAACAGCTAGCAGCAAAAGGGTTCCCTACGCAGGAGAGATGACGCCGTCCCCCGAATTATCCATT
The DNA here is from genome assembly GCA_003952965.2 of Morella rubra. Taxonomy (NCBI): domain Eukaryota; kingdom Viridiplantae; phylum Streptophyta; class Magnoliopsida; order Fagales; family Myricaceae; genus Morella; species Morella rubra. The sequence goes on along the minus strand of CM025849.1, from coordinate 14,146,379 downwards.
TGTCTTTGCTTGGGATTCGGGAGCCGGCATCATTCCCCCTGCGTAGGAAACCTTTTATGCTCAACAAGTCATGTACGTGAAGCTCGGTGTTTCCTATATATCTGTTTTGGTTTTCCGTCTTCCTACTCGAGTTGCTATGGCCCTTTAGTTTGTTTTTATTAGTGTTGGAGTGGTGGCAAAATTTGTACCAAATTTAAATTTAAATTGAGTTGTATTTTTGTATTCAAAAATCTTAGATAAATTTGATGAAAGTGTTCGAGAGAGTAAATAGTCTAAACCGAGTTTTTTTTAATTTTCATTGCTTAGCTGCATAATGTTGGTTTGGTGTCCACTTTTCTTGTTTTTCTAAATGCCTTTCATTTATGCTCAATTTTTTTTTTCTCTAAGCAAAAGGGGAAGGGGTGACCAGCGCAGCAATCCTTCTTGGACATAACCATAGAAGTTTCCCTCGCTGCAGAATGTTAGGTTTGAACCATAGCTACTATTCAATAGATGAACCCATTACCACAGTACCAACAAAGCCACTAGAGATGACGTCGTCCCCCAAATTATCCATTTGTCTTTGTTTGGGGTTAGGGCACTGGCATCATTCCCTCTGCATAGGAAACCTTTTATGCTCAACGAGTCATGTACGTGAACGTCGGTGTTTCGTATATATTTGTTTTGGTTTTCCGTCTTCCGATTCGAGTTGCTATGGCCTTTCGTTTTTTTTTTTTGTTAGCGTTGAAGTGTTGGCAAAATTTCGTACCAAATTTAAATTCGAATTTTGATATCTGAAAATCTTGGATAAATTTGATCAAAGTGTTCAAAGTGTTAAATAAATAGTCTACCAGATCTTCTTCTTTTTTTTTTTTTTTTTCAGTTTTCATTGCCTGGCTGCAGAATGCTGGTTTGGTGTCCAATTTTCTTGCTGTTCCGAAGCCTTTCGTTTGTGCTCGATTGTTTAACCGCTGTTTTCTCGGGTCATGCGGTAGTTGTATGAAAGCATATTCATACGAAGGTAACTACTTTGTCCTTTTTTCCTCTGGAGCCGGAAAAATCAGCCATATACGAATGTTATAGAAGATTTTGCCTCTAGATTTGCTTTTTCCTTGTGATAGGCTGATAGCCTTAGCTTTCTGCTAGCTGGATGCAGCTATCTCCGCAGTTAAAACTTAAAAGAGCTTGGATAGCACCTGAAACGTACAGCTGTTTAAGTTTTCAGTGCATGTAAAGTAGAACAATGAATTATTTGCTGCGACCGCTTTTTGAATTATTCTAACTGTATTAATATTTTTTTGTAATTTCTTATTTAAATTGTATAATATAATTAAGAGAAAAATAGACACAATATTTTTATGAGTTCATGTTATCTGAAATTTTATATATATAATATTAAATAATATAATATTCATCTGTTATGTTTATCATTCTTTAAATTACACGCAACAATTATAAAAGACGTTCATCCATTCCAATTAGTGTTCCCTATATGTACAAAAGCCAAAAACTGAGCTGTATATGGTCAGGGAAATATACCCCAAAAACTGCCCCTTTTCATCACCCCCATTGATAATGTGAAGAGAGGCCCCGATTAAGGTAGAAATTTCAAAATTCCGCATCCCTGGGGATTATATTTGCAAAGTATGACCAAAGAATAAATATATCTATAATTTGTTCTTGGCTGCCTTAGTCGGTAGTTAGAAAATAATTTAAAAAAAAAAAGAAATAAGAAAATATATTAGTTGTAAGTTATTTCTAGGTGAACTCCCGACCATACGCAGATAAATTAGCAATAGACCGTATCATAAGTTTGCCAAATGCTGCGGGGATCCCAGTTCCTCAGTTATCTTTTTCTCCCAGTCCAACTCCCTGGAAGTTCAGAACAGAGCAACTCTGACAACAGTTTTCACCCACATATATAGTACCCCATACCAAATAGGATAATATAAGACGTGGTTCGCCAGAGAAAAAAGAAAGAAACGGTAAGTCGGTGTTATGAACCATGCATAACCTAATTTCGGGGGGCATACAACTAAAGCAAATGATCACTCGGGAATTTTGGTACTTTGAATCATTCTATTAAATGACAAAGGTCCAGGTTCTGCCATCTAACATGGAAATTCAACAATTACAAACTATTCAAGCACGGTTCTCATAAAGATGAATAGCCAGCTTGCTTGCTTGCTCTATGTAACTGGGGAGCTACCAGGAACCCTCAGCACCCACTGTTGGGTTATGGAAAGCAGAATATCCCCAGAATGTTTTCAATGAGTAGGGCTGAGAGATAGTTACACCTACTTCCGTGATCTTCGCTATCTGCAAGTTCAAAATCTCACGAACATTAATGAAGTCACAGAAGATAGAAGACAAATTAAATTTCAATCTTTCCTTTCATCTTTTCAATTTATAAGTGACACAAAAAGCGGGTTTGGATCCCACAAACCTCACCCTCTCCAGAAACCATGTCACTTCAGCTAAATTCCATTGGCCCAAATTAGATTAAAATGTGAAATACCATTCTAAAAGATACTTCAAATCCAACCGCTGATAAACAAATTGAACTGATTCAGATGTAGACCACCTCTATAGAAGACTACAATTATGTGGAATATGTATCTTCATACTAGCTTCGATGGGTAATTCATCTCACGTTCACCTAAAAGATCAGAAGCTGGAAATCCTTCCAAACATTCCGATAGGCTATCTAATAGTACAATTAGGCACTTTATGGAGTACTATGAACTGCAAAGGTTGTTGAATAGTTCTGTTCACGGAGGCAAATGAGGTTCACCACAAACTAATGTAGAAAACATAGATGACGAGGAAACAATAAATTTTTTTTTCTAAACTGACTAGAGAATGTCAAAACTAATCAGTAATGACCTAGAGGTACCATGATAATGGATTTTCACAACAGTATGCAGAGGTCAGAAGTGAATACAAAATAAAACTGGAAGTACCAAAATCTTGGACAGTAAGACTAATAACATCTTGACCATTTATTATCTGCTTGTGGATTCTCAAAAAAGTATGCAAGGGGAAAAAAAATAAATGGGAAGTTCAGAAATCTTGTTATGTTCTCTTTTATATTTTATTTATTCTAAAATATTAATGGATTTACCTCATTTGTAGGCCTAGCCATTAGTCAAGTTCATTGTAGCAAAACCATTTCTTTTTGTTTTTCTCTTTGATTCATTTTTACAAGATAGAATTCTAAAGGAACCCAATCTCGACTCGAGCCTGCAAAAATGATTAGGCCTTAGACAATGCATTAGAAGCCATATTTCTGAGGCTCATGGAAATTTCTACCATGATAACATTGAAACTATTACGACAATGAAATCCAGAGAGTTCATATATTTGAGATGGGACTCCACAAAATCCTTTTTCTTACAAAAAATACTTCATAGGATATCTCATCTCAAAATTTTACATCACATTATGGGATACAATATTACCACGAAAATGTCACCACAATATACACTACTACGTTAGAAATGACAAGACTTTCAATTAAAAGGTTGAGATAAAATTGATTTTTTCTAAAATCCCATTCACTTTATGTCAAAGGTGGTACAACTTCTAAATAAGAGTCCTGCTAGCTTTTTGGAAAATATTCAGGTAATTCAGAAATTCAGAACTTTCATCTTAGAAGGTTTACATATATTTTAGGATGTCTCCACAACAAAAGTCAGACATTCCCATAGGGACCCATTAAGTGACGGTACTCAAACCACACTTTTGCAAAAACTTCAAAAGCAGACACTGTTTTGATCCTACTCTTTTTGAATCATCAATTACATTCAAAGCATCCAGAGTAGTTGCAGAATTTGTTCCAACAACTAGAGTAAAGTTGAATCGTTTTCCCATAATGCAACTGTACCATTATATCTTCTTTATTCAAGGGTTTTACAAATTTTTTTTTTTGATAAAAAAGGGTTTTACAAATTAAAGGAACTCAAAAGGTGAATAACTCAAAGAAGCAACAAACCTGAAGCTTGTTGACAGCAGATCGGTCACGATACAGAAGTACACGCATACATTTCTCCAGTAACTTGACACCCTCTTCAAAAGTCAAGTTCTCGTGCCACTCATCACGAAGAATAGGCCGGGCAAGATGATTCCCGAATCCAGTTGCTACATGGTCATCCTCAAAATTTACACCTATCATGCTGACCTGAATAAGCATAACACTCATAAGAACTGAGATATTCTTAGATACAAATACCGAGCAACAGAGCATAAAATAAAATCAGAAATTTGGTCCACCATGCCAAGGTACTTCTGCCCATTTTTCACTCCACCAAGAACAAGCGAGTTCCACAGCGGATCAAACTTGTTACGCCTATTATACATCATCCGAGTTAAATAGCTGTGCACCTCTTTAGGCCCCAAAGAATTTCCATCATCCCACATGTTGTCATACAGGCTGCAAATGTCAAACCACAAACATCCATGACTGTGAGCAAAAATAGTAGAAGGAAATACAACCACCCCCCAACCCACAACAACCCTCTCCTGGGAAAAAAAACCTTTTCTCCCAACAGACAAAAGGAAAAGAATAAGACAAAAACAAAAACGAAAACGAAAACGAAAAAACAAGGTAAACAGGGTGCAAAAGCCCAGCTCCTTTCATCTCTCCCGAAACAATCAGTACTTGTAGGCTCATCGAGATAACATAAAATCTCCTGAAAAACCATCAGTACTCACATTAGCTCATCAAGATTACGAAGAATCTCCTGAAAATCACTCATTTCCCCACTCGCACCCAGAAGAGAATGTTTTCCAATTAGCTTCAGTCGCTCCACACTCTTATATCGGAGGGTAGACCCATAAGAACCTGCCATATATAATTACAGAGAAGTCTTCCAATTACTATTAGGGAAAAAAGAAGCTGTCATCCTAGTCACGCGTAAGAAAAGCAACATGTAACAAAAGTGTATACTCCGAAATGGATATGGAGATCTCAACGTAAAATAATTCTTAAAGTTATCAACGATATGTGGTTAGATGGGATTAAAACATTTTTGAAGGAGTAAAGATGCACCCTTAGACAATGGGCATAAAAAGCAGAGAAACACAAAAGACAGATAAAAGAATGGATGGAAGGTGGTGGGCGCCTATTATGCATTTAAATGGAAATAATCTTTATGGAAGTACAATATGTCCTATGCATGTCAAGGATTACAGGAAGCAGACTTCAATCTTGACTCTTGAAAGCAAAATTTTAGAATAGACAAATGCAAGTGGTTAGATAAATTACCTTAGAATACTATATGGGGAAGGCTATTGCTAAATACTAGCAATAAGGTGCTAGTTGAAATGTTGAATAGAGATCCCACTGGACTATAGGACAAAATAAATTATTTTGTTGAATCGATAAAAACGTTTAAAGCTGTCATACGTAGTTGAAGGGAATCATTTTCTGCTAGCAGTATAGAAAGAGTTTTGGCAGGAACATAGGCCCCTTTGCCCCACAGGAATTAGTAAAAATAAGAAAAGAGCTACTTTTTCTTTCTTTCTTTCTTTCTCTCTCTCTCTCTCTCTGAAAAAATTCTAACCATAATCACAGTTTGCAGAGTTGCATGGATACCATATGCTTTCATCACTAACTATGATCTCTCTTGTTTCTATCTACCTATCAACATATATATTTTGCACGATATCATCTGTCAAATCACAAACAAATGTTTCCACAGCAGCCAAATGAAGGCTTCATGTTCAAGAACAACATCGTTTTAATTGAAAGGAATACAGTAAAACTCTAAAGGAGGATGAATGAGTTTAGCATTTAACCTCCCATATCAGCAGCCATAAGAATTCCATCTTTATATTTGATAGCAACTACAGATGTGCCAGTGACATATGGGTACCTACACCAATCCAAACTAGGGTTACATTTTCATATTACATAGGCTGCCACTTTGAGCCGGTAGCCATTTCAAGACATCAACTTCGAACCCCTCCTGAAATTCATACAACTAAACCCTGAATCCATAGTATATACGTATAAATAACAAAAGATAGAGAGTGGGCATACAGAGTTCTTTCAGAGGCAGCTTCAGGGCCCACTAGGCTATGGTTCTTGGCTGGGTTTGAATGCATTGTCAACTGCATAAGAACACAGAAGAGACACTCTGTTCCAAAAAGTAACAAACCACCTAACGAACCTACCCAGCACACACAAGAACATTTATGTCAGGTAAGAATTTAGGTTAGAACAACAAAATTGCCACATTGATTTTTGAGGCTCCAAAAGATTTACCACTTATAACTCCATTTATCCCAACAATAGTACTGAACCACAAAATGTCCAAGATCTTGTCAACCCATCAGAAATGGTCGTGATCCACTACTAAACTCAAAAAGCATGATTTATGTAAATGTTTGAACTCAGTGGACCCACCACTAAAAACTACTATAGAGGCCACTATGTCATACTCAAAGGGAACCAGATCTCATCACCAAACATAATCGTATCAGTGGGAAACAACAAACCAAAAACAGATGCAGAAATAAGAGAATAAACCAACAGGCTAATAAACTCGAAATAAATATATCCGTAAACAAACAAAACAAAAGAAACATAATAGAATTCTTGATCTCTTCAATATTATAATTCTTAATCTTTTGGTATTAGGACTGTTCATCGCCTTCGAAGCAAATGTGCATACAAATGCAGATCCAAAAACATATAAATCAGCAAAACAGAATATAAATCCATTACCTCAACTAGTAACAAACCAAAAACCTTGGTTTATAGATAAATAAATAACACGAATTAGAAAACCGCAAGAGACAGAGTGACAGAGACCTGACTCTGTGGCAGGTGAAGAAGGATCGAACTCGTTAACGGGACTCTCTCGCCGAGGTCTGAGACAGTAGTGAAGAGCCAAGACAGAGAAGAGAGGATGAGAACCGGGGAGGTAGCTTGCACATAGGGTTTCTCTCTCCGCCGTCTGATTGGGATGGCTCAGAGGGTCGGACGGTCGCAAATTGCGCTTGCCACGTTGGACAGTATGTCCCCTAAGCGCACAGGTAGGTTATTGCAGCGCACTTTGAATTTATAAATAGTCATTTATTTCAAAAGCGAAGGTCGAAATTTTATTATAACACGTTGCAGTGTGTACCGTTGTAGAAATTTTGAAGTAACGAGGTTGATGAAAAAAGTGGAGAGAGATAATTAAAATTAATTTTTTATATTTATTTAGAGTGAAAAGTGATGATTTAATAAAGAGAGAGAATTTTGGGAAGTTATTTTATTGAGGTGAAAATTTTTTGGAGTAGAAATTTTGGGTGCCGAATACTCTCTATACACGAGTGTTATTGGTTTTTGGAAGCTTTTACACATTAAAATAATTATAAATTGGTAGGAAAAAATTAGTCTTTCGATTTTTTTTTTCTCGGCCTTCAATTTTAAATTGTTTTCATAACAAGTTATTGTAATGCCTCGGGCCCAAACTCTATACGGATAGATTTCCATATAAAATAAGGCTTTTTCATTATCTAGGCCTCAATATTTCAAAACTAATTATTACAACCTCAGCAAAATATTCATAAACCATAAAAAGCCCAAAAATATCAATCCGAGCCCTAAAATTTACATTAGAATATTCGATATTTTCCAACATCGATGAAGATCTCCCAAAAGAATTACAATAACGACTTCCCCAAAATTAATCTCTAAAAGTACTATTACAAAACACGGCTTCGAAACAAAAATTTATCTATTGCTCCTCGAACTCCTCTAATTTTGCCAACTCTAAAAAATATGAAAATAAGTGGTAAGTTACGACTAACTCAGTAAGTAGCAAGTCAATTAGGGTTGGGAAAAAGATAATTTTATCACAACAACCGAAATCCAAAAAAAAAAAAATATCGTGAGCCATACCAAATCCAAAATACAAGTTTATAACAAAAATATCCAAGGCCACGCAATATACGAAAATCACCGATAGTGACACAGACCTCTAAGCCACAAAAACCTCCAAATACCACATCAAATTGACCACATAGACTATAGAGATATATTACCAGCGCAAGGACAATTTTCATAGTATGCTCACCAAAACAAGTTATAAATATATAAATTGAGTTTCACGAAATCTTAACAATTTCATTTTACCCAAAATTTGTTCAGTTCCCAAATAATACATCAAAACCATATAAAATACGGTACACGTTTAAAAATCTCATTGAAGAACCACTTACCTCAAACACTTAACCAATCATTAAATGCTTCTCCAATAATTGCCGAACAATCTCTTGAAACCTAGTAGCACCACCTCAATCCAAATTTTGGTCTCCAATATACATTCTCTGTGACCATTTATTAACCTCGATCTCTTCAACTTTTAAAATTCAAACATATCTCTATCCATCACTTTTAAATTCAAATATAAGATCCTTATCCACATCTTTCAAATTCAAACATAAAAGTAATCTTTATCCATATCTTAACCTTTAAATTCAAATATAGATCACATCTCCATCTCAACACCTTTAAATTCAAAAATACGATTCAACATCTATCCAAAAATCAAAAATAGGATTAAGCCCTATCTTTTCATTTAAAATTCAAATTACTCATTTAACACCTTTTTTGAGAGATGGTATTATAGTTATTGAGTTTTAAAACTAAAAATTTAATCCCTAAATTTTACATCATGTACATAATAGGTCCTTAGGTTTTAGTCCTTGAGTTCTAAAAGAAAAGTCTGACAGTTAGCTCTTTGTCCACCTCACTAACTGCAAAAGGTCCACCTTAGTAGAAATCCAAGTCAATCGCCTACATGATACTCCCACATTTGACGTCAAATCATCCTCTGTCCACTTGTATTATACAAAACGCTGACCTTTCAACCTGCCCAACTCAAGCTCGCCCCATCCCCACGCTATGCACTATTTTACTTATTAGACAAGTAGGAGTGTCACATAGATAGCTAAGTTGGATTTTTGCTTAGATGGACCTTTTGCTGTTAATGGGCTGAACGAAGAATTGACTGGAGGACTTTTTCTTTAAAAGCCCAATACTCAAGAACTAAAATTTTTCATTTTAAAACCTAAGGACCTGTTATGAAAAGGGTATAAAACTCATTGATTAAATCTTTTGTTTTAGAACACAATCAATTTTACGGTGTGAAACTTCAGGACCAAAAATATTTTTCCCAAATTGTTAAGATCTTAGTAAAGCTTGTTTATAAATGGGGCTTGTAGAATGACCAAACCAATGAGTCAAAACTGTAGACTAGGGTGGTCAAAACAAAATATTGTAAGTCAAAGACTTACATGGTATTTGGGAATAAAATTGTGTTAAAATTTTGGGATAAAATTTTAGTAGTTAGTGAAAAAGTGAGAAGAGAGATTGAAAAAGTTGGTGAAAAAGTAAAAAGAGTTGAGGAAAAAGTAAGGAGAGAGAAATTTTTATAATGATGATAAAATTTTAGGGGGTAAAATTTTAAGAAAACAAACGCTATGTTTTTGGGATTCCTCTCCCTCCTCTCAAAGCTCTTGGTTATAGCGTATTCTCCACCACATGAAAAGACCCTTGTGAAAAAGCGTATCTACTAACAAATCCGCGACACCTGTCATGCTGATGATTGGAATGACCCATGGATCCCAAGCATGCCAGCCCTTACGACATAACCACACCATGCTTTCTAGTCGATACGCTCAATCATGGTGAATTGCTTCATCCATGATTCCCCTCAGAGATAGAACGACTTGCATCTCTGATCAAACTTTAATAACCACTATATTCAAGAAATCCTCTAGATTCACCTTCCGCCCTCCTGCAAATAAAATTATTTCATTCCCTACAAAATCCAGTCTCTTCAATACAAAATCACCTTATAAGATGCAAATGCACTCTCCACTTGATAGACACACTATTGGACCTCTAGTGCAAATCTCCCCCTCTTCGAGTTTGGATGACACTATATGCCCCTTATGCCATTGCGATAGCGAATCTCTTGAGTATCACTTCCTCCAGTGACATTTCTCAAAAATTATTTAGCGCAAAGTAATAACGTTCAAAATCAAAGAATATTTTCCTCATATATTTTGTTGTGCACTATACACGTTATATAGAGTACATCCAATACCGAGATTCTCAATAACAGAAAGAATAACAAACTAACAAAATAGTATTCTAGAATAATCTGAAGAAATATATTCTAACGTGTATCTGGTAATATTTGGTGTTAAGCTAGTGGTTATACATGTAGCTGGAGGTGATGTGTTGATAGCCCCTCGCGAGTCCATTGGCGATGGTAGCACGGTGAGACTCAAACGAAGCCAATGAAAGCCATCATCAACAATGGGTTTCATAAACCCATCAGCAAGCTGGCCTTGCTAGAGATGAAGGCGACAGAGAGTGTCTTGGCAGCAACATGGTCACGAACAAAGTGGAAGTCGGTTTCCACATGTTTAGTGTGAAAGTGAAACACTGGATTGACAGATAAGTATGTAGCATCAAGATTATTACACCAAAGGGTGGGAGCCTTGGAAAGAAAAACATGAAGTTCATGGAGGAGAGACTAAACCCAGATAAGCTCAATAGTGGTGTTGGCCAGAGATTTGTATTAGCCTCAGTGCTTTAACAGGTAACAGAGTGCTGCTTACGGGAAGACCAACAGATAAGATTTGAACTAAAAAATAAACACCAGTGTAGTGTCTGTCATTGGGGCAACCCGCCTAGTTAGCATTCATAAAACCATTGCGCGTAGAGATAAGAGACTGAGTGAGATGGAGACCAAAGCAGGCCGTGTGTTTGAGATACTAGAGAATACGCTTAACAGTATGCCTATAAGACTCACGTAGAGAATACATGAATTGGCAAGCTTTGTTAACGACAAAAGACACATATGGGCAAGTAAAGGAAAGATACTGAAGGCTGTCCACAATGTTGTGGTAAATAGTAGGATCATTAAACAGAGGACAGACATAGGTTAAGAGGCGAAGAGAAGCAACCATCGGGGAAGAGACAGGCTTCGCAAGGAGCATTTTAGTCTTCCATAGAAGGTCAATGACGTACTTATATTGAGAAAAATAAAGACTAAAAGAGGTACAATGGACATCCACACCTAAAAAATAGTGGAGAGCACCAAGGTCCTTAATCGGAAAAGCATGGCTGAGCTGGGTGATGAAGTGCTGCACAAGTGAAGAGGAGGAACCTATAATGATGTAGTCATCAACATAAACAAGGAGATATACAAGATGAGGCCCAACAACGTAGACAAAAAGACTTGTGTCAACCTTGGATGTAGTAAATCCAAGCTCAAGTTAATGAGAGCTCAGCTGAGAGAACCAAGCTTGTGGAGCTTGCTTGAGGCTATAGAAGGCCTTGCGTAGCTGACAAACATGTTAGGGGTAGTCAAGATGAACAAAGGCAGATGGCTGCTACATGTACACCACCTTCTGAAGTTCGCCATGAAGAAATGCATTTTGCACATTGAGTTGTTTGCAGGTCTAGCCAAAAGAGATGTCAATGGCTAGTACAAGGTGCACGATAGTGTCTTGATCATTGGACTAAAAGTGTCACCGTAATCAACACCAGCTTGCTAGTGAAACCTCTTGGCCACCGAACGGGCTTTGTACCCTCCAGGGAGCCATTATCTCATCACTTGGTGCAAAAAATCCAGAGATAGCTGACTATATTTTGAGCAGAGTTGGATGGAACCAAAGTCCAAGTATTATTAGAAATAAGTGCCTAAAACTCAGCTTCCATAGCACGCTGCCACTCAAGAAAGCAAGTGGCCTTTGTAACACCGTTGAGTTCATCAAGATTGGAGGTGAGGGTAGCATTATGGGCTCGGGGAGGAGGCCAACACATAGTGCCATCACGAAACTGACTCGGGCGAAGGGTATTGTTCTGTGATCGGGTTGTCATAGAGTGATGAGGAGGAGTTACAATTGAGACCTCAGGAGGGAGTGGAGTAGAGAGCGCAGGAGGGGAAGGTGAGGAGGTTGAGACAACACTCGGTACAGGGGAAAATGGTGTAAGAAAGGGAGACTCAATAGAGAGGGGCTTGAGGGAAGAAGGAATAACTGGAAATGAATAGATAGGGGGAGGCAAAATAAAGGGATCAACAAGAAAATGGAAAGGAAAAGGTAAAGAAGAAATGATAGAAGAGGAACTGGTCTTGGGGGAGGAAGACATAGGTTGTTGAAACGGAAATGATTGTTCATTGAAGATAATATCACGTGATATATAAAGGAGACCAGAAGAACAATAAAGGCAACAGTAATCTTATTGGTCTGGGTTGTAACCCAAAAAAACACAAAGTGCAGAACGATAGTCTAATTTATGTTTATTAAAGGGTCAAAGGTTGGGCCAGTAGGCCAAACCAAAAATCGGAAGGAAGGTATAGTTAGGGACCTTGGCAAAGAGACACTTAAACGGAGTTTTACCAAGAAGGACGAGACTAGGAAGACGATTAATAAGGTACACAGCGGTGTTGAAAGCCTCAGGCCAATATTTTTTTTGGAACAAAGGCATGGGCGAGAAGAGCAAGGCCAATCTCAACCACATGCCTATGCTTTCTTTCAACAGAACCCATTTGTTTATGGGAATAAGGACAAGAGAGATGATGCTGAATTCCAGAGTCAAGAAACAGTTGTCACAAGGCTTGGAATTCACCACCGCCATCATATTGAAACAATTTAATGGTAGAGTTAAACTGCCATTCAACGAAGCGATAAAAATAGATTTAATATCAGATTTACGAGTAATGGGAAGTATTCAAGTGAATCAACTAAAGTCGTCCATAAATGATACATAGTACTTGAAACCTTGAGTAAAGAATACAAGGAAATGTCTCCAAACATCAGAGAGAATTAAATCTAAAGGAGTTGTTGAATAAGTGGTAGTTGGCGAATAAGAGAGGCGATGTGTCTTGGCTTGAGCACAGGCGGAGTAGACAGGAAGAGGAGAGTCACGATGGGCTAAAAGTTGCTGGGTGGAGAGGACATGACGCACAACACAAAAAGTGGGATGACCAAGACGAGCATGTCAGTCAGTGAGGGAGGTGAGATGTGCTTGAGGTGATTCCGAAGGTGGAAACACATACAAACCATCACGGGTGCTGCCTTGGGGGAGGGTCTTCTCTGTTATGGCATCCTTCACAAAAAAAAAATGTGAGTGAAATTGAAAAAAGACATTGTTGTCTTCACAGATCTGGCAGACAAACAATAAGTTCTTAGTAATGGAAGGAACATGTAAGAGATGATGAAGAAAAAACTGACACTGAGATGGAGTAAAAAGAGATGTGTTAATATGGTGAATAGGAAGAGCGGTACCATCACCAATGCGGAGTTGATCATCATCAGTGTAGTCATGAGGCTGAAGGTTGAGGTGAGACAAGTCGGAGGTGAGATGGTCAGTTGCAGTTGTGTTAGGGTACCAGGCAACATCAGGAAAGGAGTTGAGTAGCTGTAATAGACCATATGAGCATGAGGGTCATGCTGATATGCTTGATTAAAGCGGTTTTAGCAACCAAAGGCAGTATGGCCTACTTGGAAGTAGACCTGGCACAGGGGTCTAATGTCACGACCACTAAAGGGACCATCTTAATCACAGCTACGATTTCCACCACCGCGGTTTTTGAAGAATCTACCGCCGCCACTACAGTTTCCACGTCCACTGCAGTTTCCACCACCACGGTTGTTGGAAGATGTTGTCTTAATGGATACATTTACAGAAATGTCCAAAGAAGAAGGGTGGGTAGTGGAGTGGTGTTTGAGATGTGATTCATGAGACAGAAGATGTCCATAAATCTGCTCAAGAGACAAAGGCTCCAGGTGAGTAGTAACAGATGTAACAAACGAGTTATAGTCAAGACCAAGTCTAGCAAGGAGGCACGTACCCAATTCATTGGAGTTGAGATTCTTCTCAGTAGCAACAAGCGTATCACTCTGATTTTTAAGTTTGCAAAGGTAGTCAGTGGCAAAGTCAGATCCCTTTTTTAGGGTAGCAAACTAGTATTGAAGCTGAACAAGGCGAGCCTAAAATTGTGACTGAAACAGGGTCTTTAGAAAGGTCCAGACATCACGAGTGGTAGAATAACCAACCACCTAAGCAATGAAGGGCTTAAATAAGGAGGAAATCAAAACGCTAAGGACCATCTAATCCTGTTGGAGCCAAACAGAATATTCGGGGTTGAGAGTTATGGAGGAGAGAAGAAAAATTGAGGGAGTAGGAGAAGACCCATCCACAAAATGAAATAGGCGTTAGACCCCAGAGATATGGTGTGAGCTGAGCACGCCAGATAAGATAGTTGTCATGAGATAGTTTGACAGTGACGAGATGAGGGAAAGAGGTGAAAGGAGGAGAAGAAGTAGCATTGGTTATTGGTAGAGACGATTTGCTCATAGATGTTTCATTTTCTGCCATTGGAGAAGGACGAAGAGGACAAAGGTCACAAAGGCTCTGATACCATAATAATGCTCAAAATCAAAGAAAATTTTCCTCATATATCTTCCTGTGCACTATACACATTATATAGAGTACATTCAATACCGAGATTCTCGATAACAAAAAGAATAACAAACTAACATAATAGTATTATAGAATAATATGAAGAAATATATTATGACGTGGAGCTAGTAATATTTCATGCTAAGCTGGTGGTTATACGTGTAGCTAAAGGTGATGTGTTGACATGAAGGACAATGGTTGCTCAATTTGTTGACCTTGACTCACTTGACCATAATGATTGTTCATTATCCTTAACCTTATTCAGCATTTAGCCAATCCCCATTGAAAGTGCCAAACTTCGTCATTTTTGCTCTAAATGCTATAGATATCATATGCATGGCTCATAACAAGGCAATTCGTACTCCCCATTAAACCACCCCAACACAACTTGCTTACCAAGTACAAAAGACCAACACTGAACACCAATGAGCTTGGTGATACCTCCAAACCAACTCATTATCCCCATCCATATGCCCCCCCCCCCCAAGACACCCCTAGGATTCCTCAAAATGAATTTTGATAACGCGATAGGATTCCTTTTTAGAATAAGCTTTAGTTTGCTTAAACTCAGCCAGAACTATCATGCATGGTTAGGCGTCTCGCAATCCTTAGACCGACCCTTTCCTTGGAGAGACATTAGTAACCCACCTAGGACATATTTGTTTTGGTAAAATTTTAAGAATTTTAAGTATGATGTGAATATTTAGGTGATGTTGGAGTTTTATTGGTATACGTGTGGAAGTTGTTGAGTTGTATTGATGTTTGTAAAAACAATAATGTTGAGTTGTATTGGTATGCGTGTAGGAGTAATATTGGGATTGTAAGTTTAGAAAGTTGGATTAAATTCTAAAATTTTCATCCAAACAAACAAGCCCCTGGCCTTCAAAAAAGGCATCCCTCAACAACCACGGAAACATCATTTTTTGACGAAGGCTCACTCACCTTTTTCGATACCATCATGTTGGTTTTTGTCCAATATCAAAGTTTTAATGATAACAATAAAGTTGATTAAGTTGGTTGATTAAAGCGAATCTAATATGAGAGCAATATGAGCACAAGATTAAGAACCAAGCACTTAAGGATCAAGAAGATGCAAAGAGCTCAAAAGCGAAGATTCAAGACTATAGGATGTAATCTTGTAACTCTTAATTTCTTTTTTGACAAGAATTTGAATCACACTTGTATAATTTTCAAACCTTGCATAAATATTTTGATCACAAGTTTGACAAACAAATATATGCTTAAAGAATTTTCAAATATCCCTAAATAAACTCTTAAGCCTTAATTATATTTTTGGGGACTTGGTTTTTGAAATTAGAATTTCAAAATATCAAAAATGGGCGTTCGGTTTATAGTAGCTGCACAAATTTCATATATCTGTCGACCAAGGAACTATAACAGTCGACTAAACCTGTAGCGGCTGACCAAGCTTCATGTAGCAGTCGACCAAGCACGTAGTCCTAAAATGACAATGTACGGTAATTTTTGATTTTATGATCGTCGGAACAACGACTACTACTATAAAGTGTTGCTTGATCAGTACGTTGGAAATTAAATTTTTACTCGATTAAACGGTTATCAATGTTTATTTTTCTCATACCCACTATATAAGAATACTTTTAAGGTATTTCTAACAACTCTTCATTGTCAAAACATTTCACATAACTTTAAGAGAATCCAAAAGTCTTGATCTTCATATAAAAATCATATTTTTTAAGCATTCACACAAATTACACTTTCTATTCCATTGAGAGAGATTTGTCGCTACAAAATCATTAACACTTTATAGTTCGGAGATAGTGATTCTCTTGTGCCTTTTTGGTGATGGCTGTTAATAAAAAAAAAAGAGCTTGGAGAGAATTGATCTCAAACTCAGTTTGCAGCTTAGAGAGGGGATATCTTAAGCTAGGTTAGATTGTGAGTTCTGAGCTTGATATAAATACTTGTAAGGTTTTCTAGCACCCAGAAGCATAGGTGGAGCCAGGATATTTCGTTTTAGGGGGCTGAACTAATTTAATATTATTATTTAAACAAAATAAAATATATATAATTTCATATATGAATTTTAACTTATAACAAAAGAAAAGTATACAAATTTTTTTTAAAACAACTTCAATTTGGATACATAAAAAATAAAAATAAAAACTCATGAAACTTATGAATTTTCTATCATAATTGAGCTTGATGATGTTTTAAAGAATAAAGTAATCTATCAACATTTATGTGCTAAAAGTTGCAGTAATTTCTTTCTCAATGTAAATAATTAAATAATTTACAAGGAATTCATCTTCCATCTTGTTGCAAAGTCTTGTTTTGGCAATATTCATAGCTGAAAAAGCTTGTTCTATAGTTGATGTTCACACTGGAAGAGTTAAGATAAAATGACTCAATCTGCCAATTAAATAGTAGATATTTGACTTTCCTATTTTAGTTAACTTTTTGACATAACTAAGAAATCATAGACAAACATTTCAACTAAAGATGGTGAGGTACATCAAGCTTAAAGTGCTGCAATTGGTATCACAAATGCATCTTTTCATGCTCCATAAAATTTTGAGAAGAAAATTTATCAACAAGACTACAAATATCATCAATGTCGAAGGATTTATATGCATTCTTGGAATCTAAGCTTGAGCTAAGATGAGAAGTTTTGTTGCTTTCTCATTAAACCTGGTGTTCAACTCTTGTAACTAAGAATATATTACATCCATAAATATATTAATTCGATAATGATGTTCCAATGTGATACGATCTCTTTTGTTAGAAGATCTACCTCGACCCAATGTGTACGGAGCAATTATATCAGGAACTTCAATTTCAAACCTTCCACAAAATGACTTCACATTCTAAAGTTTTCCAACCATCTTCTATCAACTTTTGAATAAGTTTTTTTGTAGTTTTGACTAAATGCATAACATTTAAAATGTCTTAGGTTGGTTGATGTAATGTTTGACATAGAGAATTAGTAACTTCCATGACTTTTCTCATAAAATGAAAGATAAAAACAAACTCAAATGATATCATACTAGAGTATGCTACATCAACATCGCCACGTTAAGAATAAGTAGATCCTTTAATAATAATATTTTGGATAACTTTTAAAGTTGCCTGAAACATTTTTGACAAGCTTGATATAGGATTAAAATGAGAGTTGCACCTGTATCTCCAACTCTTTTCAAACCACCAATTTGATTTGTTTGTCTTCCAATTTCAAGTTCATCAACAGTAATCAAATGTGCAATTTCAGTTGCTTGGGTAGCATGCAATGCATCATTCCTTTTGCAAGAGGCGCTGACAATATTGATAATAGCACTTAAATTTGTAAAAAATTGATGAACTCAAAGCACTTCTCTTGATGCTAGAACTAATTCTAGATGTAAGTGATGAGTCATACAATGCACATGCACATAATAAGTATAAGGACAATCACTACGAAATAGAGCATATAATTCATTTCACTCACCATGCATATTGCTTGTACCATTATACCCTTGTTCTCGAATATTTTGTATATTGATATTGTGTTGAGCAAGGACAGTAAAAATTTTATTTTTAAGAGTTAAGGCAGAACCTTAAGATGCACAGTATCAAAAGAAATGTTCTTTAACAAAACCTTCTTTATAAACAAATGTTAGAATAAGAGCTATTTGTTTCCTCCTAGATTCATCTCGAGCTTCATTCACTACGATACAAAATTTTGAATCACCAACTGCTTCACGAATTGCATTTTGTATCCTTGTTGCTAAAATGTGCAAAATCTCTTTCTGAATAGGCTGATAAGTATACTTTGAATTGTTGGAACATTTTCAAACATAAGCTTGGCAACTTTCTCATTGTATGTTGATACAAGTTTTACTAATTCAAGAAAATCACCACGATTTTCGAAGTCAGGACCTTCATCGTGGCCTCTAAGAGCACATATTAGAGATGTTAAATAATTAATACAATTCAATGAAGTCTTCGATCGTAATCAATTATTCATTATTTGTTCTAAGTTTTGTCCTTTAATCACCTTATCAATATGCTTAGATTGGTCTGTCAAAGTCTCACAACACCTAATAACGTTATTTTGAGGTGAACATGGATCTTTACCAACATGACCTAAAAAAACGCAATTATTGTCATCATTTACTTTCTTCCAATTTCGGAATCCTTTTAGATTAATGCATTGACTCAAGGGAGTCCTGTTGGCTTTTTACTAAAAAGATAACACTATAGACAACATGTAGCATCCTTCGAAGGAGAATATTCTAACCAATGAAATATCTTATACCAGGATGAATGGTATCAACAGGGATGACTTTCAAATCCTGAAAGTGGATACTCATAACCATTAGAAGGGATGAATTTATATAGACCTAACTTAAAATAAGCTCGTCTAATTTCATCCTGCTGATTAGCTGGATATTCTCATATCTGTAGACGAAGGCCTGGATCAAACTCTAAAGTAGAAGCATCAAGTTCTTGAATTCAATTCTTGGAGTCTAAGATGGGCTTTGCTCAAAAACTGAAGTTGAAGGATTCAATGTTGAACAAGAGACCTTAGAATTTGAATCAGCATCTTTTTTAAAAATAAAAACAAAAAATTCTGGCTTGCCCATGATGAATTCTAAGATTTGTACAAAAACCTAAAAATCATTTTTATATTAGTTCTATAATTTTTCTACTAAAAATATTGTGGCATAAAAATTTTCAAATATACACTTTAATGTATGTACCTCATACAAATCAAACTACTATTTTCAAAAAAAATTTTTTGGGTAACTATTTTCAAAATTCACTTACGAGTATCTTCAAAAATATTTATAGATATACAAAAAAAATATATTAAGAAATTAAGATAAAAGTAAAATATGCATCTATTTCAATATAAGTTGCGACACAAAACATTTTTGAAGGTTTTCTCCAAATCTTTGTTTGAGGTTTTTTTTTTTTCATTTTGTACCTTGTCCTACACTTTTTGTCTATTGAACATTTGCACCAGAAAAAGAAATAAAATAACTATTACTTAATTAATAAAAAATGATGAAAATTTCAAAAAAAAAACACTCACAAAAAATTATGGTCCCTACTCCCTAGTGCAGAGAATTCTTGCTCGGTCTCTCTTTCTCTCCCTCAACAAAGAAAAATAAAGTTCATAGCTATATTTCTCTTTCTCTCTCTTTTTTTCTCTCGTGTTTTGTGGGACAGTTGGAGCATGAACATGAATCTCTCTAACTCTCTTTCTTTCTCTGCCGTTTTGTCTCTCTTTTTCTCTCTGTAGGTATAGGAAACCTAAATGAAACCAGTAAAACAATTAAAAACTTAAGGCATGTCACGTTTGGTTTTGGTGAGTGGTGACCATTTAGAAGTTAGAGTAGCATTGCTAGAGATAAGTTACTTTTCAATTTTAAGAAAGTATGGGGTGTGAGTGAGAGGAATAACTGAATTTTGAAAAGCATTTTTTAAAAAACTTTTAGGGGGTAGGGGGAGGCCAGCTCATGTACCATTTATTTAGGGTAGAACTTTTTACAGAAGTCGATATTGTTTTTGAAAGTTTGGAAGCTAGAATATATGTTATTTAAAGATAGTAGAGACAACCTCAAAACTTGGAAAGAAGTTTAAAGAGTGAATGTAGGCAAGGTTATCGAATCACCTAAAAATCCTTGTATTTACTTCTCTATCTCTCTTTACATTTAATATTAATAATTGTATTGTGATATTATTACATATTCCATGTGCGAAGCAGCTATTGTATTGATTTCCAAGCAAATACAAATTCTAAAGAAATTTATTAAAAAAATTAAAACCCAATTCATCCCCTCTTAAGTTGTCTTAATCTTATAACTCACATATCCATCTCTTTACTCTCCCTCAATATAAACTCAATGTGATTACCTATGATATTAGGAAAATCCTTCATGATCACCATTTTTAGTCTCTTAGTCACATCCCTCATAGTGCAAAACCTCCGAGTGCATTATGGCGCAATGAGCAGCGAAAATTCGGTCTTTGGGAGCATTCCTCCTTAGATAGTTTCCTTCTCCCATTTCATAGTGGGAAGGACCCCTTTTGTAATCGTTATACTTCATTAATAATAACTTTAGGGTTAATTACAATTTTTTCCCTCGAACAAGCATCTCATTCTCAAAAACCTCTCGAAACCATAACTCGTTACAACTCACCCCTTCAATCTACGTTTACAGTTACGATTTAGTCCTCTACCCAGATTTTTTCCGCATATTTTTCTCTCACGTGAGCAACAACTGGGACTCTCCTTGTGTGAAAAGAGCAAATTGTCCCTCTCTTTCTCACTTTCTGTCACCCACCCACCCACCCATTGGTACAAACAAAGCATTTTTTAAAGTTTTTCAGAAGAAAAAATAGAGAGAAGTAAGGGTTTGTATTTGATGTTTTTACCCACCAATGAAGTTTCACAGATTCCTTTCCCCTCTTTTCAGCTTTAGCCCAGTCCAGGCTGATCAAAGCCAAACTCTACGTTTTACCAATACCATCTTGCAGTTGATGAATACTAATAAAATAAACATGTAGAAAATAATTGACAACCCATCCTCTCCAAAATCACAATAATTTGTATGCGGACTATTAGTGAAGCTAATCTAATGGAAGTGGTTCCCTGGCATGAATACGAACGTAACAAACCCCCCCAATAGGTATGTCATCTCTGTTTTTCTATACTACATGTTGTGATTATTCTATGAGGCCTTTTTGTTGTAGATGCACTTAGGTGACCTGAATGTGGCCTATTGATTGTTGCATGAAAAGGGCAGAAAAAGTCTCAATTCTGCTCCAAGGATGTCCTCCAAGTCTATCGATGCTAGCCATTGCAGAGGATTTACTTCGCATTCACCTGCCGAGGCAACAGTAAAATTTGTTGGTAATGGGTGATATTGTTGTTGGGTAGATTACTTGCAACACTCCAAGCATGTCCTTTGTTTCTTCCTCTGAAAAGCGTCCAAAAAAATGCTCAGTTTGTGCCAATGGGTGGGTGGGTGGGTGATGGAGAGTGAGAATGGGAGGGACAATTTGATATTTTCGCTCAAAGAAAGTCTCATGTATTGCTCACGTGAGACGGAAAACGTCGCACATAATGAGGAAATTTGGGTGAGAGATTGAATTAGGGGGGAAATTGATATTAACCTATAAACTTATTTTTGCTAAAAAAAAAAAAACTCTATTGCATATATAATAATAGTATGTGACTTAATTCATATGCTGTGATAATATAACGTCTCCTTAAAGCATAAATGTATTAATTTGTCCTTAGAAGGTCAATGCAATTTCAGTAACTTGGAAAACAAAGGTTATGTGTATTTAAAATGTTTTCAGCAAAATATATTTTTACCACTAAAAACCTTTTCAACCTGTTTAAAAAGATTTTTAACTCATCATTGATCTCTGATGATGTGATAAAAAAAATACAAAATCTAAATATAACTATTATAGAACGCAAAAATAAGTATTGTTCTCACAAAAATAATTAGTTTACTACTAAAACATTTAAACTACTTTCGTAAACTCTAAGAAAAACATTTCAAAAGTTTTTCTCTATTCGATAATTTAGAGTCATCCGTCTCAATAATTTTGAAGATAGAAGGAAAAGGGATGACTAAACAAGGAATCTTCTTAATGTATCTCTTAAGTCTTGGATGATACTAGTATGTAGAGAAATCCAAGGATGATGATTCTTTTAAAGCTTGGCATACAATGGCTTACAAAGATTTTAAATTCGTGTTGACTATAAAGCTGCAAAAGATAGTTTATGAATGTTTTATTTAAAAGATCATCTTTAAAATTTAGAAATACATAAAAATAATAGATAAAAGTTATTTTTTAATACTACTATTTGTTCTTATATTAATACTTATAAAACATATTACGACTTGCTAGTGAATATAATTACATTAATGCTTAATGACTGAAAGCTTTTCTAAATGTGGACAGTCTTGCATTGAAAAACTAGACACGTCTAGGGCTGTTTAGTGGCACCAGTAAAATCCAGTGGCACGGGCACCGAGTTGCTGGTACCCCGCCTCACTGGTGCCGATGCTGGTGGCCTGTTTTGGGGAAAACCCAGGGGTTTTCTCGGTTTACCAGGCACCAGGTTCTCGGGTATTAGGAAACTGGATTTTATTTTATTTTTTTAATTTTTTATATTAAAACGACATAGTTTCTCTTAATGAGAAACTACGTCGTTTCAAGCTTAAACCTAAAATCCCTCCCCCCCCCTCAACGTCGACCTTCAATTCACCCCCCTCAACGTCGATAGCCTTTCGCTCCCTCCCCACCCTTTCCAATCGCCCCCCCCACCATTCGTCGGCCACGCCTCCCTTCGCCGACCACTGCAGGTACTCTCATCTTCTCCTCTCCCTCACGTTAACTTTTTCCTATTTGTGTTTAATTTTTAGGGTTTTAATTTTTTTTTCTTCTTGTTGTTGCCGCTGCACTCTTGTAGCCCTAGAATCTCTAGTTCAATCTCTCTATCACCTGTGCAGCAAAGGGTCTGTACTTGTTTGTATTCGATATGCTTGAAGTGTGTGTTCTATCTCCATCTTAATCTTTCCTATAAAGATTTTGTGTTGTATTTTGCGTGTACTAGGTTTTGATCTGTTGTGTCCGTTGAGTTGGTTTAGTTTGGTGGGCACCATAAGTTTAGTTTGGTTTATTTTGTTTATGGTTTCAAAATAAGCAGGATATAGGTGAAGTTTTCTGAGTGTTCTATGTGCGTGTATTTCTGCAATTAATCAGCATGCCTCCCATTCAAGGGTACTGTCATCTGTTTGGCAATAGAAGGCTTTGAACTGAAATAGGTTATATTGTTTCTTTCAGGTGCAAAACCAGATGCAAAACAAGGAGGGAGAAAAGAAGCGTGCTTTCCTGACATTGGAGGAGCTGATACCATTGGCTGATGATACAAATTCCTACAAATCCATAGGTAATTGTGAAAGCCATAAGCTAATGATGGCATTTAATGGTCGTGCTTGTTTGGTATCTGTATGTTCTTAAGCACTAAAAGGATAACTTCATTCTAGAAATTGAATCCAGATCTCTATAGGTTTCTCTAAAGAGGGTCTGATATCTGTTTGAATGATGGACCAATCTAAATAGCATTTTGGTTTTATTACAGTGTTGATTTGTTAGTTTATTAGTTTGAATGGCCCAATATGAATATAGGTTAACCGGAAACTGCTATCGTTAAGAGCCGATTTTTGCCCTTAACTGTGTAAGCGTAGGGGGTCAATATTTAAAAACCGGTCTATCCGATGTAGGTGCTGGTTTTGGCCAAAACCGACCACCTACACTGGGTTGAATAACCCTAAACACATCTTTTAAAAGACCTTTCGATTTTTATTTGTATTTTTTATTTACATATTTTGAGGAAGAGATTTTCTTTTCTTTTTCATTTTTTTTTAATTCCTCTCAATTAACAATATAAATAAGATCATTATAAAACTGCTCCTATACATTTTCTGCACAAACTCTCGAATAGGTTTATTAAACTAAGTAGGCAACTTGCTTCTAATAAAATAAGATCATATTCACATAAAATACTAGTTAAAACAAAATGATACATGGATTAAATCATATCGTATGTGCGAAAGTGGCATAAACAATTAATTATTATCTAAAAATTTACACCCAAAAATATCCTAAATAATTCTTTTTTATTTTTTCAACATGTACAACTAATTAAGACGTGGAATGCCTTGAACATGAATGTAAAATTCAAGGTCATAAGAAGGTATCTATAGGCCATCTGACTAATCAATTTTCATTGGCATATATAAGAGAACATTCGTCTTCATTGGCATATATAAGAGAACATTCGTCTTCATTGGCATATATCAGAGAACATTCGTATTGGATTTTAGGATAACTTTTCCGGCAGCAGTGTCTCATGGTGTAAAGCGGTTTCTTTCTTAATAATTTGTTTCTTTCTTGGAAAAAAATACATTTTTCACCTACAAATTACTATAACTTTTGCACTTTGTATCATAATCATAGCTTGGCATTTCAAAATTTTAATAAAAATTTACTTTTATCAAATACACTTCAAAATTTACTTTTACTTTTATCATTCATTCACCAATTCTAATATCACATCTTTTTTAACACCAACACAAAATTTTAACAAAATTTTGAAACCAAACATATTATAAATTACC
Organism: Morella rubra; assembly: GCA_003952965.2. NCBI lineage: Eukaryota > Viridiplantae > Streptophyta > Magnoliopsida > Fagales > Myricaceae > Morella > Morella rubra. The sequence goes on along the minus strand of CM025849.1, from coordinate 14,121,755 downwards.
ATTTTGAGACATTGCATTATTGAAGATATTGAAATTGTCAAATTTTTATACTAAAATGACGATAAACCCTTGACCCACTTTGTATATATTGAAAATGTTGTTGTCAATTTATTAAATTCTCAAGGGTATTATTGTTGGACAAATAGTGTAAATTGTCTAATATTAGTAGTTGAAGGGTGCAAAGTGTCTAAAAATTTGACAATTTCCCAAAGCATTTAAGATTGATAGTTAGAGGATGTCATATCTCAAAAGTGGTTGTTTAGGTTGCAAAGTGTAAAACTAGTTCGTGAATGAAAAGTATATTTTTTTAATTTATCAATTTTGTTAAAAAAAGTCGAGTTTATGTTTTTGGGGATTATGATCCTGTAATTTCTTATTCGAAACTTTACATAACATCATTAAAATGATGTAGGACCAGTTGTGTTTATCTCTCTTCGAAGAGAGAGATATACAACATGTGGATCTCATTGTAGGATTTATACTGTCCGAAAATTTTATATGGACAATATTAAATGATATAACGTCCACCTATTATATCTTTCTCTATAAGAAGCCCTACAACAAATAGATTTCGCTTATCGTATCTGTCTCTTTTCGAATTATATGATACAAAAAATTATACAAAAAATTATAAAACATCTTCGTCCATCAATACATGGAGCATAGATGCGCATTGCGAACTTGGCAAACGTGTCCACAGCATGGTGGACTCAGGCCATCTTTTTTGGGCCGAGCCCATCTTGCTGTCCCGTTGGTCGGGTATTTCCACTCTTGTTAGACCCTCTGCCACGGTGCCGTGTTTTTTCTTTCTTCTGTCTAAACTTTTTGACGCTCGTTTTGGACTTTTCCAGTGCCTCCTCCATCATGCCACGCCGATATCCACTTTTATTTTCCTAAGAAATTTGAAGTGCTTACTGCTCACTATCGACTGGGCACCAATCATATTCGGAGAAGAGTTTATTTAGAGGGCAAAATCGGTTCCGCTCAATCATTGCCGAGTCAGCCAGCCCGTCGGTGGCTCTGATGATGCTGACATGGCAATATCGTATTGGCACAAGAAAATTCCCACGTAAATCTAGAGCACGTGTCTAGAGCACGTGTCAGACAATAGTTTACACGTGAGCGCACCGAAACCCAACCCGGACCTGTCGCCTGAAAAACCCGGATTGGATATCGTTGATGCGTCCGGACATTGTAATTGGGGGATTGGTTTCCTGGTTGGGGCCTCGGTCAAAAAAGGAACGCTGGAACGCAGACAACAGGGACAAGTGGGGAAAGGAGAAAAGTCGGCGGGCGCTTCCCAAACCCTATTATCCACCATCAGCCTTCAATCCCTTCGGTGCTCGTAAGATTCCATTAGGTTCTAGTTTTTCGGGTTTGGATTTTTCGGTTTCATCGCTGAATTTGCGGCCTTCGTTTCTCTTTCTACCTTCGGTAATTCTGCGATTTAGCTTTGAAATTTGATTGATTTTTATGTGTTTTTGATTAGATCGATTATTATTTTCGGGAAACTGTGCGCTGGTTTTGGTGATTTGCTTACTGAAAGCGGCTGCAGGCTTTATGCTGAGTTGGGCTTGATTTTGTGGGTAACAAAATGGATTTGGTAGCTAGTTGCAAGGTATTTATCTACTTTGTGCTTCTTTATGTAATGATGTTTCACTTTTGTATTGTTTTGAACTTTTAAGTTTTACCGTTTGATTATGTTTGTATCAGTTTTAGCACTGTGAATCTGTGGTGTGTTGTGCTGTGCAATCATGCAATATGTGGCAAGTATTGTGCAATGGCTAGTACAGTTTAAATTGATTTTAGGAATCTAACCCATTCATGTGCCTCGTATTCGGGTTTCGCCGGTGAAAGTAGCTCACCTAGAGTAGTTTTGACGCAAGCTAATTCAGGTGCTTGGTTTGGTTTCTTTTTTGCAATTGCTATATATGTGGTTGGATGCTGTTGTAAACTGAAATGGCTTCAATTGCTGCTTTCTCAGAAGTATTGTTAGCCTAGAAAGTGTGTGATGGTAGGTACGAAAGCAAAGGAAGGGAAATCAATTATTGCAGGAATGTGAATAACAAAACTTTCACTCATAAGGTTTAACATTTAATCTAACCTCTTATGCTTGTTTGAAATGAGTTATTGGAGTGCATCACTGCGGTAAGGTGTACGAGACACCTTGGCATCATAACAAAACAGGATGAAGGGGGGTGCATTGGAAAAAGCTCATTTGACTGGCTATAGACTCCTTTATGATCAACTTCTTCACAACATCCTAAGTACCCTTGCCCCGAATGGCATCTCCTCTACACATGAGTAAGATCTGAAGAGTGAGCTGCATCTTTAAGAGTGGATGATATGCGGAACTTATTAACTTCATTTTTGGTGTTTCAAGCAATGCAATCATCGGTCAATGGTGTGGGAGTGGTTAAAGTTTTATTTTATCTAAATATCTAGAACACTGTTCAATAAAGAAGATGATGTGATGTTTGGAGATTGGGGTTGCCAGTTTAATCTCGTTTTCCCTGTGTCCTTGTCCTGCTGTGCTTGTTTCAAAGCACATACTGTTAGCGTAGAAAGAAGAATAACTGGAAATTGAGCTCTTATGGTATGGTAGGATTTCCCAGTTTTTTGTTTAAAATATTCTCATCTTTATTTTTGAAAGCAAAGATAAAGCTCTGTTTTGGGTTTCTATTCAACTTCTATGTGTGCTTTTGGTGTCAAAAAGATACGGTTCTGTAAATCTGGAACTGAGTGTTTAAATATTACTGGTTGGTGTTTCTCTGTTTTGAGTGTTTTTTACAAGAACTTGCTGCTCCCTCTTGTAGGATAAATTAGCATATTTTCGAATAAAAGAGCTCAAGGATGTTCTTACTCAGTTAGGTCTTTCAAAGCAGGGGAAGAAGCAGGTGAGATGCGAGAATCATTGCTTCTGTTGCACTTAGCATCATTAACTGAGTGTAATCATTGTGTTGTATTGTGTGAAAAATGAAGCTGCCCAGTTGCTGGGACTCAAGCTGGGCTACTCAACCTGCGTGTCACATATGACTGTTATTGTCTTTGTTCCCCCCCTGCGAAAAAAAAAAAAAAAAAAACAAAATGACCCTCCTGGGTTGTTTAAATTTGTGGTCAATTTAGAAAGCTTATGTTCCTATCCGTATTACTTAGTTTTATATGATTTTTAAGTTTTTGCACCTGCATTATGCATATTTTATCAAAATTACTTGAATAAAAAAAGCTGGCTTTGTTTGGAATCTTTTTTGTTTCTTTCTCTTTCTAACTTTCTGCGATTGCAAGCTTGGTGCTTAAGTTTAGAAAATTCCGGATGATAGTTTTTCTTAGTGCTGTTTATTTCCTTCATTTTCAAATTCAATTGGATATGACTTGGCAGAATGTTTGACCCAAATCTGGTCAAATCATTGCTTATGGTTTACGAGCCATGTATTTCAGTGACTTCTTACTAAGTCGTATTTTTTAGATATCTGAACTGGGTGCGGTAAAATTTGATCTGTCTATGATTTATTGCATGTAGGACCTTGTTGACCGGATATTAGCCATTCTCTCTGATGAGCAAGGTAAAAGTTTTCTCCATAGTCCTTCTGCTAAGTTCAGTTGGGTAAATCAATGCTATAATACTCAACTGTGGGTTATGAATTTTCTTTGATAAATTGTTTTATTCTTTTTAGAGTCATTTTATATGTTTTTGACACCTGTTGAATTGGTGGTGTTTGTGTTCCAAAATTTTGGCCTAATAAAATAACTATAAAATTATCTCTCTTTTCCCATTAAATAATCCCTTTCCACTGTAATAAATATAAAAAAATTCATTCAAATCATCTCTTTTATCACTTTTTCACCAACTCCCATAAACTTTCTTCACTTTTTCACCATCTCTCATACCCTAAAATTTTGGCACACAAAACACCGTCAAGTGGTTATTATGGATGACACTCATTAAAGCCCAGGGAATAAAGTAAATTCATCTCCTATGCTTTGTTGTTTTTTTCCCCCTAAGTCTCTGCTATGCTCAGTTATCTGATACAGATATTGCTAAGATTGCTTGTCCTCTTCCTACTGGTGTTATTTGCCTAGGCTCTTCTTTATCTTTGCTTCCGTTTAGAATCCTGTGACCTACTTGAATACTTGTAAGAGTAATGATTCTGGTGTCATAGAATAAGGAGATAAATTCAAAATTTTTTTTTTTTTTTTTGTAAAAGAGTAGTCTGTATTTAGGAGATTTCAATTTCTCAAAAGATGGTAGATTGTTTATTTGCTAGCTTTTGTTCCGTACAATCATTTGATTTTTTTTTTTTTGAAAGAGGTATTGTTATCTATACATTCCTCGAACAAAATCAATTATCCTTTTTTCCTTTTCCCATGGTAGCACATTTTCAGGTTATGCTTTTCTGATCCCCCTTTTCGGTTCATTGTTAGATTTTTATTTGTTTTGTGGTTAATAATGAAGGATGGGAGAAAGAAAGAAATGTAAGATACAGATGCCATTTTCTTTCTTGGTGGTTGGGGAGTTGAATCCACGTGTGTTTATTTGTTATGTTTAGGAATTATTTTGAATCAAGTTAATTCTTGTATTATGTTATGCACTTAAAAGCTTCATAATCTCAAAAAGTGAGTTGGTTTTTGATGGGGTTGCTACTAGTTTTGAGTCTCAATATTATTTTGTCACAGTTTCCAAAATGTGGGCGAAGAAGAATGCTGTTGGAAAGGAACAGGTGGCAAAACTAGTGGATGACACATATAGGTTTGTTTTATGTATTCTATATCTTTCATCCTTGATTTGGTTGGGAATGTTAATGATCTTGTCCCTTTCTTTTAACTTATACTTTGTTTAAGTTCAATAGAATGCTATGATCTATCATTGTCACAGCTATCATCCCATGTATATAACTTCTTATGCATCTACATGTTTGCTTCCTAATACCTTATGTATGCACTAATCTGCATGATTTAATGTTTTCCTTTTCCGTTTCCCTTCTGTGACATACATTTGTGTGTCGTTTTCCCAGAAAAATGCAGGTCTCTGGGGCCACAGATTTGGCATCAAAGGGACAGGGTGTCTCGGATAGTAGTAGTGCGAAAATTAAAGGGGGCATTGATGATCAATTTCAATCAGATACAAAGGTTCGCTGTTTTTGTGGGAGTTCATTAGCGTCAGAGTCAATGATCCAGGTATACCTGTTTGATACTTATTCTTCTCTCTTGGTGCTTGGATGTCATTTAGGTCCTGTGGATATGCAATATCATTTGAAATGAACTATTGATAACTACATCAGTTCATTCTAAAACCTTCAATTAAGTGGGAACACTCTTTTCTTTGTGTCCCTTTTTCAATTGGCAGTGTGAGGATCGGAGATGCAATGTGTGGCAACATATTGGGTGTGTGATAATTCCGGAGAAACCAATGGAAGGCAATCCCCAAGTTCCCGATGTATTTTATTGTGAGATCTGTCGACTCAGTCGGGCTGACCCGTATGTATCTCATTTTTCTTTTTCTTTTTTTATTTGTACTGTATGTGGGTGAGCGGCTATCCTTCTTTTTTTGGGGTGTTTTTTGCCAGCCGCCCCCCCGGGGGGGGGGGTGGTGTACATAATTTGTGAGATGTCGTGTATTGTGTATATACATGCATGAGTTTTTTTTTTCCATTTTTATATGGCCTCTATGCTTTATGGAAATTAATATTTGTTGAATCCCCTAAAAAACCCAATGCTCTGATTTTTAAATCTCTTGTAAAGTTATGATATTTTTTCCATAGCAGATAAAAGTTTCTACAGCCTAGTGAGATAATACCTCAAATGATATGAAGCAAAATGGACCTTTATACAAGTATTATGTTTAATGATATAAAGTGAAAGTCATGAGTTTACAACCACCAAAGTTCGGGGACTATTTCTGTATTGTGGTTGTAATTCAGGTTTATTAGGAAGAGGCATAAACGTTTGGCCAGATGTTCCAGTTAGAACTTATAATTAGGTTGTCCATAGTGGATATCGCATAAGGTTGAATCGTTGACAAAGTGCTGCATTGCTTATTTGTCAATGGAAGATGTTATGCATGATAGACAAAGATGTTGAGTCTTTAATACCTTGAGGCTTTAGAAAAACTTAATGTTTATGATTTTGTGGATGACGTCAATCAATATAGGAGACTGATAGATTTTGATTCAAGTGTGCAGCCTGAAAATGATGAGTGGAGGCATTGAATTTGAAGCTTTAATAAAATGAGGAAATATTTGTATCATGTCTTGTCACCACTGTGCTTCTTTTGCCCCTTTCTTTATTAGTAAACTGAGGATGTCTGGATGTGTGCTTCTGACCTGTGTCATTTTCAATTCCCTACAAGGTATTAAGGGAAATATGACTGGAAGCAGGAAACTTGGTACTTACCATATGTTTATGTATAATTGAAGTTTTCCTGTTATGAGGGAGGTGTGGCCTGTCTATGGATGAAGAACAGGAGATGGTTACACTCAAGATAGAATGGTAGTGGTTGTTTTATTAGATGGGAGGAATGGAATAGGGTATTTGTTTTGACACTCATGATCTGGAAGTGTAACTTTTTAAAATACTATGCCTGTGGCATTTGTATAAGATGTCTGTTTCCTTTATGATGATTCTCTGTCTGCTTTAGTTATGATGATTCTCTGTCTGCTTTAGTTATGATGATTCTCAGCCTTGCTTGTACTCAACTTATTATTAACTGCAGCATGATGAGTCGTCGTAAATAGCATCTACATTATTTGTAGGATCCTACTGATTTAAAGTTTTTTTTTTCTGGTCTTCATTTTTAAGTGTGTTATAGCTCGGTCATGTGAATGGCCATCTCTTGAAAAGTAACCCAAAAAGTAGAGGGAATACGATAATTTGTTAAGCTGCTTAATCTAGTTCCCCCTCCCTTCCTGAGTGGTGTGTAAGTTGCATTTTTATGAACTTTTTGGCCTCCAATGTCGATATGTTTCTGATGTGTTCATTTGTGTGCAGATTTTGGGTTACTGTGGCAAATCCTTTATATCCTCAAAAGTTGATTACTACAAATATTCCAACTGATGGGTGAGTGGTTCAGGCAGTTTTTCCTTTCCACTTCCGACGGTGAAGCCCATTTATTTTATCCTTCCTCTTGAAGTATGTGATTAGTGATAGTCTGTAAGGGGAAAAGGTTGAAAATGGTAATTCAATTCATTGTTGAAAAAAGGAAGCATTGGATTCTGCAGATAATTTGTTCTTTTGGTAGACTAGACATTTGGTTCAGTTCAGAAACTTTGCTCCGGAATGTAAAAATGATGATTTGGTCCATTAGACAATGCTGGGTTTGTGAGACAAATGGAAGATGCAATTAATTCTTGTTTCATGTCTTCCATCATTTAGTCTGGTGATAGTGTGGACATGGCTTCACATCCTTTCAAAAGTTTAGGCTTGTTGTCATCACTTACGTGTTACCACTGTATATTTAGCGGCCAAACAGTTGACAAATGAATGCTATTGTTTGGACAAACAACTGGAACCAGTGTGATGTGTTTACCTTTTGTTTTGTGATGTGAGCAATTGAAGGAGCCCGTATCTTTTTGTATTTGCCTCATTTCTGGTGTCATTCGGAAGGGAATTGTTGGATGATTAGGCTGATAAATTGGTTTGTGCTATTAGAGAGATATGTAGGCAACACATTGTCTAATTAATTTGTCATCCACGCATCTAATTGCATACATACAAAAGCACACTTCTCATACTTGTATATTGATGTATGAGTCTGATATAACGGTGTTTGCATAGTAAGTCTGGTGCTTTTAACCCTTTGTCTTGATCCTTTGTGCAATTGTCCAGTACGAATCCTGTGCAAAGTCTGGAGAAGACATTTCAACTCACGAGGGCGGACAATGACTTACTGTCAAAACAAGAATATGACCTTCAGGTCGGTCTAATGAACTTATAGTTGGTGTGTAAGATAACATACAATTTCATGACCTATTCAACTATGGGCTTGTTAATTTCTGTGTGATACTGTCACTTAGGCTTGGTGTATGCTTCTGAACGACAAGGTTCAATTTAGGATGCAGTGGCCGCAGTATGCGGATCTTCAGGTCAATGGTATGGTGATTAAGGTTTTTGTATTGTTGTATGATGAATTATGTGGCTTTAAATTAAGCATAACTTTATCTCATGTCTTGTACAAACAGGTATGCCTGTCCGTGCGATCAATAGACCTGGCTCGCAATTGCTTGGAGCTAATGGTCGTGATGATGGTCCAATTGTGGGTTTATGCCCCTACGTAGATCCAAACTTTCTTGTATTTGTGAACATTTTTTTGGTGGTCCTACTTAAATGTGCTCTTTTTTACATGTAATTTCTTTGCGTAAGTGTGTGGTCTTGTGCATTAGCATTGCCTGTCGCATTTACTCTGCTAATTTTTATGTATGAAATGCAGTTATCTTGTTTGTTTCTTTAAGCTATTTATTTGATTTATGAGTTCACTTTCCTTTTGTCAGATCACACCATACAAAAAAGACGGAATTAACAAGATTTCCTTAACAGGATGTGATGCTCGCATTTTCTGTTTAGGCGTTCGAATAGTGAAGCAGCGTAATGTTCAACAGGTATCATTGTTCTTTTGCTTGGAGTGACATTAGACATAAATTTACCGTAGTAAGTTTGGGTTCCTTTAGCTTTGGCTTATGGTAATGGAAAATGAAATTGCCATGCTGTCCATTTGTCTTCTCTGGATTTCAAAGACGGACTTTATTTTGAAGTGATGGGCTAGGGAACTTCGTGGTCATTTGCCTTGAAATGAGACTAATACAATGCCTAATGCATGTGATTTAGGAGCTGTATGTATAATGCATCAATCATCAATCAAAGAGTGCCACCACTAGTCCCAAAGCACCAGTAGTATAAAAATAATGCAGTAAAAAATTATAAATAAACGGCTATAAAATGGCAATGAGTTTTTTTCCTGGTGCATATCAACAATTTGCATACAATTTGGACACTGTTCCAATAAATAATATGTATATATTTGGGAGTGTCTACCATTGTGTACACCATATATTTCGCTTTTGTTTGTTTCTTTTAAATAATAAAGGTTTTGTGCTTTCATTTAGGGGTGAGCACCAGTACCAGCGTTGTGCCAGTTAATCACAGCCAAGCAGTACCCACACTGCTTTTTTTGTTTTTTGAAATATTTTCATAGAGGGAGAGACATGGTTGCTTGAGAAAGAGAGAAAAAAAAAATTGCGAGGAGAGGGGGAGATATGGTCGATTGACAGAGAGAGAGAGAGAGAGGAGAAAATAGGGGAAGGGAATGATGGGGATGAGGAATAAGGGAGGGAGAAGATGGCTTGGAGGTCGGCAGATGAGAGAGAATGAGAGGAGTGGGAGGGGGAGGGTTTTTAGGGTTTGGGACCCCTCCCCCAAAACGACATAGTTCCTTAAATGCACAGCCCTAGTGTCATGGTTTTCATCATTCTCTTCCTCTGGTTCTTTTAGGTTTAGCTCAAAATTTCTAATCATATGACCATTGGACTGTGATTTCATAAAGCAAAGGATTGAGGATACATGATTTTGGGCATCGAGTCTGTGCCCATGTTGAACGACAATATTAGTTTTGTCCATGGATCATGGTTTCTGCTCTTGTAAATTCCAGCACTATAATTCTCGATGACAGTGCAGAGAATGACACATTTAAATTTGGGAGATGCTTAGAGGGGTTGTATTTCATCAGAAAGGAATTTGCACTGATGTGGCTTCCATAGTTTTGCTTCCGATATTTCTTCATGACATGTTTTGCTGAATTGTTGCATTGAATATGCATAATTTATCTGTTGAGTCTCACTTTCTTTTGCTTCACCGTTAGAATTATTTCTATATCTTAGAAGCTTTCGTGTCTCATTAAATTTACCGTCTAATTTTCTTGTTTAGATTCTCAGCTTGATTCCCAAAGAGTCTGATGGTGAGCGTTTTGAAGAAGCTCTTGCTCGTGTTTGTCGTTGTACTGGTGGTGGAACAGCTACTGATAATGCTGACAGTGACAGTGATGTGGAAGTTGTTGCAGAACTTTTTGGCGTCAATCTACGTTGTCCGGTAAGTCCTGCTTCAGAATTTGTGAGTTGTGAAGTGTTTTTTTTGTCTGTTTACATCTGTATGTGTGCGCGCTGGCTTGTGTGGGACTTTTGGCATGGTGTCAAATCAGTCTTTCACTGCAATAGAAAAGACTAGGCCTCTCTTTCAAAGCCTCTATTGATATTACTCTTCCCAGATACATCTGTTTAAATACTATGGAGGAGTCATCATAATGCTGCTCGTTGATAATTAATGAAAGTGATATATGAGCTTTTATTCCCTTTTGACACTGTTTCTATTTTAAACTTGGTGATTTGTCAATACCCAAGCTTCTGAATTAAGTAATCTGAAATGTTGTTCCAGAGGATGCCTGAATGCTGTCTCCCTGGCATACCATTATTGAAATGTTTTTGTTTTTGGGGGGGAGAGTTGTGGTTGGGGGGGGGGGTGTGCAGATGATAGAATTTCTTGAATATTCTGGGAGAAAAACATGATTTGGCCGGTCAATCAGTTAGACCCTATGCCCTTTTGGTTCTATTTCAAGCACTATGTATGCTACAGTCTTTGCCATTGCATTCGATTACCAAAAATTTGTCATGAACAATTGTACCATTGTGAAGCACATAGGTCTGCTGGTCATATTATTTGGTTCCTTAAGGTTTTAGCAGTGCCTATTATTGTCGTGCTGCAGATTTGTGTTTTCTGTCTTATGTTTGTAGTGGCTTTACTGATCCATATGCAACATCTATTGTTACATTGCATTCTTCCCATAATGCCAATGGCTTTATTTGGGGATGGTCTTTGTCGCCGGTAAATGGTCTGGAAGATTTTGTAATACAAACACTTGAGGATGTTTCTTCATATGCTTATTAATTGGGATGGATTGTCTTTTTCACCACAGTGGACAACAAGTGAATGGCAGAGATTTTCATGTTAAAAAATGCACTAAATGCTTGATTCCAAGGTTTCAGCGATTAGTTTTTTGGTATTGATGTGAATGAATTTATTTGGTCATGTAATCTACAGATGAGTGGTTCAAGAATGAAGGTTGCTGGAAGATTCAAACCTTGTGTGCATATGGGTTGTTTTGATCTTGAGGTTTTTGTGGAAATAAACCGACGTTCTAGAAAGGCAAGCTTAAATACATAATGCAGCATTTATTTCTTTTGCTCTTTCTATATGGGTGTCATTTGTCAAAATGAGCTTTGAATTGTGGATGCAGTGGCAATGCCCCATTTGTCTCAAGAACTATGCGATGGAAAATGTCATTATTGACCCTTACTTCAATCGTATTACATCGAGGGTAGTCCCTTTTCTGTTCTTTCTGAAAATTGCATTCTCGTACTGGATGTTTATGACAAGCATTTCTAAACATCATTTATCTTATTGTGGTACAGATGAGATACTGTGGAGAGGATGTAACGGAGATTGAGGTGAAGCCTGATGGCTCTTGGCGCGTAAAGACTAAAACTGAAAGTGAACGGAGGGATGTGGGCGATCTTGCGCAGTGGCATTTTCCTGATGGCACTCTTTGTGTCCCCGATACAGATGTTAAACCGAAAGTAGAAGTGTTGAAGGAGATCAAACAGGAGGGTTTTTCCGGTCATACTGGTTTGAAACTCGGAATAAGGAAGAATCGTAATGGTATCTGGGAATTCAGCAAACCTGAGGATATGAACACATCTGATGATAATAGATTGCAGGAAAATTTTGCAAATGGTGACCAGAAAGTTATTCCGATGACCAGCAGTGCCACCGGAAGTGGTAGGGATGGTGAAGATCAAAGCGTGAATCAGGATGGAGGTGGACATTTTGACTTTTCTACCAACAATGGGATTGAGATGGATTCTATGTCTCTGAACGTTGATTCAGCATATGTCTTTCCTGGACGGAATTCCTCTGCACCAACAGGGAATGCAGAAGTTATTGTTCTCAGTGACTCAGAAGGAGAGGATGACTTATTGATATCTTCTGGAACTGTTTACAAGAACAATCCAACTGATGCTGGTGGGATAAACTTTTCTGTTCCCCCTCCTGGGATTGTGGACACATATCCAGAAGACCCCGCTCTCGGACCTGGTGGAAATTCGTGCTTGGGTCTTTTTAATGACAATGACTTTGGGATGCCTCTCTGGCCACCACCTCCTGGAACCCAGGCAGGCCCTGGTTTTCAGTTTTTTGGTTCTGATGCAGATGTCCCAGATAGCCTAGTAGGTTTGCAGCATGAATCTTTGAATTGTTCCACGTCAATGAATGGCTACAGATTAGCTCCAGAGACTGCCTTGGGTTCCACTAATCTTGTCCCAGATCCTTCTGTTGGTCGCTCCGATGCTGACCTTATTGATGGTTTAGTTGATAATCCATTGGCATTTGCTGGTGAAGATCCCTCTCTCCAAATATTTCTTCCGACTGGGCCTTCAGATGCATCAGTACAGACTGATATGAGAGATCGGGCTGATGTGTCAAATGGTGTTCGTACCGAGGATTGGATTTCCCTTAGGCTTGGGGGTGGTACCAGTGGAGGTAATGGTGAATCTGCTGCTCCAAATGGATCAAGTTCGAGGCAGCAAATTCCATCCAGAGAAGGTGGCTTGGATTCTTTGGCAGACACTGGTATGTTTCCATTTGATGTTGAATTACTAGAGCTTTGGTCTTAATTAATAGGATCAGATCCTGATAGGCAGTTTGGAGAATGCTTCATGCGTGTATGCAAGTGTGCATGGTTTTGTTGTGGACACAAGTGGCACTGGTGAAATTAGGGTTAGAGATAGATTATTCTGAGTAGTGTTGGAAATTTATCTCCAGACATTTGACTGGATTTGAAGCTAGGTTTTGAAATCTGGATACGATATGAGTGTTACTATTTATGTATTTATTTAGTGTGTATAGCGCTATCTTTTAGCCTTGAAATTCTGGAAAACTATCAGTCTTTGAGCTTAATGTGCTGCATCAGAATGTGAACGTAATGTGTCTAGAATCTGCAATTATTTCCATTTCTTCTTTTCCAGTTATTAGCCTGATGCTATTCTCCCTAGTGCAGCTTCTTTGCTTCTTGGTATGAACAATGGTAGGTCAAGCAGACAGAGATCAGATAGCCCTTTCTCCTTACCTCGCCAAAAACGACGGATGACGTACCTTTCTATTGAATCAGACTCCGAATCTGAAGACGAAGTTCGGTATTAGTAGTCAGAGAATGTTTACATTTCTCACTAGGCGTACATGGAATTGGAGTTTTTGAATGTGGTCCAAGGATCCATGGGGGAACAACGCAAGAAAACTGTCATTGCCTAGTGAGAAATCTGTGCTGGAAACTGTAGAGTTGTTTCTCTGGTTTTCAAGCAATTGGTAAGTTAATGTTCTTGTATGTCATTTCCAGTTATAACTTTGATAAACTGTGCCTCTAATCACTGTTGTTTTGACAGGTTCAGTTCATGCTTTCCTGTTAATTACCCATGAAGATCTGCAGGCGCAGGACGTGTAATCTGTACAGAAGATAGTCATTTTATTTTGAAAAGTTGGAATTATATCCATTGGTTTAAAATCTTTGGATGTAGAAAAGGGGGAGTCCCCCTCCGAAATATAGATTATAGATGCCTGCCATTTTGTCTCTTTTTTATTATGAGAGGAATATGCCTGTAAATGTTCATTCTGATTCAGTTCTACTATAGAAAAAATTTTATTCTTCAAATGGATGTTCTTTAATTTTATTCTTTAAATGGATGTTCTTTCTCTGAGTGTCCCATTGCTATTCAGCACTCTGGGAGGCGGAGCACTTGGTGATTGGTTACTAGGGCACCCACCCTCAATACCAAGAATCCAAGATCTGAAAGGAGTCCTGAAATTAGGGGAATTCTGCTTGATGGTGAGCGTTACCCAATATGCTATCTCTATCTCTGAGGCAGATGTGGAAGCAGTATTTTGCACGTGAAGAAAGCTGTTCGCTGCTCAGATTTTCAGATTTGAATTGCTCAAAATGTCACCTACCTGATTATAATCGTATGATACTTGCTATTTATCTTTCTGGTATATTCTTGTTTCTGGGTGCAGTTGTAGTCTGTAGAAGTCTAATGTGAATTGTTCTCTGGAATATTAGTAGATTTCTGGACAGTCCATTACTTTGGAGATGGGGATGGCGTGTTCTTTCAAGTTCTCAAATGTTATTGTTTTTCGCGCGTCATGACTCGTGGTTTGCTCCGCGTTGTCGTCTTCTAGGTTTTATAATCCCTTATGGATGTGGTGGTTCCTTTTGAACCATGGACTGGCAAACTATGGTTTTGGGTAGCTGGCAGGGTTCTTGCCTCTGTTTCTGTGTTTCTCCACTGTGTTCAGTGAATATAGCTGGCCTCTAGTTTATGTTTGTTATTTAATTGGTCATTATTACCGCTTATAAAATTAGGATTGGTATGGCAATGACTTACTAATCTAGGTTATGTGCATTAATTATAGTGTTGTTGTGACGAGTGTCAATCTTTTTCAATTTCCGTGCGTATTTAAATCTCTCTGTCAGTTTTATATTCTTTGGTCTGTTTTGTATTTCTCTTCCAGAGAATTATATCAGTAGCGGTCGAAATATATGTAAGAGAATAGGTAAAAGGAAGAATAGAGATGCATAAAGAATATAAGGTATTTGACCAGTTATCTACGCATTCGATGTTAGGTGATGATACAATTGATCCAATGGAGTCATGAATACTGTTTCTGGTCCACATAGTATTTGAGAGATAGAGCGATTAGAAGTGGTAGGTATTAGACGTATATTAATAGAGCAGATTCGAGGGCAGCGGCTCGTAAGAAAGAAATGTAATTAGACCTCCTGATTGCGGAGGATGGTGATGAATACTGGAAACTAGTCTGAACGGAACGTCTAGGTTGAGTCGATTACAAGTCTGCAAATTACTCTTAAGTGTGAGAATTCTATTCATTAGCAGAGTATAGGAGTGTGCTAGATCATGTTCATATCACGGTGATATAACGGTTGCTCTGTGTCACAGAATAGTGGTTCTCTCGCGACTCTTTGTCTCACACATCACTCCACAATAGTATCGCGATATCTCCGAAATTCTCACGGTCATGTAACTGTACAGTATCTAAAGCAAGATTCGAAAAAAATCATATTCCTCTAGGATAGTCGTGACTAAGCTCTCGCTTCGAGACCATACTTCTAGACTTGGATTGTCCAGACAATGTCAACATCATGTGTGAGAAATTGTGCAACGTGGATCGCACGATTCACTGAAGAAGCATTCCAACCTGTGCACATAGCGGAGCAAAACTAGTTCGCATTGGAGTCATCTCCAAGTGGGTGATTATTACTTTTGTTAGTCTCGGATACGTCTCGGGATCAAAGATTCCGAATAGAGGAAGATACGCAGAATGGGAGGTTTAGTTCGTGCATAAGTATGGACGAGTAGACGCAGTAGGTATATGAGAATAGTTCGATCTACCAACTTCTGTGCTGACTAATACTCGTTATCTGGAGTCATCTAACGTTCATGGTATTCACATAGACGATGTTCCAAAAAGCTAGAATAGCAAAGCATCGGGTGAGTACAATGAAGTGACTAATCATGTTGAATAAAGCAGACGCTGCGATGAATCTCCAATAGGATATTCGATCCGAGAGAAAAAAAATCCGAATGAGATACTCATTGGAAAGTTATGCTCACTCAATGGTCACCCCAACATAGTTACGTCAGAACATTTAATGAGCTAGAACCAAATAGATGTCATTCAACACTCACTTAGTCTCATCTTCGTGCTGTCGACACTTGCAGAATATTAAAATAGCCGTTCGCGTTATAGATATTGCAAACGACTTGATTTAATTCTCTCTGTATGCAGCCAAAAACAGGAATATGAAAATCATAAAAAAATAGAAAATATATATAGAGGCACTACTCCAACTACCGAATATATATGGCATGTTGTTCGTAGTGATGATAATATACATAGGAGAATGGACGCATACAGTGTATACCTAGTATTTCATATAAGGAGTTTAAGAGGCTCGCACTAATTCTATGTGCGTGACCACAGAAATTCGTTGCCGACGTAGGGTCGTATCTGATTCTGTTCACCACTACAATTTTTTGTTTAGTTTTCTCAAAGGTAATGAATATAATAGAATCCTATTTTCGATGCGAGAGATAAGGTTGAATAATGTAATTTCAGATTTTGAGTGTATTTAATATATAGTGTCGATCACGTATTTCTTTGGTGGTGCGAGGAATTGGGTATCTCGCTCCAATGAGCTGTGATGAGATGCAGATTGGAACAGAAAGATAGAGCAAAACATTTCCACTCTCGAGATAATTTAAGAGTTATACGGTAAAGACCGACCACTTAGGCTTGTTATTTTTTATATTTTTTTCATGATGAGTATAAAAAGTAAGGGTATGACCACATATATATCTCGTATGAGAGCTACCATATTGTGGTATTCATGACAGCTTGGGCTTTGAAAATCTCCATTTGAATCACATAAGAGACCGAATTTGCTGTTGACTCGCAATCATCATGTTGGAATAATGCAGGACGTTAAGATGTGGTACTTGGCCTAATTTATCGCGCACACTTACACCAGCCCTCTCAGGCCTAAGCTATACACATGAATCATGCAACTCATCTTATCGGGAGTTTAGGAGTTTTAATTTTAGTGTGTGTAGGATCTCTGGGCATTTCGCAGAATGGATTAAAACGGTGGCTCTTCGCTAGAATATAGGATGGGTTTATTATACACAACTCATGGCGAACTCTGAGTTAGAGAGAAATATGAGAAGCAACTATGTTTTATTTCAATCAGCTAGTAGCAAAGCAGAAGAGCGCGACGAATTTGTATATCTTTCACATACCCTCACTTTCGGCGAATCTTGAGAGAGTATTTAGGACCACACTCTCTATAAAGGAGAGACTATTTGCATAGACTCTCGCAGGTGTTTCATCGAATTGGACTCCACTTAAAAAGATCTCATCCGTAGTTTAATGCATAACATTTTTTGTCGAACGTCCTTACACATTCAGACACATTTTTCGTGTCACAAAAAAGTTCTAACCCGGACAGGAAATCGACATACAGTTACAGTTCTAGTCTAAAATCTCAATACCAGAGCGCTAGGAGTTCTTACTGTAGAGATCGACGTTTCTTATTATAACACACACACATTATGGTGTGGTTGCATATATAAGAAATGGATTTTCTAGTCACATTTCCGTTAACTCTTAATAAAGTAATTCGCTATTAAAAAATAATTTTGTTTGGTCTCTTTATTTTGTATTCCGGCGCTTACAATGTCAGCTCGTCACCTCTCTCGCTTCCTCTGTAGAGGTTAATTCTTTTCCTCGTTAGTATGCATATCCCTCACACCTAGGATAAGGCCTTTTATGGTTGTTATATGACATATCCATCCTATGCTAGTCAGGAGATCCCTCTATGTCACCTGATACTGAACGGGGATGCTATTAGAGGTTCCACGGCAGCATTAATATCTCCCTCATTGTCTTCATGATACTTCCAGGTTGCCTGAAAGTGCAATTACCATAAAAAAGACTTTGGCATCTCTAGAGCAATCTTTGGAGATATCATGCGCGAACACTGTGTCACCTAGGACCGAGCAGGAAACTTAAGTAAATCGCATCACAGACAAGTGAAGTCTTATTCTCATCTGAAGATGAACGCATTATGGTCAACTCAACTGAAGTGTATTACTCGAGTACTAGTGCTCAGTCGCTTTCTAGGACAAAGCATAGGGGTAAAAATAATGAGATAGTCATGAGCTCTTGGCATTGTGAATATAGTAAAAATTATAATCCAGGCAATGACTAGGATGGCAAAACATGGGGTTATATTTGGATATCTGTTATTTTGGGAGACTTGGCAACTTCGATCAGATGTGTAGGGCGCTGGAGGTTCGTGAGATCATCGTGTCGCTCCTCCAGAATAGTCGGACGCTGATTGTTAGAATTACTAAGTTCACTAATAGAGGTAGAGGGCCGACGCAAGCACATAGGTAATCCTCGCATACGGAAATTAAACATAGTGTGCCAAATACATGAATCCACATGGACAAAAGGATTCCCCTAAGCTCATATGAAATCGAAAATAACACATCTGCGCGTATTGGTCGAGTAATTAACTAGAACGATGACTTGATTACAGCAATGCGCCGATACAGTCCTCTTTTGGCTGAGCTTCGCACTATAGTTAAACGCAAGTTCGAGATTCTTTCCAGAATTACGGTTTAATCTGATGTTTCTCGCTTCTCGATGATTATTCTAGCGATTTGCCATTCTCGGAAAAATATGATATTTTGACAGAAGAGATCAGTTTCTCCACGCATCCATAATGTGATTAGGTACAGAAAACAAACGCACAACTTGGATTCGAAATATGTTCTCTAAGCTCTTTTGATTGAACATTGAGTTGCATAAACGTCCAAACTTTTTTTTTAACATTTTGACACGGTTTTTTTCAAGCATTTTTTAAAAAAAAATTTAGAAAAAATAATTCGTTAATTCGTAGACTCAGACAAAAAATATACTAGAGAGGGTCTCGGCAGGATAATCAAACTTATTAAGCAAGTCACACACCACATGTAGAGTGTTTTGCACAATAATATATAAATTCCCTAAGAAATTATCTCTTAGTCTAGTGTAACACATCTCATCTGTTCAGTTATAGGACACTAACACATATTCACACTTAGCATCTGCTATAGCATTTGGTCTTCAAATATTGCAAAGAAGAGAGTAATGATACATAATTCTTCAATCGCGTTTGGTAGCTATCTCTCTCGATATGGCGCATATTTCTCATCATATCGTTGCATTCATTTGATACCACTCTTAGCATGAGAACTAGACAAAGTTTCTTATGTGAGTGATAGTAGCGTATTGATCTAGCTATATCCAAATTTAAGACTCCTATATGCAACAAAAGATCTTACATAATCTGATAGCGCTTTATTCAACTTCAATTGTGATGGGAACGCACAATTACAAAAAAGATTTTGTGAGCGAGTTGTCGAGAGCCGGTAATCTGACATGCACATTGCTGAATTGGTATATTTCTATTTATATACTATTTCCATAACAGAATATGATAAGAAATGACTATATCGGAGCAATGTTCTCGTATAGAATCTACGCTAACTCATGGATTTAATTGATAAGTACTTTCGTGGCCATTACGAGTCTTCACTCCACTGGAGATAGCTTTGGTTAATACTGTTTTACTTGTGAGATTCATTCACGAGAGTTGGAATAAAGCGAATGTCCAGAAGCCAAGGCCAATCATTAGAACACTGGATCAATCTTATGAGGAATTTGTTCACGATGGCAAGGATGATATGCAAGAAAATTTTAATTTGTTCTCTCTAAAAGCCAAACAAGTAATAGAGGTAGAACGCACATTTGAACGAGAAAGTACCTTCTTGAAACATATAAAATGTTATCGTTCGAACATATATGTCAGTGGCCTAACACACACACTACAGATTTACGAACACATTTTTTAGACATAGTACACCTGCTCTACCACGACAACGACTAAACTTGTTTACTCATAGCATGTTTCTGGAACAGATGTGTTGGCACGTCAGTCTCGACACATCAGTTCAATTGCTTGGGAGCTTTTTATGTGGGATGTAAGGCTCAACAGAAGCGCTGAATAGATAACTCTAGTCGCGTGCAGAGTGTCCACCTTACAGATGATGGGATAACCATTATCTGTAATAGCTATAAATTTTGCATAGCTTAAGGGGTCAAAATCTCTTGGCGGTAATATGTTGCTATTGGAAATGTTTTTGGTCATTTTTAAGATGGGTTGCTTGGGTCGCAAGCGCTCTCCGTATTCCAAGACGGTGGATCCACACTAACTTCTTTGAAGTAGCGAGTAGTCCAAAATATCAATGTCTCCTCACCTCATTAAGAAAGATCTCGCAATCTAACTTTTTTATTGAGAAAGTGAAAGATGCTAGATAAGAGAAGTCTACGAGACATACATTGCTTTGGGTATTTTCTTCTATATCTAGCAACTTTACGATTTTTTAAAACTCTTGGAGGAGCAATAGAGAAAATCATTTTAAGTAACTAAGATTGTAAGCTCTGAATTATAGGGATAAGGCAGGCCACGTGAATAATAATTGCTCTAAATTCCACTAGATGAGTGAAGAGGTCTCTAACAAAATTGGCCAAGTTAGACAACACATTCATTTTGAGAAGATATACTCAGATCTCTAGCTTTGATAACTACCTATAACGTCTGAGTCAAGATCAGATGATCTCATCAACTCAAATATAACCAATGTCACAGCAAGTTATGAAGCACCAGTTTGTCTTGGCAGAGATGTTTTGGCCCAGTATTTTAGAAAGGATATCCTGCAGAGGTAGACACCGCAGAAGTCGAGATCTTTTCGCACACGACCTGTCTGCTTGATATTCTTGCATGTTGTACTGCGCTATTGGTCTTCCTCATTTGATAGTAGAGCACTAGTCGCCATGGTGTATCTCGAGCGTTATTCCACAGATGTATGCATGATAGATCCACATAGCATTAGTATTAGCAGGATACACTGAATCAACGACGTTACATAAATTATAGGAAGAAGATATCGTGAATCATGAGAGTTATTATTTTAAAGCATATGTTGAGATAAGTGCAGGAGAAAAAGTAATCATAGGAGGCATTGATACCTGGACCGAGGGTTAAGGATATCAGCACAGTATGTAAATAGCTTCTAGAAGAGACTTTACTCTCTAAGCGATAGCTAGAAACTTCTTTCATACTATAGGGATACTTAAGTCTCTTCCACTTCTTCTCTCAGGTACTGCTTCACTACAACGCGGAAAGTATGCAGGGAATACGGACGATAGTCCAGTTCAAAACACACACGTGAAAGACCATCTAATAATATCCCAATCATTTATATAGCGCAAATCAACCTATACAAAAGATATGTACTTGTACCAGAGTGGACTAGATAACGTGCTGCACATAGTATAGCCTGAGATTATCTTTACATCAAAGCCGTTTTCTCGACCACTCTGTTCTCTATGTGCGATCAATATGACCAGCTGACTACACCAGCAAGGAGTCTGTCCTTCCTTGGCTCTTTGTGTCTTGCAACACACATAAAGAGTCCATTTGTACTAATGGACGTTTTTCTCTCTCTCGCAATTATGCTTCGCGGGCAAAGACATTTAATAAATAAAGGCAAATGAAAATAGCATAAAGATAAATAATAATGCACAAAACTTTTAACTGCATTCATTGCAATATACCATTCTCATTACTGAAAGAAGGTAATTCACCCATTATAAGCCAGAGTTCTGGTGCTTTAAGCAGTTCTTCTGTTTTGGACATGTCATTTAAGGTTCAAGCATTGTTCAGCTCACACCCCGTTAAAATAGTTACAGCTAGGCAGCAGAGATATTGTAGGTCAAAGTTATACTGGAACAATCTCATGTTCTGTGAAGAACTATATCAGAAAGTGAAAAGAAACTTCTAAAAAGTTTTCAAATGACATTGCAATCCGTTGTATGCTATATTAAATAGATACAGTAATCAGAAACACCAAAAGATATACCAACCAAAAATTCTGAGCAAAAATTGCAATTTTACCAGTCAATTTTCATCACACCGACCCCACTATCTTGGTTTCTCAATTTCGGGAATAGGAACTAATTCATCATTTCTAAAAGACCATATTAAGACATTTACCCTATCAAAAAATTATTATGTATGTATAAAAAAGGTGTCAAGTAATAACTCTCATACCTTAGATAGGTCAACAACAATGTAAAGATAGCGAATGAGGCCCTTCTGGATACGAGCAGTAGTTGCTTTGGAAGAAAGGGAACGAATTCGTCGGCGATACTGTGCATGTTGGAGGATCGTGTTATCAATAGGGCGGAGAAACCCTGACTCATCCTCTTGCAGAGCCTCCCATGACCTCTCATCCGCATAACTTGTCTGCCAAGCACCAAGGCCTTCCCCACTTCCCTCCTCATCATCATCTTCCTCTCCCTCCCCATTCAGTCGTTTTCTGTCACCATTGTTCATGTTCCCCCTAAACCAAGGAAGCAATGTATCTCCAATTGAGAACCGCATGAACTACCAACAACAGATATTTTTCTCATATAAAAGAACTAGAGCCATGATCAAATATGATGAACATTACCCAAGATTAACAACTACACATTCATTGAGCCGAAGTAAAACGTTTCGGAACAAATGGTTTCCGCAAGGAAAGAATTGAACCTAAGAGCCAACAAACGCAGAACCCGAGAATAAGATTGCATTAGTTATTTACAGTTATTCATCAACTCTATAAATGAAAAAATACTTTAAATTTCCATGTGGAGACCGTAAAATCATGACTTACGACCAAATCAGTTACTGTAAAAAACCCTAACAACCCATACGCCCCCAAAGTCCATGTTATCCTAACCTATGAAGATCACATAGCCTTTATTTTCTACTGTTACTTTAACGAACCAAAGATAAAGAAACCAATGATACCTGTTCGTCAGAAGCAGCGAATCCCTAGAAAGAGCTCCGCTCGTGCACGAGAGAGAGAGAGAGAGAGAGCACTGTGTTTTGGAAGTGTCCGAGTGTGCCTTCAGCAGCGACTGCGTACTGGCAAAGCGTTTGTTTTTTTGGGGGTGGGGGGGGTGGAGAAATGGCCAGCAAAAACAAAAAGCAGACTCCGAAGAAGCCCAGGACACGAGGATGGTTTTGATGCACGAGTTTTAAAAACTTTAAAACGCCCACCGTGGGGCTCGAACCCACGACCACAAGGTTAAGAGCCTTGCGCTCTACCAACTGAGCTAGACGGGCTATTTATTATCAATCTGGGGATTGATAATTATAAACTTTAATTCAAAAGCTTTCTCTGTAACTGGGTCGACCTTTTCGTGATCGAGTCATATAATAATAAACAAAAAAACATTTTGGTGCTGGAGTCGTATAGTAATAAAATCAACTCAAGATTCGGCAGCTTATTAGTTAAGATGATTGTATTGCTTTTTTAAAAAAAAATTAATTAATTTCTTTTTAATATTTTCTAGATATTTTGTGAACCAAAATTTTAGTTTATTAGAATTGATGAAAAAGTGAAAAAAGTAATAATTAGACCAGGAAAGAGAAATTATTTTATAGTTATGTTATTATATCAAAATTTTAGAACGAAAACACCATTAAAAAATGAAAAGAGATTTATTGACTTTTGCTACGGAGATTTGTTTTTGTAGCCTATATCCTTGTATAAATAGATAAATCGATTTTCAATTTAAATACCAGACCTAGTATGCGTGTTACAATAAACTCAATGCTGGATTATCTACTAGTTAATAATAAATTTTTTCCCTCAAAGTATCATGTCAATCTCAAATACCCCACAAAAACTTTAACTCATTACAACTCACCTCCAAAACTATGCTTCTTATTGCAATTTTATCCTTCGACTAACTAGAGTCGTTATATAGAACGGTTTTTATTCTACGAAATAGACATATGACCTTCTCCTTACTTCAAAGACAAAGTTGCCCTTGTTCGAATCCTCTTTAGCCTTTTAAAGTACTTTTCTAGGAATTTGTAGACCCAAAAAATAATATGTAGTTAGTTAATTTTTCTTTATTAAACAAAAAGATAAATCACTTAAAATCGATATAGTCAAATTTGTCTTTATAAGTAAGGAGAAAGCCAGTAAAGTTCAAGTGGGATGAAAACTGTTTAACATAACGGCCCCAACATGGTGAGAGATAAAATTACAACGAGAAGCATAATTTGAAAAGTAAGTTGTAACGAGTTAAAAATTATTAGGGTATTTGAGAATTGAGCAATAGTCTAAGGGAAGAAATTGTATTTAACCCATTATCTAAATAGCTTTGAAAGCGGTTTAAACTAGGGTAACGTTCTGACTAGGAAGAAAAATTTCATTATTTTGAGTAAATATTTTGAAAGTAAAAAAAGAAAAAAAAAAAAAAAAAATCAACCATCTAAAATTTCAAAAAATTTAACCGGAACTCCAATATCTTTTCACATAAATTCTATATATTTTTTTAACAAATTCAATTAAATATTCTCTTTATACTTTTTTTTTATCAAATTCCAATACTTTTTTATTAAAAATTTCTATCAAAAAATAATTTTAAATCAATATCTTTAAAATTTCACTAACTTTTAACAAACACCATTAAAATTCTAATCTACCTAAATATTCACACTACTATCAAAATTTCTACAAATTTAGAGAAATTTTTACAACCAAACATCAACTATCACCAAGATTAGTACCATTGGCACCATAGAAATGATATTCCATAGGTACTGTTTTAAGTTTGAGCCAAGAAATTTTAAAAGGCACGATAATCCAATATAACCAATGTAGTTGTTGGTGTATCGGTTTTTCTTCTTTCCAAACCAAGCCCTATATAAACAAGCAGTAGCTTCTTGATTGCAACAAAATTGAACAAATCAAATAGTTGGATAGTGCCTAATTCAATGTTCAATGAGATTGACGGCTAACTGTAGAAAATGAGTGTAGAGGGATAAGTGTGGCTGCCGTCGCTATTAACCCCGGCCCCTGGTTCAGTGTGCGAGTTGCTTTCGTTTTAACTGTGCATAAATTTGCTTCACGCACCACCTGCCTTCAGATCTGAGGCTGGCAAAAGAGAAACATTTTCGATATTAGAGGGAACGGAAATTTCTCCTCGGCTGCTTTCGGAATAAACTCGTTGACAATGAAGCAACCATTGTTGAACAGACAAAAATATAGGCATTGGAATCAGTGAATTTTTGAGGATTCATTGCACACAGATTTCAACATTTAAAATAAGTTAAACTTTCAGCAGAAAAGTACAAGCAAATATAATACAATGCAGCTAAATATAAATATGCTCGAGTTTTTTGTCGGAAGTTCTCACACCTGAACAACTTAATCAGCTAGAAGGAAGCCGAACGTCAATCATCAACAGACTCGAAAAGGGTGTTCTAAGAATGGTTCAACTTTGCCAAGTCAGCTGAATGAGACAAAATTTTCAAGTGGTACTCTTATCTCAGATGGGTTTCACTCAGTCAATTTTGGCAGTGAAAAGCAGAGTCTGAGTATGTATTTTCGAGTACTGTGCAGCTGATGTCAGCACCAAGAAGCATATAAGGAGGAAAATGCAGCCTCCCAAACAAGTTCTCAGTCTTCTGTTTCCGAATCCAAAATTGGAAGGATGCTCAGGGACGAAGAACCAAGATGCATACCACGAACTATCCCTCCATATCCAACCTTAGCCCTGTGGCATAAAAGCAAGACGGAATCCCAAAGGGCAATTCTCCCCTGAAAACAAAGATCATACCGACTGTTATTTTCCACACATGGATTTACACGTACCACATAGTATGAACTGACCGTATAACATCAATTTCAGAGGACCTAGCAACTGCTATAGACAACCAACTGGCACCAGCAAATTAGGTACAGTCACATTTGGCACACATAAGCACATACTGTAAGATGGAAGAGAAATGTGAAGACAAAACACCGCTTCGTGCTACTGAATAACTAACAGGGAAGCCTAGAAGAATAAAAAAAGAATGACTAACAAGGGAACAGCTCGGAAGGATTCATTTAGGTGTGTAAAGCTAGCAAGACTTGACCAAACAGGAAAAAACCTCACACAAGATATTGATCCTTCCATTTAAGTAAGGGAAAACAGTTCTTAGGTTCTGAATTCTCAATACATGAGTGAAGAATCCCACGAATATAGAATTATAAGGACCGAAAAAAGAAGAGAAAAGTAACGAAAAGAAAGAAAAATACAGTAGAAAAATCACTTAGTAGTTGCACATACAATTATTTTTGCATGTATGCTCTTTCATTGGAGATAAGATTACCCTCATATACAATCCAGAGCACCACATTCGTAAGTGGGTTCCTTTTGTTTCAAAATCATGCCCCGACAAGGGCTATAAGTAGATATGTGTTGTACTTGCCATGAGCATCATCAGAAAACAGTGATTATTAGACATGCATTGCACTTGAAACCATAGAAGAATTTTAGACTAGCAAATTAGTCCTCCTACATTATAAAATAACAGCAAAAGAAATAGTCTGCATAATCAGAAAACAGATATAGTAACTGCCAACCTGAAGAGAAAACTGCAGCTTCTTATCCCAGTACAAGGCAAAGATTGGGGGACTTTGCCTTCCAACAACCAGTACAGAAGCTCCTGGGTGGAGAGCAGAAGGTACACTAGATATGACTGCAAAATATTTCTCAGGAAACCTTTCTTTTGGAGGCAGAACTCCCAAGAACAATGGGTTCTTGATAGATTGCGCTCCAGCATAATATGTAGGATCCACGTGTAGCATCCACTTTGGGTGCTCTAAGAAAGCACAGAATAAATACAAAAGCAAGTGAGAATCAGTAGGAAGCTCAAGAGTCCACTTTTTGTTCTTCTTGTCATAAACCTCCCCACTTCCAAGATACTCATAATTTTTCAAGCAGGTGCCTTCAGCAAGCTCTGAGAAATCCCAAACACAATTAATAAGGTTAGAATACACAGACTAAACAATCTCCACAAGGTGTATCCAGATTAGCAAACTATATATCAGATGTCTATTGGAGACCCATGAGACCATACGCATTGACAATTTTAAGATCTAATTATTACCTCGGATCCGTTGTACAGTATAATCTGCTCGAACGCTGCTTTGGGGAAGCAAACCTTTAACCCACTCTCCTTTCATCAAAGCAAGAAGCTTCTGGTGTTCAGTGATAGCATCTACACACTCTTGCATAATAGGAATCGAGGGATTTTGCAGTGGGGATTGTTGCAGGGCTAGAGGTAACTTATCTACATATGGTGGGAAGAACCATATAAAAAGTAAGAAAGAACACATAAATGAAACCACTCCAGTAACTTATGATGAAAATATCTCAATGATGAATGGGGAAGCAGCTTACGCATGGAAGCACCAATAGCCTGCAAAAGAGTAGCGCGTAACTGATGAAGAATTTCATCTTCATCTAGAGTAAAAGCTGGTTGCCAATCCTTACTCCTATCAATTTGAGACATGGTGAATTCTACATATGGTGGGTCTAAGAACCATCAATACACAAAAGGTAAGAAAGTATAAACCTAAGCACCCATGAAACCACTCCAGTGACGTATGAAGAAAACATCTTCGATCTAGAGTGCAAAAAAGAAACACAAATAGGAGGATGAGGAGGGTGAGGAGGAGGAAATGATGACAGAACTGATCATTGACCTGAATTGACTTGTTTCAATCTTTCTACAAAGCGGATTCAGCAAAACCGAAGAAAACCATTGCCTGTCACGCCATTGCTCAATTTGAGGATAGATGCCCAAATGCTCAAAAGCTTCAACCGATTCTTCCATGGACATAGGTGGAGGAAGGTCACCCTCTCTTTTCTTAGTGCTGAACTTCTGGGAACCAGGAGACATTCTCACAGGCCTTAATGGAGTGCTCCTAGTAGTTCCTGAGGTATTAGCTGCAGTGGAAACAGCA
The DNA here is from genome assembly GCA_003952965.2 of Morella rubra. Taxonomy (NCBI): domain Eukaryota; kingdom Viridiplantae; phylum Streptophyta; class Magnoliopsida; order Fagales; family Myricaceae; genus Morella; species Morella rubra. The sequence goes on along the minus strand of CM025849.1, from coordinate 14,094,180 downwards.
TTTGGACTGCCAATGCCAAAACCACCAATGGTGGGGGTGGAGTAGCCATTTTCCCTGCTGATTCTGTGATTTTCTCATCTACTTCAGCCAAGAACCAAGTCTGATGCAGAAGAAGACCTGCAGTACTGCAGGTGAATCTGAACCTACAACTTGGTGATTTGGACAACACGCATCCTTTTTAGAGTTTAATCATCACATTGGCTGATGAAGTACAAGGACATCTAGGTGTCAAGTGAGTCTAGAACTTTGAAGATGATACAACTTGTTACCTTTGGAGTCCTAGTTGATGATTTGTAAGATGCGTCTGTTCTTTATTTCCTTTACTGGAAGATAAAACAGAGCCAGTAATATTCCTTGTTCTCCGCAGAGAGATTGCTTTGAAGAGGGAAAATACAGTTCCAGAAAAGACCAAGCCCACCACCGTCTGTATTGCCTTGGCACACAAATCTGAAGCACAAATAACAGATCTTTCAAAATATAGCTATAGCAATCAGAGCATCAATTAAACAAACACAAGAAAAGTGAGTTGAATTCAAGCTTACATGCTGTTTCATGGAAAAGGCTTTTGAGCTTCAAATTGTCAATGAAACCATTTTCCCTTCAACAAGCCAATAGAACATAATTAGCCCCATAAAGTTCAAAACGAAAACCCATTGACATAACCACGAGCGAGAGTGCATTATTCTAGTCTGAAATTAGTGCTTGATAGCTGAGAAAATTTAAAAAGAGGATCAAACCCAGGAATCCATGGAGCTTATACTAGGTTTTTAGGGACTCAAAGGCATAAATTATGCAAGCCAAATTAGTAAGGGTACATCTATTCAGGAAACCCTCCATTTTCCCCCTCAATGATTAAACAAAACCAACCCTATGAGGTTCAAGCCATGGCCTACTAGATATAACAGATTCTATTGCAAGGATATATGAAATTTCTGATTCACACTTTTCCCTTTCTCAAATCCATAAAAACGAATAACCCGATTCTGTAAAGACTAATAGCAAAACTGGACTCAATTGAGGAGAGGTTTTAGTGTCTCTACGTCTCATAGAACCTACTCATCATCCAAGCTTCTGATTTTACTCGAAGAAAACCCCCTACTAATCCCTAAGACATTGACCATCCGAATTTTCCCCAAATCAATAATCCAATTATTCCTCTAAACGTAACTAATACAGGAAAGCAATAGAAGCAATTTTCAAGTTCAGACATTATGCTCTCAATCCAAATTCCACAATGCCAGACCTAAGGATGAAGAACTTAATGAAAAGCCAGACTTTTTCAACGTTACTCACTCCTCGCAGTTCTCAGAACTAACGTAGCATTTGCGAAACTTTTAGCTCTTGAAGAAAGCACGCAAAACAAGTTTCAGACACTGTGCCGTTTCGCATTGATTCGATGTATGACAAGCGATAATCTAAACTAGTGAAACTAAAAGGAATAAGGAAACGAAAAATGAAGCCCTAGTTTTCAAGCGTAATTACAACGGATAGGATTGGTTAGAGCAATTCGTACCTGGAAATAACGGTAAGAAGGGCGAAGGCGGAAGCGGAGGAGAAAGAGAAGATGCAGAGGAGGGCGTAATTGGAAGGTCGGAGACTTTCGGAGGTAAGGGCAGCGGAGAGAGCGGCGTTCTGGTACACAGAGAACTTGGAGGGCTTCGTGGAGGCGAGGAGCCTTGGTCTCTCGCGCCTCCAGACTCCATGGCCACTGAAATGGGTTAGCGGCTAGGGTTTTGAAGGAACAGAAGCATAGAGAGAGAGAGATAGAGAGAGACAGAGATTGTTTGGGCTATGGAATCATGTCGCCGGGGAGTGGGAAAGGTTACATCCAAAGTCTCAGGGCTCTCGGGCCGGAGCTTTGAGTTGCAAAGTTTAAATGCTTCTGCTTTGGTGGGAATCTGGGATTTGGGAGCAATGCGAAATATTGCCACCGGGGGTGTGGAAGTGTAAAAGACGAAACATTCTTTGAGGTTTTGTAGTTTACACCACACACGAGATTGTCGACGTAATAAATTCTACCAATATCGATGTCTCAAAGATCATTTGTCGACGTAATAAATTCTACCAATAACGTTGTCTCAAAGATCATTATAAGAAGTTTTGTGAGAATATATTTTCTCTAATGAAAATATGATTATTGGAGTAGCGTTGACTTTTAATTTGTGGAAAACTGGTAGAAAATTCAAAAGATGTTTGGTTGGAGACCGGGACTGAACTAGGGGCCAGGGCCCGAACCCCCAAACTCCAGTTGGATTTTTTATGTTTGGTCCAAAAAAATTAAATATTTACCACAAATTTTTTATATTTTTAGTAGTTTGACCTCCTAAATTATATTTTAATCAAGTTGTCCCTATATCCCTAATCCTAGCTTCCTCTCTGGTTGGAGATTGATTTTTATAGATGGAGTTTGATTTGAGCAGGATAAAAATTTTGTTAATCAAAACTTTGAGATTTTGTTGTTTGGCAAACAAATCAAATTTTTATTTAAAAAGAAAACATTTTGTGTTGCCAAATAATTTTCTAGAACTACAAACCAATTTTAAAATAGCACAATTACTTTCTGTTTGAGATTAAATACCATAATTGAAATAGTTGAAACAATTCTCAAATTTGCCAACGAAGGAAGTACTCTAATAATCAATTTAGACTGGAAATTCAAATTATGAAGGAGACAATTTGCAATGTACGAAGATGCCTTCATAAGTATTTTCCTTTGTTGGGAGCAGTAATATTCGAAAATATTTTAAAAATTATAACCGCTGAAAACTATATTTTAATCTTGTATAAATCTTACACAAAAATATGTTTAGGATAATAAGAAGATCCAATCCATTAAGAACTTGTCACGTAAAAAAAAAAAAAACAATCAATCCTGGCTGAGGGCTAATAGATGTGTAGCAGTGCTTATTTACTATGAAACCAATGCTTTGGCCAAATACGGTTCAATGTCTACTTTCTAACAAAAGAAATTACTTCTTCCAACGTACAAATTCTTTTGGAAAAGGCCTTATCTAAGTAAATTTTATTTTATTACTTCCGCGGATTCATGTTTGGGTCTATGACCTGAAATCAAAGTATTCAAAGGAACCTAACCCCAATGGTTTTAGATTTTTTCGGGTTTGGGATCGAGTTTTGAAACATGAACTCGAGAAAAATCAAGTTCATATTTGGAAACCAAAGAATTAAAGGAATCTGAACCCGATTTAGCTTTTTTTGGAGTCGAGTTGCAAACTTCTCACCCCAATTAAAGAATTATTTAAATGGATTTTGTTCCATATTGCAGGTTCATTATGAGAGTTTATTGTTTTATCAAGCCAATGCTTAGGCTAAGGGTAAATCCTAGCAGCTTATATTTGTAGTTTCCCAAAAGCATGAGATCCACTCGATGGCTTTGAAAAATTAGGAGAGGAGGATAAATTTTAATTAAGCTCTAGTTATGTCCAATAAGCTACTAACAAAGTACATTTGATTTGGAAAAATATTCTACTTACTTACAAAAGCGGTTTGAGGCTACAGAAGCCATAGGTGTTAAAGAGAAGGTGGGCATGGGATTTGGATTGCACTTGAAATTGGATTTGAGGTAGATATGGGGAGATCCAATCCACTAATATCTAGCCATATAAAAAAAAAAAAAAAAAAAAGATGTGTACCTAATCAGATCAATCGGCGGAGGCTAAGAAATTATGTGCATCACTGCTTATTTGCTACGAAACCAATGCGGTGGCCAAAGGACGTTGAAATACATCTACTTGCTAACAAAAAAGAACTGCTTCACTATAGTGTTTCTATCACACAAGAAAAAACTCTTATATTTGTTATCAACGACATTTTATCAAACTAAATTAAGATTTTATTGTTTCTTACAATTCCACTCAATAGGATATCATAACTCTAGAGGAAAATAAAACACACATACACATATATGTAGATCTTTTGAAAAAGACATTCTCTAAGTAGATTTCCGTTGATTACTTCCAAGTTCACTCGCTTCACTCTTCTTCTTCGAAGTTGCTGCTTCTTTCCAAAAGTCTTGATAAACCAATTGGGGTGCCTTGCAATGACAAGCTGCCCAATTATAACTCCTATTACAAATCCACATCCATATCCAATTACAACAATCTTCCAACCAAAGCTGAACAGTGACTCAGAACTTTGATCCTTTCCAAAAGTCGAAGGTGGTATTGGTGAGTACTCAGAGTTTTCACACATCTTTGACAATGGCCTCCCACACAATTCTGGATTACCTTCAAATGAAGTATTCTCAAATACATTGAATTGATTTCCATGTGGTATAGGTCCTGTGAGATGATTATAAAAGACATTGAAGACCTCAAGCCAAATGAGTTGCACTAGTTGTCTAGGTATCTCTCCAAACAACATGTTCCAAGAAAGGTCCAATGATTCGAGCTGTGTCAAGTTTCCCAAAGACAATGGTATAGGACCAATGAGAGCATTATTGGAAAGGTTGAGCACACGAAGACCTTTAAGATTTCCCAATAGCTTTGGAATTTCGCCTTCAAACCTATTGCATGAGAAATCAATGACTGTCAGGTCATCTTTAATCTTCTTGTACTCCAACTCTATGCCTTTGTTTGTTATTGTGACTGAATAGTCGACTCTGCTTCCCATGTATTGCAACTGATATGCACCAACAATTTTCATGGCATTTGATTGTAAGAGGTTACTCACATGCAAATTTCCAGAAAAATTGTTGTTAGAGAGGTCAAGGATATGCAATTCGAGCATTGAATCATTGCTTTCAACGTTACTTGCTGCACCATGAAATCCATTGAAATGGAGAATGAAAATCTTCAACTGGTAAAGATTTTTCAACCAAAAGGGAAAGGTATCCTTGATTCGGTTATTACCAACATTAAGATACTCTAGGTACCCACAGTTAGCCAATGAGCTTGGCATCTGACCCTCTAGTTGGTTTTGACTCAAGTCAATCATCTGCAATTGCAATCATTTGCCATGTATTTGGGATGCACTATCAAAGTTGTTGCTTCGCAGTCCAAGCACTTGCAAAGAATGACTTAAGTTACCTAAACAAGGATGAAGCATGCCACTCAAATTGTTATTGGACAAATCAAGTACCAATAGTGAATTCAGATGCAAAAGATTGGTGGGATTGCTCCGGTCAAGGCATTATATCTCACTTGATAATACTGGATAGATGGTGGTGGGATCGGCAGTGATCCTTGCAGCCTGTTATTGTCAACGAGAAATAGGCTAGGTTGGACCATTGAAGCATTTCTAGAGGTTGTTGAAAGCCACTGAGAGAGTTGTTAGAAATAGATAACACCAAATAGATGGTGGTGGAACTGGGAATAATCCTTGCAACATGTTATTGTCAAGGTTTAATCTTTTAGATTATTCCAAGGAAGAACAAGTGGAGAATGCTCGAATCCTGTGAGGAAGTTGTCAGAAAGGTCTAAATTCGAAGAGCTTCTTTACTTACATTGTACATCCATCCAGGTATTAATCCTCGAAGATTGTTGCTAGAAAGCCCAATGCAACCAATTTATTATGGTTGAGAAGGATATTTGGGAACTTTCTTAATCCGAGATAATCAATCCTAGAACCTCAATTTTTGATAGAGTGTCATTTGAATGGGCTTGTTGAGCCATGACACATCAATAAAAAAATTGCCTGAGAGGCCTAGAGACAAGAGCTTGGTGAGGTTACTAAGTGAATTCGGGATAGATCCGGAAAAATTGCAATAACTGACGGATAAAATTTAAGGGGACTACCTAAGGGAAATTCGGGCAACTGACCAGTTAGATTTTGTTGAATAAATTAATATCTCTAACTGTGGTGTTGAAAAATTTTAGATGGGAATTTCCCATACAATCCACATTCATTGAGACCTAAATTTGTCAAAGAAGATAAATTTGCAAGCTTTCGGGTACTGGGGAGGATATATCAACGTAACTGAGATCAAGCTTTTCTAAGCCAGTTAAGTTTTGGACAAAACTTTTCAAACTAATTGGAGTGTACAAATGATAATTCCAACTTAGATCAAGGACAGACAACTTAGAGAGGATCGAAATTTCTGAGGGTATTTGTCCAGAAAAATAAGCATGAGAGAGGTTGAGGTATGTTAACCTTAAAGATTGATAATAAATGGGATTTGAGAGTAATTGAAGTGATTAAAAGCAAGATTAAGGCATTGGAGATGGAGAAGACGGAAGAGACTGCTGTTAGAGTTAATAGAACCATAGAGACACCTGCTACTAAGGTCAAGGCTGATGACGTGGCCTGTGTAGTGGTGCACTCAACCCCGTCCCAGGAGCAGCAATCACTACTACCGTTCTCTCTTTCTAGACTCCATGATGCTGCCTTAGGATACACATCCACATAATAACAAGAGGATTTGTTCATAACAAGGCTATCCTGAACTGCAACAAGGCTGAGCTCTCATGTTCATGACAAAGGGGCTGGCGAGAAGAGAAAGAGCAATTAGTGAGCAAAAGAAGAGACATGAAGGCAGAGAAAAGAAAGCGCAGGAGGATGAAGTGGTCTAAATACGTGGCCATGCTTATCTATGGACAATGTTTTTCTCTCTTTGTAAGATGAGGAAAAAAGTGGAATTTGTATGGGTTTTATAGACCCCAAGCTAGGAAGAAGAATCTACTTCAACGAAATGTTACTGATCATGACTTGCTGCCTTGTGGAAAAATTGCGCACTACTAGTTGATCCAATTACTTGCTCGTCTAAGTGGTCCAAATTGTCAAACTTTTATTAGAAGTAGAGGAAAAGTATTGGAAACTTCGGGTAAGTGAAAATCAATTGCATACTTAAGATATGAAAATTACAAATTTTAGAATGAGATAATTGCAATCGTATTTGCTCTAATTTAGCTAGAAAAAACAAAGTAACGATGGAAAGAACCTTTTTTCCATTTTTTGTGGCTATTAAAAATAAAGGGATCAAAACAATCAAAATCATGCTGGAAGAAGACAAGAGTACATCACTGCTTCAAAATGTCAAGATTCGTGAAATTTAGTAATTTGCTGATCCCAAGCCAAAAATAAGGAAATCAAAATAAATGATTCTTCAACGTAGCGAAAAAATAAATAATAATAATAATAATAATAATACTAAGAATTCTTTCTTTTTGCTTGATTTTGACATTCTCTAGTGTTTATATGATGCGTGACATACCATATGATCATATATATTTTGACAGTTGATGTTTGTCATTAATTCTATTAAAAATCAGGATGAAAAATATAATTTATTTTTCAAGCGTATCTTAAATCCATGCAGTGATTTGTCATTTTTACAAATCTAAATAGTTTTTTAAAATTTCATAAAAATCTAGGAAGTAGTTTTCAAAAAGTAGTACTAAGGACAACATATTTGAGGGCGATGCCGAGTGGTGTTTAATCAAATGGATGACAGAAACTTGCAGATAACTAGGAATGTTATTCCGTTATTACTAATTTTAATAACGAGGAATGTTATGAGTTTCTTCTTCTTCTTCTTTTTGTCATGTGTGCATTTGAGTTTCCTAAAAAATTTCATATATGAATTTTCCATCATAGATATATGTGAAATCAAGTGGTGTCTTAAATTTACAAGCAAAGGGACCAAAATTTTAAAATACAGGTCTTGATTCCAAAATAACATAAAGCACAAATATATAGTTTACATTTTTTCCTACTTGTTTTCCTTTGAAGAAAGAAAAGATGTCGATGTGATTAATAGAATACTAATTTGTCAGTATCGACAAGTACCGAAGGGGTGACTTTCTTGACCCATGTTATGTTTGGAGAAACTTCTTTTTTAAGTCAGTCAAGATGTGAACACAGGGTGAGTGCGACCACTCCTTGATTAGAAAGAAAAAGAAAAAAAAGATGTCGTCGCATTAATGCCTTGTGGAAAACTGCATAAGTAGTCAATCCACTTGCTGATTTATGTGGTCCAGACTGTCAAAAGTCTGTCCAAATTATTGGAGAGAAGAGTGCAACAAATTTCTTTTAGCTACCTGAAAGCCGATAAAAAACTATTAAAATCATGTCAGTAGAAAAGACTGAAGGAGTCGAAGCTTCCTGAAAACCGAAGGGAAATGGCAGCAATAATTCTTCAACTTAGCAAACATGTAAAAATGATAATAAAACAAATTCCTTCTCCCAGCATGCACGGTGCACTTGATTGTGGCGTCATCTTGTGTCATTGCAATAAATTTGACTTTTTGAAATGGTTTAAAATCCATCCAAAAAAGTACTTTTTGAGGATGGATATTAAATTTGGTACCGAAAAATAGAGCAAGTTCGTTTTTTTGGGACAGAAATTAAACCGTCCTGAACCTTTTTTTTTTTTTTTTTTTTTAAGTAATCACATATGCATGCATTATAGTGTCCTTCAAAAACCACGTATGAATTTTCTATTCTATATCAAGTGGCACATTGAATTTACAAACAAAGGGACCAAAAAAAATTTAAAACGTGGGTCTCGATTCTAAAATAGTAAAAAGCACAAATATATTTTTGGAGTAAAGTCATAGTTAGCCCCATAAGTATGAACAAAAATCAAATTGGTACATCTAATTATCAATTCGGTGATTTGAGACCCATAACTTTTGAAAATCATCAATTCTAGCCCCCCGTCTAAATTAGGCGTTAAATCCGATGGAAAATCATGCAAAATGACCAAAATGCCCCTCCAAGACTAAATTTTAAAAAATAAATAAAAATAATAAAATTTAAGAAATAAATTAAAAATAAATATATTATTGAAATAGAGTTTCAATAGTTTTATTTAAAAAATATTACTTTTTTAAAAAAATTCATTTTTCATTTGTAATGAATTTTTTTTTTTGTAATTTTATCTTGGAGGGCATTTTGGTCATTTTACATGATTTTCAGTCGGATTTAACGCCCAATTTAGACGGAGGGGCTAGAATTGATGATTTTCAAAAGTGATGAGTCTTAAATCGCTAAATTGATAATTAAGAATAACGATTTGATTTTTACTCATACTTACGCGCGTATTATTGACACACTATTCATTCTGCTTTTCTGCAGTCAATATCTTCGCAAATAATTTTATCTCTTTTGCTGAACTATGGAGCTGCAATTACAGGGCAAAATTGCTGACATGTATACTTCTTTGCAATCATCAAGTTATGGGATTCTGATTTCATGATGCTCTGTTTTTTGTAGTCATTAATTGCCACGTGGCAGCAGTGTATCATATCCTTTATCTTTTTCAGGTCCTATGTGTATTCTGTTGCTAGCGACTGTGACAACGGAAAAGTTAACCCTAAGGTGTTGTTTGAATCTTGTTTTTCCTTTATTTTATGTTTACTTACCTTTATTTTTCTTCTTGGTCCGAGGGTTACTCTTCAGATCTTAATTCATTTATTAATTTTGTGACTCTAGTCAACATTTTGCTGTCTTGTCATTGTCAATACATCTTGTAAACTTGGGTCCATTATAATGAAAATACTGACTACTCTTTCTTGTCTTTGCTTCTCTTTTTTATTTTTTGTTATGATTACTATTATATTTCATTCCATCTACATGAATGCTAAAGAGAGTGAGTGTTATATAGATTACTGGCCTGCTTTATAATAGCTTAATCATTTAGATAATATGTTCTTTTATAGTTTCAGCAAATGGGGATTCTTTTTTTTGGGCCATGTACAAAGCATACATTCATTTCAAGGTTATTGCGTGGGTTTGCTCCTGTGGGTATTCCCACGTGCACAATTTATACGCAGGTTCCCTTTCTAGTAATTGAAGTGGTTGGCTTATAAAAGAAAAAAATTGAAGTAATTGGGATAATTGTTTCTACAATATTATGAATCAATAAGGGATCTATCATCTACTACTGCTACATTTGCCATGATGATGGCAGCTATAAAATACTTGGAAAAAATTAGGTGGACTGAAGATCTGTTCACAAGAACATAAAGTTCCCTGTGTAGAAATGCTGCCATGTTGGTACATAATTACAGGTTGATTCCAGTTTTCATTTTAGGTTGATAAATGCGGACCCATTGAATGATCTGCCACCCCCTGCCACACTCTTTTGGTCCCAACACTTTGTATTATTATAGTTTCTGTTTTGCTGTTTCCCGTTGCTTCTATGAATTTTATTAACCAATGGCAATACTTTTTGGTTTGTGCGTCATGCGACAGCTAATTATTTACTTATTTATTCTTCTAATCATTATGTACTTTAATCCAAGACAAAATATAAGGTTCTCATGTCATAGCATAGAACGTTTAAATGGAAGTATAAGAGAACTTCCGTGAGCACAAATTTTCAGGATTGTGCTGGGGTTATACTTTGTGCGGCTGAAAGAGCCACTCAAAGTGGCTTTGCAGGTGAAAGTTCAATGCAGCACTTCTACTTGCATACGTTTCTAGTTCTGCTCATATGATGGTTGAATTTTGTCATTAAATGCATATTACTTGCAATTTTTTTTTTTCAACTTAATTGTCACTACAGTTCTTGTGGTATTGATTTTTAATAAATCAATCTTGAGGTACAATATTGAACATGCTGGTCCCTGTGGTTCATTTTTTAAACATATAGGTCTTTCTGTCTACCAAACGTTAGCATACAAACTGAGACAGGGTTCCGGATAGTCTATCCAACCCCAACCCCATATCGGTCTTCCATTAGCCGGCTAATTTTTGGTAGACGAAATGATCCATATGTCAAAAAAAAGACCACAGAAATTGTCTCGTTCAAAATTGCACCCCAAAAACTGATTTGTTAAAATTAATACCACAAGAACTGTAGAGGTAATTAGGCCTTTTTTTTAATCATCCTGCCTCCTAAAGAATCTGTTTATCCACATGAGAAATGATCTTTAGTTAAATAAGCTAAAAATATCATGAACATGTGTAGTAGGCCTTGCAAGGTTTGCTTTTTGTAGGGCCATAACGCTGTTTTTAATTTTGGGTTTTGGGGGTGCTGGGGGCACGAAGTGGTGAAGCCTTATAAGTTACTCTTGAATCATCATTCTTCTTAACGACATAGAACAAACTTTTTTTTTTTTTTGGAAAAATAATATAATACATACATGTGCTATTTTTGAATTGAACCCTATGGAATAAAATGCTTTATTTTTATTTTAAGACCTTGGTTCTTTCACTTGTGAATTCAAGGTAAAAAATGTTAAAAGAGGGGTGGCGATTTCAAAATAGCATAAATCACAAATATATTTTTTTCTTTGCAGAAAGGAAAAGATGTGGTTGTGGTTACCAGAATATTAATTTGTCAATGAAGGGGTGGCTTTCGTGGAGATAAGAAAAGATATTCGGAAAAAATTCTATTTTTTAATCAGTCAAGACGTGAATACAGAGTGAGTGAGATAATCTTTTCTTTTGTTTTCTAAGCGAGTGAGACCGGCTACTCCTACAATTACGATAGAGAGCTTTGTGGACTAGAAGAAAGACGGAAAAATGACTTGCAAGCTGAAGTGACCCAGGCTGTGGAAATCATGCGCAATCGAATAAAGACGGCAAACGACTTGCGGGCGCATTCAACGAACACGCATGTTCAATCCTTGCAATTTTTCTTAATGGTTCTTGTCAGTACTACAGTTCGTCCTAAACTAGTTTCTATAGAATATAACTTTGCCTTTCGTGAACTGGAGATTTCATTTGGAGGGCAAAATCCTACATGGTTAAGGGTACACGTGATAACCGCAGTAGAAATCATGCTCCAATTAGATGATGAAACGACCTCATGCAGACATAGTAATTAATGACAACGCATTCCGGAGAAGAAGAAAAATATTCAAATAATTTTCCAATGACATATATGAGGGGATCATGCTCCTAGAGTTAGGGGCCAGATGTCTTTACCGCCTATACACTTTTTTCAAAGTGGATTTTTGTTAATCAAAGGTGAAGATTTTGCTACATCAGCTGTCTCTTAATTACATACGTTATGTAAAAATATATATAAAAAATTAAATTCAAATTAAATTTATGGAAAACATAATTGTAGGCAAAAATTAAATTAGACGCCATAATTTTTAACTTATTTGATTAAGTCTCATAAGTTAAAAAGAATCAATTATTTCTCCCTCCATTAATCAAATTGGCCGTTAATCCGGAAAGTGAAAAAAGAAAAAAGAACAGAAAAAGCACGTAATTAGGAAAAAAAGTGAGCCGACGAGCATGTCCTGCCGATTTGTTTTTCTTTCTTGACTAGTTTGGGAGAAGGGAAAAGGAATTCACGCATAGAGCCAAAGAAATGTACTTATTGGGCAAATCCTCAAACTATATTCAAAAGGACATAACTCTTGAAGAAGTGATAGAGCATTAATATAAGCCACTCTCGAATCATTCTCCTCATTGATGTTAATTTTTTTTTTTTTTGACTAATTTTGGGGAAGTAAAAATGTATCCACCCATCACAGAGGGCCAACGAAGTGGACTTGTTGGGCAAATCCCCACGCCATTTCTAAAAGATCTAGCTCTTCAAGAGGCGGTGTAGTCCTATAAGCCACTCTCAGATCATCTTCCTTCCTTAGCGACATGGAACAAAGTTTCTTTTTTGAAAAAAATGTAACTACATACATTATTTTTGAATTGAGACCCATGGTATAAAATGTTTTATTTCAAGACCTTGGTTCTTTCATTTGTGAATTTGAGATAAAAAATTTTAGAATAGGGTCTCGATTTCAAAATAGCATAAATCACAAACATATCTTTCCTTCAGAGAAAGAAAAAGATGTATGGAGAAACTTTTTATTTTTAAGTCAGTCAAGACATGAATATAGGATGAGTACAACCGTTTATTCCTACAATTACGGCAGAGCACTTTGTGGACCAAAAGAACGACAAAAAACGACTTACAAGCTGAAGTGACTCAGGCTGTGGAAATCTTCGAAATAGCAATGTAGTACAAATCATATGGCGCAAGATCTAGTAAATTAAGCTTGCAGCTTAGCAATTTCAAGACCTTGAGGTTCCTCGGCGAGCTTTGAAATCCAATTCGTTCCTTATGTAATCTTTGTAACACGCTGCTAATCACTACATTGTGTTTCTTTATACCAATGAAATCACTATTTTTTTTGGGTAACTAGATGAAATCACTATTTTGCCTAAACGAAAAATTGTGGCCAACTCTTCATGGAATGGTATCATGATAAGATGCGTAGCGTATATAAGGCCTGGTAGGCAGTTAGAGGTAGTGCCACCATGTGGCGCCTCAACTTGCAATCCACTCAATCTTCTGCCCACATCATCGCATGGCATTTGTTTGGACCCTCGGTGGAGATAGCCGTTGAAAATCTAGCCCTATATTGTATTCAAGGCCCATGCAGATAAAAGAGGAGAGTGTAGCCCAAGGTAACTATAATTTCTTATTTCTTTTAGAAGAATAGATCTAAAACCAAAATAGCGTAAAAACACATTTATACTTTTAACATTTTTTTCTATTTATAATTGCAGCACAGGAGAGTTTCAGATATATCCATATGGCAATAAGGTCATCAATAGTCTCGCCTGTTGGATAACTTTTTGATGACCGCCAAGTCTTTATTCCGACTTCCTCTGTTTTGTAAAGGATCTACACACCATCAAACAATTTCCTTGATCGAATAATTAATCTAATATAATATTAAAAAATCGCCAGATATTTGATATCTTTCTCTTTAAGTTGGAGTAGCAGGTATTAACGATGGTAACGGCTGTGATAGTTTGATAAACTAATTAATTTACAATAAAAAAAGGGAACTTGTTTGTCCGTCTGTTTTTTTTTTTTTTTTTTTTTTCTAGTCCAATATAAACTGGACTTATATAAGATGACTAAAAGACACCCGTTTTCACTGTTGAAGTTGGTAGCAAGCCCATACCCACTCCGATACAATTGCTACATAACTTTGTCCACCATAAATCTAGGCTAGTGATACGAACAGGGTAAGCTCAACCATCACAATTATATTGCCTTGGTAGCGAAGAACGCTTCAGGGTGGAGGAAAATGCATACAAAATTCTTGATTTTTTTTTTTTTTGGTGGAAGAGATCGTTAACTATTTTTTCTTAATCTAAATCAATGTATGGATCTCTTCATTCAGTGACTTAGATGTCTTGTATTTTTCAAAAAGCAATTTTGGTATGATACTTTTGGAATTCGTTAGATTGATATTCCAATATTTCTCAGAAGAAAGTATTTGATTCAACCTAATAAATAGGACGAATATCCTGTAGCATGTTATTATTATAAAGATAACTTCGTGTTTCTTTTATATAATCCCCTAAGAGCCGGTAATCAAGAATAGAGATTTTCTCTAATTTGATGTGCCAATAAGATGTTCGATTCAATTCGGAAAGACAAACACACCGTGTGGGGCCTATAGCTTTTAATACTACACAGATTAATTATGTACTATCTAGAATTGAATGCATGACCTATATAATTCAATATATTAATTGTTGGACAATATAGACCTTACATCGCTCAATGCATAATGTATTCAATTCGAGTGACAAATCGAAGAGAATAGATCACAAGAGTAGAGAATGACTAAGGAGGTAGTTTATGTTTAGTGGCAGCAGACGCTAACAATGAATCAATGAGTTGATCATAGACAAACCTACCTTGCAGCGAGCAGGCCCCATCACGTCCCCTGCCCCGAAAAAGCTTGATTGCTGGTACCTTCTTTGTTTATGCAATGTCATGTACATGTTACAGCCTGCAGGCAAATGTTTTATTTGTTAAGTCTTCTTGTTGGCCTTCCAGGCTTACGTGTTTTATGAGTAAAGTCACGAGGAAATCTGATTTGCAGTGATCTCTTTTTCCATCTATATACCTACGTAAATGTGATTAGATTTGCTTTCTGTAGAGAGCATTCAATCGTTTTGTCGTATTCAAGCCAAAACCTTCACCAATATATGGATTCTTCCTTTCCGACTTTGCTTGTGAGAACATTTCTTTCAGCCTTTCCTAGGAACATTAACAATAAGTGCCCAACAAGTTAAGGTTTGGTTAATCCTGCTTGCCACAAACTCACCCAGATGTGCGTTCGATTTAGAATTCCTAAAGAATAGTAAGCACTTCATTAGGCCGTGTAACTTATTCTCCATTAATGGTGTCTATGGACCAATCACCAATGTATCAAGGTCTCATTTCTGTGATGAAGCCAACCGCTTTGCTAGTGATGGTGGCAGCAGCAGCTGCTGCTATTGCTTTGTACACCATGTTGAAAACCTCGAGTTGTAGACAACAAAGAGCAATCTACAGTCATTACTAGTAATGGCAATAGGTGCCAAAGATAAGAAACAACAGGTCTCATGGAGCTACAAAGAACCATTGATATGCCCCCCCGGCCAGGGCATGGAACTTCAATGTTCAGCACGTTCTTTGGCAATGGCAACTACTGAACTTAGAAGCTATTGATATGCCCTCTCTCTCATAGTTCTTTTTCCCCAATATGCACCTCTCCCTAATGTGGTCAACCATGATTTCCAAAGTTAGAGTTCAGTCCACCAGGAGAATAGCACGATGGTCAGCCCCCTAGCTGGACAGACTCCAGGACAAGGGGGTGCAGTGTACTAATACATATTGCTATGCCCCTAACCCCATTTTTGTTTCAATGTGAATGTGCCAAGGAGAGTAAATGCATTTGTTTGATTACCATTTTGCAATAATTTGGCAACAGAAATAACAGAACGTTGATCCATAAGAGAGAGAGTTACTGCCATGGGTCATCCCCAACAACCATTACGTCATTCTCACTGTCAGTATACAAGATCCGCCATCCTTTATCAGGATCTTGCAGAAGACCTTCCATGCTAAAGAGCCGCTCTAGTTCACTCAGCAGGTCACCATATCCATTCAGTCTGGAGAGATCAATGGCTCTTCCTACTAAGCTGCCTTGCTTGTGAACCTTCACTAATGTTATGCAAAATAAGTGGGAAAGTACCAAAAAGGCATGCAACTATCCAAAGTCAATGTTATTGCAGCTTACCTTAGTACAACTCCTCTTACCAGAAACTTGTGAGCTTGGGGCTTCCCCAGTCAAGGAAAACCCAAAAAGTTTACAGCCAGTCACATGCCCACTATATGTTTCATCTTTAGGAATTCTCGCGGTCACTCCTAAAGTGGGAGCAGCAGACAAGTTTTCTGCTGGCCTGTGTTCATTTGGCAGATTTCTTTGTCCAAATTCACTTGTTATAACCCATCTTAAGAGAAGATGAGTTGAATGAGACATTCTCTCTTGGTACGTTCGTTCCAAAAACCCTACCCCTCCTGCTGCAAGAAAAATTATATTTCAAAGGCAAATTAATGGGCAAATACACATTATTAAAGGCTAGTATTATCATCTCAATGTGAAGATATGTACCCGTGACAGGGTTGTCAGGTGGGGGTGCCTGCAGACTTGTCCTCCGTTTTTTAAGCCATGGAGAAGACTGAATGCTCAACGGCGGGAGGGAAACGGAAGGATCAATTTCCCACAGGGAAACTCGATCTCGATGATCACTTCCAATATTATAAGAAGAATATTACTACTAAACGAGTCACAACATGGTTCTTAAAGAACTCTAGTTTCTCAAAAATGAGTTTCAATGCACAAAAGTGATTCTTATGTAGTGTATTCATAAGATGCATTTAAGAGAAGGAACATGGAAAAGAAATGTTCATAGATCAAGAAGAAAGCTTACAACAAAATCCCAGGTACATCAAATTTAAGAACCTTCTCTGCAGTTAATTATATGTAAAGAAAGATAACAAGACTAACCATCAAACATCTCCATTTGGAATTAGGCCACCGGTAGGGATCCGCATCACTTATTCCAGTAACCACCCCACTACATCTGCAAGAAAGCAGAATCTGATATTATATTCTGAAAACAGAACATCACGGGGAAAACATGTTGGTTACACAATATGATCAAATAAAATCAAAGACCTTCTTTCTGGTGAGTCATCCATTTTAAATCAAAATCCCAATGGTCACTGGATTGGCAATGCTTTTGACATACTTTTGGTAGGATATGACAAACTCTGCGTGACTGGCCCTGCAATTCAGCATCTACGAACATATTACAGAGCTCTTTCTCTCCGAGCATATGCCAGAACCAGTATGCTTTCAAATTTCCAAGATTGGTGAAAAAAACAAATAGACACCTTTTCCAATGAATATGCACATAACTAATATTATTTAAAATCGCATTAGTAGTCCTTTCCAGCTTGGGAAGACTTGAAAAGGCACAAAAGTAAGGTAACTAAAGAACCGTGAAAACACATTTGAACGGGTAAAAAAGAGATATAAGATTCTAATCTACATACATTATTAGAGACCGTAGATGTCTTTCAACAAAATTTTGACCATATTCTGAAATGTTTCATAAATTGGATTTCTTGTTGAATATTTGTCCTGCTTCCTATGTGATCGAAAACTTCAAAACTACTTGACAGCAAAGGAATAAGAAAAGAAAAGGGGGGAGGGGGGGAAGAGAGAGAGGGAAACATTTCATGCCTCCCAAGGGTGAATGCTTCCATGACTCCACACCAAACAGAATAAGTGACTCTTTTGGAGTTATTTGATAACTCAATATCTGAGAAATCCTGCCCCATGCTAATGAGGGTAGCTGTACCAAGTTATTGTATTATTATTGAACGCATTTCACATAAGAACAGTAAATGGAACATTCTATAGAATTAACAGCTCCCAAAACTTTCCATCAAAGTCACTACCTTGCAATAAAAGGATCCACTGCAAGATTTTTCAAAGTCCTCAAGGTAGCTGCCAACTCAAGCTTAAGCTTAGATGGGAAACGTTGGACATATTCAAGTTAGTTCAGTAAGTTGTATTTTTGTCTTACGAAATGGATACATGACCTTTTCCTTACTTGAAAAGACAAAATTGCCCTCATTCGAATCCTTCCTAGCCTTCTAAGGTACTTCTAGCAATTCGTAGACCCAAGAAATATTATGTAGTTAGTTGATTTTTCTTTATTAAACAAAAAGATGAATCACTTAAAATCAATAATGTTAAATTTGTCTTTTTAAGTAGGGAAAAAGTTAGATGAAGTTCAAATGGGACGAAAACTGTTTGACATAACGGCTCCAACAGGGTGAGGGATGAAATTACAATGAGAAGCATAATTTGAAAGATAATTTGTAACCAGTTAAAGATTATGAGGATATTTGATAATTGAGTGATAGTTTGAGGGGAGAAATTGTATTTGACCTATTATCTAAATAGCTTTTGAGAAGAAAGCGGTTGAAACTGGCGTAATGTTCTAACTGGGAAGAAAAATTCATCATTTTGAGTGAATATTTTGAAAAGGAAAAAAAAAAAAAAAAAAAAGAAAATCAAACATCCAAAATTTTCAAAAAACCTAACCCAATCTTTAACATCTTTTCACACAAACTATGATATATTTTTTTTAACAAATTCAATCAAATATTCTCTTTATACTTTTTCATCAAACTCAAATACTTTTTTTATTAAAAATTTTCATCAAATCATTTATATCTACTCTCTACAAATTTCAATAAAATAAATTTAAATCAAATATCTTTAAAATTTCACCAACTTTTACAAACACCATTAAAACCAATCTACCTAAATATTCACACTACTATCAAAATTTCTACAAATTTTGAGGAATTTTTGCAACCAAACATCAGCTGTCACCTAGATTAGGACCATTGGCACCATGGAAATGATATTCCATAGGCATTGTTTAAGTTTGAGCCAAGAAATTTTAAAAGGCACGATAATCCAATATAAGGAGCAAAATACAGCCTCCCAAACAAGTTCTCAGTCTTCTGTTTCCGAATCCAAAATTGGAAGGATGCTCAGGGACGAAGAACCAAGATGCATACCTTGAACTATCCCTCCATATCCAACCTTAGCCCTGTGGCATAAAAGCAAGATGGAATCCCAAAGGGCAATTCTCCCCTGAAAACAAAGATCATACCGGCTGTTATTTTCCACACATGGATTTACACGTACCACATAGTATGAACTGACCGTTTAACATCAATTTCAGAGGACCTAGCAACTGCTATAGACAACCAACTGGCACCAGCAAATTAGGTACAGTCACATTTGCACACATAAGCACATAAGCACATACTGTAAGATGGAAGAGAAATGTGAAGACAAAAGACCACTTCGTGCTACTGAATGACTAACAGGGAAGCCTAGAAGAATAAAAAAAGAATGACTAACAAGGGAACAGTTTGGAAGGATTCATTTAGGTGTATAAAGCTAGCAAGACTTGACCAAACAGGAAAAAACCTCACACAAGATATTGATCCTTCCATTTAAGTAAGGGAAAACAGTTCTTAGGTTCTGAATGCTCAATACGGCTCATGAGTAAAGAATCCCACGAATATAGAATTATAAGGACCGGGTAAAGAAGAGAAAAGAAACGAAAAGAAAGAAAAATACAGTAGAAGAATCACTCAGTAGTTGCACATACAATTATTTTTGCATGTATGCTCTTTCATTGGAGATAGATTACCCTCATATACAATCCAGAGCACCACATTCGTAAGTGGGTTCCTTTTGTTTCAAAATCATGCCCCGACAAGGGCTATAAGTAGATATGTGTTGTACTTGCCATGAGCATCATCAGAAAACAGTGATTATTAGACATGCATTGCACTTGAAACCATAGAAGAATTTTAGACTAGCAAATTAGTCCTCCTACATTATAAAATAACAGCAAAAGAAATAGTCTGCATAATCAGAAAACAGATAAAGTAACTGACAACCTGAAGAGAAAACTGCAGCTTCTTATCCCAGTACAAGGCAAAGATTGGGGGACTTTGCCTTCCAACAACCAGTACAGAAGCTCCTGGGTGAAGAGCAGAAGGTACACTAGATATGACTGCAAAATATTTCTCAGGAAACCTTTCTTTTGGAGGCAGAACTCCCAAGATCAATGGGTTCTTGATAGATTGCGCTCCAGCATAATATGTAGGATCCACGTGTAGCATCCACTTTGGGTGCTCTAAGAAAGCACAGAATAAATACAAAAGCAAGTGAGAATCAGTTGGAAGCTCAAGAGTCCACTTTTTGTTCTTCTTGTCATAAACCTCCCCACTTCCAAGATACTCATAATTTTTCAAGCAGGTGCCTTCAGCAAACTCTGAGAAATCCCAAACACAAGTAATAAGGTTAGAATGCACAGACTAAACAATCTCCACAAGGTGTAATCCAGATTAGCAAACTATATATCAGATGTCTATTGGAGACCTGTGAGACCGTACGCATTGACAATTTTAAGATCTAATTACCTCGGATCCATTGTACAGTATAATCTGCTCGAACGCTGCTTTGGGGAAGCAATCCTTTAACCCACTCTCCTTTCATCAAAGCAAGAAGCTTCTGGTGTTCAGTGATAGCATCTACACACTCTTGCATAATAGGAATCAAGGGATTCTGCTGTGGGGATTATTGTAGATTGGCTAGAGGTAACTTGTCTACATATGGTGGGAAGAACCATATAAAAAGTAAGAAAGAACCCATAAATGAAACCACTCCAGTGACGTATGAAGAAAACATCTTCATCTAGAGTAAAAGCTGGTTGCCAATCCTTACTCCTATCAATTTGAGACATGGTGGCAGGAATTCCAGTAGTTGGAGAATCACTTCCAATTTGACTGATTGTGATTGAAATACCAAGTCTAGCAGCTGCTTGCATTACCTACAAATACAACAATTTTTATTTAATATCACTCGATACACATTATAGAGGAACTTATGCTACTGATAATGATTTGTAAGATGCGTCTGTTCTTTATTTCCTTTACTGGAAGATAAAGCAGAGCCAGTAATATTCCTTGTTCTCCGCAGAGAGATTGCTTTGAAGAGGGAAAATACAGTTCCAGAAAAGACCAAGCCACCACTGTCTGTATTGCCTTGGCACAGAAATCTGAAGCACAAATAACAGACCTTTCAAAATATAGCTATAGCAATCAGAGCATCAATTAAACAAACACAAGAAAAGTGAGTTGAATTCAAGCTTACATGCTGTTTCATGGAAAAGGCTTTTGAGCTTCAAATTGTCAATGAAACCATTTTCCCTTCAACAAGCCAATAGAACATAATTAGCCCCATAAAGTTCAAAACGAAAACCCATTGACATAACCACGAGCGAGAGTGCATTATTCTAGTCTGAAATTAGTGCTTGATAGCTGAGAAAATTTAAAAAGAGGATCAAACCCAGGAATCCATG
Organism: Morella rubra; assembly: GCA_003952965.2. Taxonomy (NCBI): domain Eukaryota; kingdom Viridiplantae; phylum Streptophyta; class Magnoliopsida; order Fagales; family Myricaceae; genus Morella; species Morella rubra. Next base: position 14,073,003 of record CM025849.1, on the reverse strand, counting down.
GAGCTTATACTAGGTTTTTAGGGACTCAAAGGCATAAATTATGCAAGCCAAATTAGTAAGGTACATCTATTCAGGAAACCCTCCATTTTCCCCCTCAATGATTAAACAAAACCAACCCTATGAGGTTCAAGCCATGGCCTACTAGATATAACAGATTCTATTGCAAGGATATATGAAATTCTGATTCACACTTTTCCCTTTCTCAAATCCATAAAAACGAATAACCCGATTCTGTAAAGACTAATAGCAAAACTGGACTCAATTGAGGAGAGGTTTTAGTGTCTCTACGTCTCACAGAACCTACTCATCATCCAAGCTTCTGATTTTACTCGAAGAAAACCGCCCTACTAATCCCTAAGACATTGACCATCCGAATTTTCCCCAAATCAATAATCCAATTATTCCTCTAAACGTAACTAATACAGGAAAGCAATAGAAGCAATTTTCAAGTTCAGACATTATGCTCTCAATCCAAATTCCACAATGCCAGACCTAAGGATGAAGAACTTAATGAAAAGCCAGACTTTTTCAACGTTACTCACTCCTCGCAGTTATCAGAACTAACGTAGCATTTGCGAAACTTTTAGCTCTTGAAGGAAGCACGCAAAACGAGTTTCAGACACTGTGCCGTTTCGCATTGATTCGATGTATGACAAGCGATAATCTAAACTAGTGAAACTAAAAGGAATAAGGAAAACGAAAAATGAAGCCCTAGTTTTCAAGCGTAATTACAACGGATAGGATTGGTTAGAGCAATTCGTACCTGGAAATAACGGTAAGAAGGGCGAAGGCGGAGGCGGAGGAGAAAGAGAAGATGCAGAGGAGGGCGTAATTGGAAGGTCGGAGACTTTCGGAGGTAAGGGCAGCGGAGAGAGCGGCGTTCTGGTACACAGAGAACTTGGAAGGCTTCCGTGGAGGCGAGAAGCCTTGGTCTCTCGCGCCTCCAGACTCCATGGCCACTGAAATGGGTTAGCGGCTAGGGTTTTGTAGGAACAGAAGCAGAGAGAGAGATTGAGAGAGACAGAGATTGTTTGGGCTATGGAATCATGTCGCCGGGGAGTGGGAAAGGTTACATCCAAAGTCCAGGGCTCTCGGGCCGGAGCTTTGAGTTGCAAAGTTTAAATGCTTCTGCTTTGGTGGGAATCTGGGATTTGGGAGCAATGCGAAATTTTGCCACCAGGGGCGTGCAAGTGTAAAAGACGAAACATTCTTTGTGGTTTACACAGTTTATACCACACACGATATTGTCGACGTAGTAAATTCTACCAATATCGATGTCTCAAAGATCATTTGTCGACGTAATAAATTCTACCAATAACGATGTCTCAAAGATCATTTTATAAGGAAAATTTTTGAGAAAACCATGTTAGATTTTTATTGATTATTATAGAAGCTTTTTGAGAATATATTTTCTCTAATGAAAATATGATTATTGGAGTAGCGTTGACTTTTAATTTGTGAAAAATTGGTAGAAAATTCAAAGGATGTTTGGTTGGAGACGGGGGCTGAACTAGGGGGCCAATAGGGCTGTTCAGTGCCACCGGAAAATTCCGGTGGCACCGGCACCGGAACCGGCACCGGCACCGGGTTGCCGGTACCCGGCTTCACCTGTACCGGTGCCGGTTTCAGGTTTTGCAAAAAATCCGGTGCTATTCCCGGTTCCTGGGTACCGGGACACCGGGTTTTGATTTTTTTTTTTTTTTTTTTTTTTTTTTTTTTTTAACACCGAAACGAATCGTTTAGACTTTAGTTTAGTTTTGCCCTACCCAGTACCCCCCGAAATATCCCCATTTCCCCTGGCCCTCACGTGAGTCCGTGACCCTTCCCCCCCAGCCCCTCTCGCCTAATGCCTCTGTGCCCATGTGCCGTGCGTTTTGCCCATCCCAGTTCCACCCGTGCCTCTCTCTCTCTCTCTCTCTCTCTCTCTCTCTCTCTCTCTCTCTTTCCTCCCCTCCCTCTCCTGCCGACCACCACGCCTGCAGCTGCCGTGTCTCTCGTCGCAGACAGGTCTCTCCCATTTCCTCTGCTGTCTGCCGCATTTCTCTCAAGTGCCAAGGGAGATTAGATTCGTTTAGGTATGTTAAAAATCAATGAATTTGTTAATTTTAATTTGTTCTATTGAAAATATTATGACATATATTATTTGATTGCTGAATGTTTTCCCATTATTTTTCGTTTTTAGGGTTTGTAATTTAATAAATTTGGGAAGTTTGGGAAGTTTAAGAAAACAACAAAGCAATAATACGTGTGGATTTAGGTTTTAATGCCTTGGGTTTGTCTTTAGTATTGAGGATTTTTGGCAAAACGTATACCAAGTAATAATCTGTGTGCCTGTTGTTAATTGATTTTTATATATATGATTATATATATATATATATATATATATTATTGCTGATTGCTGAATGTTTTCCCATTATTTTTCGTTTTTAGGGTTTGTAATTTAATAAATTTGGGAAGTTTGGGAAGTTTAAGAAAACAACAAAGCAATAATCTGTGTGGATTTAGGTTTTGATGCCTTGGGTTTGTCTTTAGTATTGAGGATTTTTGGCAAAACGTATACCAAGCAATTATCTGTGTGTCTATTGTTAATTGATTTATATATATATATATATATATATAAGGTTGTTGTTAATTGATTTTCTTGTTCATTGATTTGCAGATGGACACTCCACCACAATCACAGTCACTTGCAGTCACAGTTAATTGATTTTCTTGTTAAATTCTCATCTTATCTTTTAAGATGATCTTTAATTTTATTGATTTTGAATTTCATTACGTTAGATTTTATTGATATGTTATTAATGGACCAAAAAAAAAAAAATACATTGGGCCAAGTGCGTAAAATGCTAAAAAAATGGCCGAATATGAATGTAGGATAACCGAAAACCGGCTAAAACCGCCACCGCTAAAGGCCGGTTTTTGCTCTTAACGATGTAGGTGTAGGTGGCAATTATTTAAAAACCGGCCTATCCGGTGTAGGTGCCGGTTTTGGCCAAAACCGGCACCTACACCGGGGTTGAATAGCCCTAGGGGCCAGGGCCCGCACCCTTAAACTCCAGTTGGATTTTTTGTTTGGTCCAAAAAAAATGAATATATTTTTTTATATTTTTAGTAGTTTGACCTCGAAAATTATATTTCAATCCAGTTGCCCCTATATCCCTAATCCTAGCTTCCTCTCTGGTTGGAGATTGATTTTTATTAGTGGAGTTTGTAAAAAAACATGAAAAAAATGATTTGATAGATTTTTTATTTATAAAAAAGTGTTAGAATTTGTGAAAAATCGTATAAAGAGGTGATTTAATAGGATTTTTTTTAATGTGGAGACATGATTTGATTTGAGCAGGATCAAAATTTTGTTCATCAAAACTTGGAGATTTTGTTGTTTGGCAAACAACTCAAATTTTTATTCAAAAAGAAAACATTTTGTGTTGCCAAATAATTTCTAGAACTACAAACCAATTTTAAAATAGCACATTAATTACTTTCTGTTTGAGATTAAATACCAGAATTGAAATAGTTGAAACAATTCTCAAATTTGCCAAAGAAGGAAGTACTCTAATAATCAATTTAGACTGGAAATTCAAATTATGAAGGAGATAATTTGCAATGTACGAGGATGCCTTCATAAGTATTTTCCTTTGTTGGGAGCAGTAATATTCGAAAATATTTTAAAAATTATAACCGCTGAAAATTATATTTTAATCTTGTATAAATCTTACACAAAAATATGTTTAGGATAATAAGAAGACCCAATCCACTAAGATCTTGCCACGTAAAAAAAAAAAAAAAAAAAAAACAAAAACAATCAATCGTGGCCGAGGGCTAATAGATGTGTAGCAGTGCTTATTTACTATGAAACCAATGCTTTGGCCACATACCGTTCAATGTCTACTTTCTATCAAAAGAAAGTAGTTATGTCCAGTAAACTACTAACAAAGTCCATTTGATTTGGAAAAATATTCTACTTACTTACAAAAGCGGTTTGAGCTACAGAAGCCATAGGTGTTAAAGAGAAGGTGGGCATGGGATTTGGATTGCACTTGAAATTGGATTTGAGGTAGATATGGGGAGATCCAATCCACTAATATTTGGCCATATAAAAAAAGAAAAAAAAAAAAGATGTGTACCTAATCAGATCAATCGGTGGAGGGGCTAAGAAATTATGTGCATCACTGCTTCTTTGCTACGAAACCAATGCAGTAGCCAAAGGACGTTGAAATACATCTACTTGCTAACAAAAAATAACTGCTTCACTATAGTGTTTCTATCACACAAGAAAAAACTCTTATATTTGTTATCAACGACATTTTATCAAACTAAATTAAGATTTTATTGTTTCTTACAATTCCACTCAAAAGAATACCATAACTCTAGAGGAAAATAAAACACACAGACACATATATGTAGATCTTCTGAAAAAGACCTTCTCTAAGCAGATTTCCGTTGATATCTTCCGCGGGCTCACTCTTCTTCTTCGAAGTTGCTGCTTCTTTCCAAAAGTCTTGATAAACCAATTGGGGTGCCTTGCAGCGACAAGCTGCTCAATTATAACTCCTATTACAAATCCACATCCATATCCAATTATAACAATCTTCCAACCAAAGCTGAACAGTGACTCAGAACTTTGATCCTTTCCAAAAGTCGAAAGTGGTATTGGTGAGTACTTAGAGTTTTCACACATCTTTGACAATGGCCTTCCGCACAAATTCTAGATTACCTTCAAATGAAGTATTCTCAAATACATTGAATTGATTTCCATGTGGTATAGGTCCCGTGAGATGATTATAAGAGACATTGAAGACCTCAAGCCAAATGAGTTGCACTAGTTGTCCAGGTATCTCTCCAAACAACATGTTCCAAGAAAGGTCCAATGATTCGAGCTATGTCAAGTTTCCCAAAGACAATGGTATAGGACCAGTGAGAGCATTATTGGAAAGGTTGAGCACACGAAGACCTTTAAGATTTCCAATAGCTTTGGAATTTCGCCTTCAAACCTATTGCATGAGAAATCAATGACTGTCAGTCATCTTTAATCTTCTTGTACTCCAACTCTATGCCTTTGTTTGTTATTGTGACTGAATAGTCGACTATGCTCCCATGTATTGCAACTGATTTGCACCAACAATTTTCATGGCATTTGATTGTAAGAGGTTACTCACATGCAAATTTCCAGAAAAATTGTTGTTAGAGAGGTCAAGGATATGCAATTCGAGCATTGAATCATTGCTTTCAATTACTTGCTGCACCATGAAATCCATTGAAATGGAGAATGAAAATCTTCAACTGGTAAAGATTTTTTAACCAAAAGGGGAAGGTATCATTGATTCGGTTATTACCAACATTAAGATACTCTAGGTCCCCACAGTTAGCCAATGATCTTGGCATCTGACCCAGTAGTTTGTTTTGACTCAAGTCAATCATCCGCAATTTGCAATCTTTTGGCCATGCTGTTATCAAATTTGCCATGTATTTGGGATGCACTATCAAAGTTGTTGCTTCGCAGTACAAGCACTAGCAAAGAATCACTTAAGTTACCTAAACATGGATGAAGCATGCCACTCAAATTGTTATTGGACAAATCAAGTACCAATAGTGAATTCAGATTGCAAAAGATTGGTGGGATTGCTCCGGTCAAGGCATTATATCTCACTTGATAATACTGGATAGACGGTGGTGGGATCGGCAATGATCCTTGCAGCCTGTTATTGTCAACGAAGAAAAAAGCTAGGTTGGACCATTGAAGCATTTCTAGAGGTTGTTGAAAGCCACTGAGAGAGTTGTTAGAAATATATAAGAACAAATAGATGGTGGTGGAACTGGGAATAATCCTTGCAACATGTTATTGTCAAGGTTTAATTCTTCTAGATTATTCCAAGGAAGAACAAGTGGAGAATGCTCGAATCCTGTGAGGAAGTTGTCAGAAAGGTCTAAAATTCGAAGAGCTTCTTTACTTACATTGTACATCCATCCAGGTATTAATCCTCGAAGATTGTTGCTAGAAAGCCCAATGCAACCAATTTATTATGGTTGAGAAGGATATTTGGGAACTTTCTTAATCCGAGATAATTCAATCCTAGAAGCCTCAATTTTTGATAGAGTGTCATTTGAATGGGCTTTGTTGAGCCATGACACATCAATAAAAAAATTGCCCGAGAGGCCTATAGACAAGAGTTTGGTGAGGTTACTAAGTGAATTCGGGATAGATCCGGAAAAATTGCAATAACTGACGGATAAAAATTTAAGGGGACTACCTAAGGGAAATTCGGGCAATTGACCAGTTAGATTTTGTTGAAACGTAAATTAATATGCTCTAACTGTGGTAGTTGAAAAATTTTAGATGGGAATTTCCCATACAATCCACATTCATTGAGACCTAAATTTGTCAAAGAAGATAAATTTGCCAAGCTTTCGGGTACTGGGAAGGATATATCAACATAATTGAGATCAAGCTTTTCTAAGCCAGTTAAGTTTTGGACAAAACTTTTCAAACTAATTGGAGAGTACAAATGATAATTCCAACTTAGATCAAGGACAGACAACTTAGAGAGGATCGAAATTTCTGAGGGTATTTGTCCAGAAAAATAAGCATGAGAGAGGTTGAGGTATGTTAACCTAAAGATTGATAACTCTAAATGGGATTTAAGAGTAATTGAAGTGATTAAAAGCAAGATTAAGGCATTGGAGATGGAGAAGACGGAAGAGACTGCTGTTAGAGTTAATAGAACCATAGAGACACCTGCTACTAAGGTCAAGGCTGATGACGTGGCCTGTGTAGTGGTTGCACTCAACCCCGTCCCAGGAGCAACAATCACTACTACCGTTCTCTCTTTCTAGGCTCCATGATCCTGCCTTAGGATACACATCCACATAATAACAAGAGGATTTGTTCATAACAAGGCTATCCCTGAACTGCAACAAGGCTGAGCTCTCATGTTCATGACAAAGGGGCTGGCGAGAAGAGAAAGAGCAATTAGTGAGCAAAAGAAGAGACATGAAGGCAGAGAAAAGAAAGTGTAGGAGGATGAAGTGGTCTAAATACGTGGCCATGCTTATCTATGGACAATGTTTTTCTCTCTTTGTAAGATGAGGAAAGAAGTGGAATTTGTATGGGTTTTATAGACCCCAAGCTAGGAAGAAGAATCTACTTCAACGAAATGTTACTGATCATGACTTGCTGCCTTGTGGAAAAATTGCGCACTACTAGTTGATCCAATTACTTGCTCGTCTAAGTGGTCCAAATTGTCAAACTTTTATTAAAAGCAGAGGAAAAGTATTGGAAACTTCGGGTAAGTGAAAATCAATTGCATACTTAAGATATGAAAATTACAAATTTTAGAATGAGATAATTGCAATCGTATTTGCTCTAATTTAGCTAGAAAAAACAAAGTAACGATGGAAAGAACCTTTTTTCCATTTTTTGTGGCTATTAAAAATAAGGGGATCAAAACAATCAAAATCATGCTGGAAGAAGACAAGAGTACATCACTGCTTCAAAATGTCAAGATTCGTGAAATTTGGTAATTTGCTGATCCCAAGCCAAAAATAAGGAATCAAAATAAATGATTCTTCAACGTAGCGAAAAAGTAAATAATAATAATAATAATAATACTAAGAATTCTTTCTTTTTGCTTGATTTTGACATTCTCCGATGTTTATAAGATGCATGACATACCATATGATCATGTATATATATTTTGACAGTTGATGTTTGTCATTAATTCTGTTAAAAATCAGGATGAAAATATAATTTATTTTTCAAGCGTATCTTAAATCCACGCAGTGATTTGTCATTTTTACAAATCTAAATAGTTTTTAAAAATTTCATAAAAATCTAGGAAGTAGTTTTCAAAAAGTAGTACTAAGGACAACATATTTGAGGACGATGCCCGAGTGGTATTTAATCAAATGGATGATAGAAACTTGCAGATAACTAGGAATGTTATTCCGTTATTACAAATTTTAATAACGAGGAATGTTATTAGTTTCTTCTTCTTCTTCTTCTTTTTGTCATGTGTGCATTTGAGTTTCCTAAAAAATTTAATGTATGAATTTTCCATCATAGATATATGTGAAATCAAGTGGTGTCTTAAATTTACAAGCAAAGGGACCAAAAATTTTAAAATAGAGGTCTTGATTCCAAAATAACATAAAGCACAAATATATAGTTTACATTTTTTCCTACTTGTTTTCCTTTGAAGAAAGGAAAAGATGTCGATGTGATTAATAGAATACTAATTTGTCAGTATCAACAAGTACCAAAGGTCTTGACCCATGTTATGTTTGGAGAAACTTCTTTTTTAAGTCAGTCAAGATGTGAACAGAGGGTGACTGCGACCACTACTTGATTAGAAAGAAAAAGAAAAAAAAAGATGTCGTCTCATTAATGCCTTGTGGAAAACTGCATAAGTAGTCAATCCACTTGCTGATTTATGTGGTCCAGACTGTCAAAAGTCTGTCCAAATTATTGGAGAGAAGAGTGCAACAAATTTCTTTTAGCTACCTGAAAGCCGATAAAAAACTATCAAAATCATGCCAGTAGAAAGACTGAAGGAGTCGAAGCTTCCTGAAAACCGAAGGGAAATGGCAGCAATAATTCTTCAACTTAGCAAACATGTAAAAATGATAATAAAACAAATTCCTTCTCCCAGCATGCACGGTGCACTTGATTGTGGCATCCTCTTGTGTCATTGCAATAAATTTGACTTTTTGAAATGGTTTAAAATCCATCCAAAAAAGTACTCTTTGAGGATGGATATTAAATTGCGTACCCAAAAATAGAGCAAGTTCATTTTTTGGGACATAAATTAAACAGTCCCGAAAACTCTTTTTTTTTTTTTTAAGTAGTCACGTATGCATGCATTAGAGTGCCCCTTCAAAAACCACGTATGACTTTTCTATTCTAGATCAAATGATGGAGATCAAGGCACCATTTCGAAGGATTTCGTTCAAGTACCAATTGGGCCGGTTACGAGAGCACGGGCAAAGAAGTTCAAGGATGTACTCAATGGACTTATTCAAGAGTTATGGGCTCAAGCAAATGCGTGGAGGCCCATTGAGCATGATCCACGTGAACAAACAAGGATTGTCAACATGATTCAAGTTCTTAAGGCTAAGCTCAAATTAGCAAGATAATATTCTAGAAGACTCAATTAGGCGCCATTTTAAAGAGGTCCAATTAGGCGCCTAATTCTTCCCTTTTTTGGTTCGGATTACATGGCTATTTAAGCGCCATTTTGTTTCCTTTATTGGCTCTTGTAGGCGCCAACTTTTATTGCCTTTTTAGTGTGTTTTGTTTTAGGCGTGTTAGGCTTTATTTCTTATTATCTAATTTTTTTAATTGTAATGTTAGCCTTGTAAATGGAGCCTTAAATAGGAGTTGCGGCAGACATTGATTAATCAAAATTGTGAGGATTTATTCTCTTTGGTTCTTTGAAGAACTACTCGAACTTATCGGGATTTCCCGTGGCGTTCAACTTGACTTATCAAACGGAATTTCCATCACCGTTTGTGGCGTCTTCCTTATACCGAGGTTCTTTTTTCCTAAACAACGGGTCGAGGTCTTTCATTCGAATCAGTCCTAGAACGATCTGGGTTCCCTTTCGTTGTTGGGTCTCGTTATTCTTGGCGAGGTTCACATCAAAGTGACACATTGAATTTACAAACAAAGGGACCAAAAAAAAATTAAAACGTGGGTCTCGATTCTAAAATAGTAAAAAGCACAAATATATTTTTGGGGTAAAGTCATAGTTAGTCCATAAGTATGAGCAAAAATTAAATTGGTACCCTAATTATCAATTCGGTGATTTGAGACCCATAACTTTTAAAAATCATCAATTCTAGCCCCCTGTCTAAATTAGGCATTAAAGTAGACGAAAATCATGCAAAATGACCAAAATGCCCTTCCAAGACTAAATTTAAAAAATAAATACAAATAATAAAAATTTAAGAAATAAAATAATTAAATAAAAAAAGTTTTTTTTTTAAAATATAACTTTTTTTAAAAAAATTCATTTTATATTTTTAATGAATTTTTTAGTAATTTTATATTGGAGGGGCATTTTGGTCATTTTGCATGATTTTCCGTCAGATTTAACGCCAATTTAAAAGGGGGCTAGAATTGATGATTTTCAAAAGTTATAGGTCTCAAATCGCAAAATTGATAATTAAGAATACCGATTTGATATTTGTTCATACTTATGGGGCTAACTATGACTTTACCACTATATTTTTTCTTAGAAGAAAGGAAAAGACGTTGTTGTGATTACTAGAATATTAATTTGTCAGTATGGATGAATACTGAAGGAATGACTTTCTTGATCCATACTATTATGTTTGGAGAGACTTCATTTTTAAGTCAATCAAGACGTGAATACATGATGAGTGCAATCATATATTCTTACAATTACAGTAGAGCGCTTTTATGGACTATGAAGAAAGACGAAAAATGACTTGTAAAGCTTCCTTATGGCTATACATTCAACGAACATAAATACCGTGCATGCCCAATCCTTACAATTTTTTTTAAATAGTTTTTACTTCCTAGAAAGCCCCTTAATGTCAATGCAATACAAATCATATGGAGCATAGTAAATTTTAGCCTAAGTACAAAAAGTACAAAATAATTTTTCTCCCCCCCCCCTCAACTCATTCTTTTTCACTATAATATTCATCCAAATCTTCTCTTTCTATACTTTTTCACCAACTTCCATAAAACTATTTTCACTTTTTCACCAATTCTCATAAACTATCTTCTTCATTTTTCACCAACTCTTATACCCCAAAATTTTGACACTCAAACGCATCCTCAAGAGTCATGTCATTGCCTTTGCCTGATGGCCACCATGTGGGTCAACTTGCAATCCAATCAATCTTCCACCCACATCATCGTAGGGCCTTTGTTTGGACCCTTAGTGGAGATGGCCCTTTATAAACATTTAGCTTATGCAGATAAAGAGGAAAGTGTAGCCCAAGCCCACTATAATTTCTTATTTCTAAGCATATGTCACGCCTCATGCCAGTACTTACCCCATAGGCTCACCTATAGCGATGGTATGCACACAAACGGGATTACGGCACGAATTGAACCTATAAAGTCTTGATGATTGGCTTCGAAAAAGGCTTAACGAAAACGTTTAATTGAAATTTATTTTGAAAGTAGAAATATATTAAGGCAACATTTAATATAAAGATGAATGAAATCACCTATTTTTAAAAATTTAGGAAAATTAAATGTATGCAAACAAGTATATAAAGATTTAAGGTAGGCTCAAGAAAGAAAGAATTAAACATAGCATATTAGACTCATATATATACATACATAATATGTCAAATATATATATACATAATATGTCAAATATGTGGAGACACGATTTGATTTGAGCTGGGTAAAAATTTTGTTAATCAAAACTTTGAGATTTTGTTGTTTGGCAAACAAATCAAATTTTTATTTAAAAAGAAAACATTTTGTGTTGCCAAATAATTTTCTAGAACTACAAACCAATTTTAAAATTGCACAATTACTTTCTGATTGAGATTAAATACCATAATTGAAATAGTTGAAACAATTCTCAAATTTGCCAACGAAGGAAGTACTCTAATAATCAATTTAGACTGGAAATTCAAATTATGAAGGAGACAATTTGCAATGTACGAAGATGCCTTCATAAGTATTTTCCTTTGTTGGGAGCAGTAATATTTGAAAACATTTTAAAAATTATAACCGCTGAAAACTATATTTTAATCTTGTATAAATCTTACACAAAAATATGTTTAGGATAATAAGAAGACCTAATCCACTAAGATCTTGCCACGTAAAAAAAAAAAAGAACAATCAATCACGGCTGAGGGCTAACAGATGTGTAGCAGTGCTTCTTTATTATGAAACCAATGCTTTGGCCAAATACGGTTCAATGTCTACTTTCTAACAAAAGAAATTACTGCTTCCATCGTACAAATTTTTTTTGGAAAAGACCTTATCTAAGTAAATTTTATTTTATTGCTTCCATGGATTCATGTTAGGGTCTATGACCCAAAACCAAAGCATTCAAAGAAATCCAACCCCAATAGTTTTAGATTTTTCCGGGTTTGGGGTCAAGTTTTGAAACATAACCCTGAGAAAAATCAAGTTCATGTTTGATCTTAAACTCAAAACCAAAGCATTTAAAAGAATCTGACCCCGATTTAGCTTTTTTGGGTCAGGTTGCAAACTTCTCACCCCAATTAAATAATTATTTAAATGGATTTAGTTCCATATTGCAAGTTCATTAAGAGAGTTTATTATTTTATCAAGCCAATGCTTAGGCTAAGGGGAAATCCTAGCAGCTTATATTTGTAGTTTCCCAAAAGCATGAGACCACTCGATGGCTTTGAAAAATTAGGAGAGGAGGATAAATTTTAATTAAGCTCTAGTTATGTCCAATAAGCTACTAACAAAGTCCATTTGATTTGGAAAAATATTCTACTTACTTACAAAAGTGGTTTGAGGCTACAGAAGCCATAGGTGTTAAAGAGAAGATGGGCTTGGGATTTGGATTGCACTTGCAATTGGATTCAAGGCAGATGTGGGGAGATCCAATCCACTAATATCTAGCCATATAAAAAAAAAAAAAAAGATGTGTACCTAATCAGATAAATCGACGGAGGGCTAAGAAATCATGTGCATCACTGCTTATTTGCTACAAAACCAATGTGTTGGCCAAAGGACATTAAAGTATATCTACTTGCTAACAAAAAAAACTGCTTCGCTATAGTGTATCTATCACACAAGAAAAACTCTTATATTTTTTATCAACGACATTCTATCAAACTAATTAAAATTTTATTGCTTCTTACAATTCCACTCAATAGGATATCATAAACTCTAGAGGAAAATAAAACACACATACACATCTATGTAGATCTTTTGAAAAAGACATTCTCTAAGTAGATTTTCGTTGATTACTTCTGCAAGTTCACTCTTCTTCTTCGAAGTTGCTGCTTCTTTCCAAAAGTCTTGATAAACCAATTGGGGTGCCTTGCAATGACAAGCTGTCCAATTATAACTCCTATTACAAATCCACATCCATATCCAATTACAACAATCTTCCAACCAAAGCTGAACAGTGACTCAGAACTTTGATCCTTTCCAAAAGTCGAAGGTGGTATTGGTGAGTACTCAAAGTTTTCACACATCTTTGACAATGGCCTCCCACACAATTCTGGATTACCTTCAAATGAAGTATTCTCGTATGTGTCGAATTGATTTCCATGTGGTATAGGTCCTGTGAAATTATTGTAGGAGACATTAAAGGCTTCAAGCCAACTGAGTTGCGTTAGTTGTCCAGGTATCTCTCCAAACAACATGTTCCGAGAAAGGTCCAATGATTCCAGCTGCGTCAAGTTTCCCAAAGACAATGGTATAGGACCAGTAAGAACATTATTGGAAAGGTTGAGCACACGAAGACCTTTAAGATTTCCCAATAGCTTTGGAATTTCGCCTTCAAACCTATTGCATGAGAAATCAATGACTGTCAGGTCATCTTTAATCTTCTTGTACTCCAACTCTATGCCTTTGTTTGTTATTGTGATTGAATAGTCGACTCTGCTTCCCATGTATTGCAACTGATATGCACCAACAATTTTCATGGCATTTGATTGTAAGAGGTTACTCACAGGCAAATTTCCAGAAAATTTGTTGTTAGAGAGGTCAAGGATATGCAATTCGAGCATTGAATCATTGCTTTCAACGTTACTTGCTGCACCATGAAATCCATTGAAATGGAGAATGAAAATCTTCAACTGGTAAAGATTTTTCAACCAAAAGGGAAAGATATCCTTGATTCGGTTATTACCAACATTAAGATACTCTAGGTACCCACAGTTAGCCAATGAGCGGGGCATCTGACCCTCTAGTTGGTTTTGACTTAAGTCAATCATCTGCAATTGGCAATCTTTTTGCCATGTATTTGGGATGGCACCATCAAAGTTGTTGCTTCGCAGTCCAAGCACTTGCAAAGAATGACTTAAGTTACCTAAACAAGGATGAAGCATGCCACTCAAATTGTTATTGGACAAATCAAGTACCAATAGTAAATTCAGATGGCAAAAGATTGGTGGGATTGCTCCGGTTAAGGCATTATATCTCACTTGATAATACTGGATAGATGGTGGTGGGATCGGCAGTGATCCTTGTAGCCTATTATTGTCAGCGACAAAATAGGTTAGGTTGGACCTTTGAAACATTTCTAGAGGTTGTTGAAAGCCACTGAGAGAGTTGTTAGAAATAGATAACCTCCAAATAGATGGTGGTGGAACTGGGAATAATCCTTGCAACATGTTATTGCCAAGGTTTAATTGTTCTAGATTATTCCAAGGAAGAACAAGTGGAGAATGCTCGAATCCATTGAGGAAGTTGTCAGAAAGCTCTAAAATTCGAAGAGCTTCTTTGCTTACATTGTACATCCATCCAGGTATTAATCCTCGAAGATTGTTGCTAGAAAGCCCCAATGCAACCAATTTATTATGGTTGAGAAGGATATTTTGAACTTTCTTAATCCGAGATAATTCAATCCTAGAGCCTCAATTTTTGATAGAGTGTCATTTGAATGGGCTTTGTTGAGCCATGACACATCAATAAAAAAATTGCCTGAGAGGCCTAGAGATAAGAGTTTGGTGAGGTTACTAAGTGAATTCGGGATAGATCCGGAAAAATTGCAATAACTGACGGATAAAGATTTAAGGGGACTACCTAAGGAAAATTCGGGCAACTGACCAGTTAGATTTTGGTTGAAACGTAAATTAATATGCTCTAACTGTGGTAGTTGAAAAATTTTAGGTGGGAATTTCCCATACAATCCACACTGAAAAAGATCTAAATTTGTCAAAGAAGATAAATTTGACAAGCTTTTGGATACTGGGGAGGAGATATCAACGTCTCTAAGAAAAAGCTCTTCTAGGCCAGTAAAGTTTTGGACAAAAGTTTCCAAACTAATTGTAGTGTTCAAATCAGAATTCCAACTTAGATCAAGGATAGACAACTTGGAGAGGAGCGAAATTTCTAATGGTATTTGTCCAAAAAAATTAGCATCAGAGAGGTTGAGGTATGTTAACCTTAAAAGATTGCCAACTCCAAATGGGATTTGAGAGGAATTGAAGTCATTATAAGCAAGATTAAGGCGTTGGAGTTGAAGAAGACGGAAGAGGCTACTGTTAGAGTTGATAGAACCATAGAGACAGCTGGCACTAAGGTCAAGGCTGATGACATGGCCTGTGTAGTGGTTGCACTCAACCCCATCCCAGGAGCAGCAATCACTACTACCGTTCTTTCTTTCTAGACTCCATGATGCTGCCTTAGGATACACATCTAGGCTGTAAAAATGTTCTGCACAATAGGACTTGTTCAGGACAATAATGCTATCTCTAAACTGCAGCAAGGCTGAGCTCTCACGTTCATGACAAAGGGGCTGGCGGGAAGAGAAAGAGCAATTAGCGAGCAAAAGAAGAGACATGAAGGTAGAGAAAAGAAAGCGCAGGAGGATGAAGTGGTCTAAATACGTGGCCATGCTTATCTATGGACAATGTTTTTCTCTCTTTGTAAGATGAGGAAAGAAGTGGAATTTGTATGGGTTTTATAGACCCCACGCTAGGAAGAAGAATCTACTTCAACAAAATGTTACTGATCATGACTTGCTGCCTTGTGGAAAAATTATGCACTACTAGTTAATCCAATTACTTGCTCGTCTAAGTGGTCCAAATTGTCAAACTTTTGCTAGAAGTAGAGGAAAAGTATTGAAAACTTCGGGTAAGTGAAAATCAATTGCATACTTAAGATATGAAAATTACAAGTTTTAATTTTAATTTATAAACCATAAATAAATAATATATACTGTAAATTAAGCTCCCTGAGTTGATTGGTAAAAATCCTATGTAAACAAAAAAATAGACAAAGAAACAAAACTGACCCAAACAAGAACTGAAAAATCCATACACCATCTCCAAACCAACCTAGCTCTTTAAAAAGTGATGGCTATGTTTGGCTAATTCTCAAAAAAAATTCAAAAATTTTTCACAATCACTTTTTCATCAATTCCAATATTTTTTTACAAACTCCAATAACTTTTTACAAACTCCAACAACGTTTAACAAACTTTTCACCAATCCCAAGAGAATCTACACTACCTTCAACAAAAACAAATACAAAAAAATATTTTCAAAACCAAACCAAACATAACCGATGTAACCTTATAAAGCCACTCTAGGATCATTTCCTAATTCCTAAGCCACTTTCGGATCATTCGCCTTTCTTTTTTTTTAAAAAAAAAATGTAAACTACATACATGTGTTTTAGGCTATTTTATAATTGAGACCTATTGTATAAATTTTTCTATTTTAAGACTTGTGATTAATCCGTTATGAATTTAAGGTCACACTTGATTTACACATGAATAAAAGGAAATACAAAACATAATATAAAAAAATAATAATTAAAAGTAATGAAATATATATAATTAATTAAAAAATAAAAAACAAGAATTGGGCACCAATAAGATCCGCTCGCAATGGAGGGGGAGATCAATGCTATCATTCACCCATTGAAAGTGGAATCCATAACATTCTTCTTGCATTTGAATGCGCTCTAGCAAATAGAATGGATTGAAGGTCATGCATTGACTGTGATTCTGGACTAGCAAATTAAAGTAATAATTGCGGCAACATATTTCAGGACATCTATCGTTAGGATTCTCTTCAATTTGCTATTCGAATTAGATGGTCAATTTAAAGAGAGATTAACCTATATATAGGTTTTACAACATTCAATACTGTCCATATACTAATTATCAGGAAGTGCAGATCCCACATCGGTAAGACCCATATATTGAGACTATCATTCTCCGAATTAAACAATCAAATTAGAAAGAATCTCAATCTATATTTCTGGACTTTACATCCTTAAAAAGCCTCTAAATGTCAATGTAGTAAAAGTCATATGGCGCAACCCACAATCTAATAAATTAAACTTGCAGCTTAGCAATTTCAAATTCTCAAGACGTCCATGAGGTTTCTCAGCGAGCTATTGAT
Source organism: Morella rubra (assembly GCA_003952965.2). Classification (NCBI taxonomy): domain Eukaryota; kingdom Viridiplantae; phylum Streptophyta; class Magnoliopsida; order Fagales; family Myricaceae; genus Morella; species Morella rubra. The sequence continues at coordinate 14,055,948 of CM025849.1, read as the reverse complement.
TGATCATGACTCAGTGGCTTGTGGAAAAATTGCACACTACTAGTTTGTTCATCCACTTGCTGGTCTATCTAAGTGGTCCAAACTGACCCAACATATATAAAAAAAATAATAAGAACAAGAACTGAAGTCCTCACGACTAGAAGAAAAACAAGTGTGAAAGAAAGGAAATATGCAATAAATAAATAACCTTAATTAATGGGCCAACAGGACCTAAGGTCTATAGTGGCGGTCACTTTGTGCTAGAGAAACACGGTACAGTGGGATTACTTTAAATAATCACGAAGTAACCTGTTTCCAAACGACCGCCACTCAATTACCTGAATAGCATGTTAAGCCAGGGATCAATGAATAACATAATTGTTGATTTTTGTGTTTGGCTTATTTAACTCTATTAGTCCTGTACAATTTTAAAATCTCATAGAGCCAAAGAAGTGTACTTATCCAGCAAACCTCAGACCATATGCAAAAGAACATAACTCTTGAAGAGGTGGTGGAGCATTAATATAAGCCACTCTCGGATCATTCTCCTTATTGATCTTGGATAATTTTTTTTCTTGACCAATTTTGGAGAAGTGAAAAGGAATTCACCCATCACAGAGGGCCAACGAAGTGGTGTAGCCTTATAAGTTACTCTCAAATCATCCTACTTCCTTAACGACATAGAACAAAGTTTTTTTTTTTTTTTGGAAAAAAATGTAATACATACATGTGCTATTTTTGAATTGAACCCTGTGGTATAAAATGCTTTATTTTTATTTTAAGACCTTGGTTATTTCACTTGTGAATTCAAGGTAAAAAATGTTAAAAGAGAGGTCGCAATTTAAAAATAACATAAATCACAAATATTTTTTTTCTTCGCAAAAAGGAAAATATGTGGTTGTGATTACCAAAATATTAATTTGTTAGTGAAGGGGTGGCTTTCATTGGAGACAGAAAAAGATGTACGAAAAAACTTCTATTTTTTAGTCAGTCAAAATGTGAATATAGGGTGAGTGAGACAGTCTTTTCTTTTATTTTCTAAGCGAGTGAGACGACTATTCCTGCAATTATATATAGGGTGCCTTGTGGACTAGAAGAAGGACGAAAAATGCCATGCAAACTGAAGTGACCCAGGCTGTGGAAATCATGTTCAATCGTATAAGGACGACAAACGACTTGCAGCGCCTTGAAGAAGAAAAATATTCAAATAATTTTCCAATGACATAAATGAGGGGATAATGGTCCTAGAGTTAGCGGCCAGATTTCTTTACCGCCCAAACACTTTTTTCAAAGTGGATTTTTGTTAATCAAAGGTGAAGATTTTGCTACATCAGCTGTCTCTTAATTACATACGTTATGTAAAAATATATATAAAAAATTAAATTCAAATTAAATTTATGGAAAACATAATTGTAGGCAAAAATTAAATTAGACGCCATAATTTTTAATTTATTTTATTAAGTCTCATATGTTAAAGAGACTCAATTATATCTCCCTCCATTAATCAAATTGGCCATGAATTCAGAAAGTGAAAAAAGAAAAAAGAACAGAAAAACACATAATTAAGAAAGAAAAGTAAGCCGACGAACATGTCCTGCCGATTTGTTTTTCTTTCTTGACTAGTTTGGGAGAAAGGGAAAAGAATTCACGCATAGAGCCAAAGTAGTGTACTTAATGAGCAAATTTTCAAACTATATTCAAAAGGAAATAACTCTTGAAGAGGTGGTAGAGTATTAATATACTCATGACAAAAAGGCTGGTGATAAGAGAAAGAACAATTAGTGAGCAAAAAAAGAGACATGAAGGCAGAGAAAAGAAAGCGCAGGAGGATGAAGTGGTCTAAATACATGGCCATGCTTATCTATGGACAATGTTTTTCTCTCTTTGTAAGATGAGGAAAGAAGTGGAATTTGTATGGGTTTTGTAAACCCCAAGCTAGGAAGAAGAATCTAATTCAATGAAATGTTACTGATCATGACTTGCTGCCTTGTGGAAAAATTGCGCACTACTAGTGGATCCAATTACGTGCTCGTCTAAGTGGTCCAAATTGTCAAACTTTTGCTAGGAGCATAGGAAAAGTATTGGAAACTTCAGGTAAGTGAAAATCAATTGCATACTTATGATATGAAAATTACAAATTTTATAATGAGATAATTGCAATCTTATTTGCTCTAATTTAGCCAGAAAGAACAAAGTAACGATGGAAAGAACCTTTTTTCCATTTTTTGTGGCTATTAAAAATAAGGGGATCAAAACAATCAAAATCATACTGGAAGAAGACAAGAGTACATCACTGCTTCAAAACGTCAAGATTCGTGAAATTCGTTAATTTGCTGATCCCAAGCCAAAAAAAAGGAATCAAAATAAATGATTCTTCAACGTAGCAAAAAAGTAAATAATAACTATAATAATAATAATACTAAGAATTATTTCTTTTTGCTTTGATTTTGACATTCTCCAGTGTTCATAAGATAATTGTATATATATTGACTGTTGACGTTTGTCATTAATTCTATTTTTTAAAATGAGGATAAAAATATAATCTATTTTTTAAGTGTATCTTAATCCATGTAGTGATTTGTCATTTTTAGAAATCTAAATAGTTTTTTAAAATTTCATAAAAATCTAGGCAGTAGTTTTCAAAACGTAGTACTACAGGACAACATATTTGAGGGCGATGCCCGAGTGGTGTTTAATCAAGTGGATGACAGACACTTGCAGATAACTTATTCCGTTACTACTAATTTTGATAACTAGGAATGTTATTAATTTTTTTTATTTAGTCATGTGCGCATTTGAGTTTTCTAAAAAATTCCATGTATGAATTTTCCATCATAGATATATGTGAAATCAAGTAGTGTCTTAAATTTACAAGTAGAGGAACCAAAGATTTTAGAATAAGAAATTTTAAAACGCGGGTCTTTATTCCAGAATAACATAAAGCACAAATATAGTTTATAGTTTTCCTGCTTGCTTTCCTTTGATGAAAGCAAAAGATGTCGCTTTAATTAAAAGAATACTTATTTGCCATATCGACAAATATCAAAGGGTGGCTTTCTTGACCCATAACAAGTTATATTTAGAGAAACTTCCTTTTTAAGTCCATCAAGACGTGAACAAAGGATGAGTGCGACCACTTGTTGATTTAAAAGAAAAGAAAAAGAAAAAGATGTCACTGATGACGTCTCAATGCCTTGTGGAAAGTTGCATAAGTATAGTAGTCAATCCACTTGCTGGTTTATGTGGTCCAGACTGTCAAAAGTTTGTCCAAATTATTGGAGAGATGAGTGCAACAAATTTCTTTTAGTTCTGAAAGCCGATAAAAAACTATCAAAATCATGTCAATTGAAAAATCGATGGAGTCGATCGAAGCTTCCTGAAAGCCGAAGGGAAATGACAGCATTTGCTTGCAAGCCCAAAATATTTAAGGATTCAAAATAAATAATTCTTCAACTTAGCAAACATGTAAAAATGATAATAAAATAAATTCCTTCTCCTAGCGTGCACGGTGCACTTGATTGTGGTATTCTCTTGTGTCATTGTAATAAATTTGACTTTTTAAGAACATTTATTTTAGAGGTCAAAAAATCCATCTCAAAAAGTAGTCTTTGAGGATGGATACTAAATTTCATACCAAAAAATAGAGCAAGTTTGATTTTTGGGACATCAATTAAAACCGTCCCAATTTTTTTTTGTGATGGATATCTTTTTTTTTTTTCTTTTAGACGGAAATGTCTGTTCCAAAAGATATGATTGGTTTTTTGGGACCGTCCCATAAAGAACAAGTTAATAATTTGGGACAGAACCATACCGTTGCAAAAAAAAAGGTAGTTTTAGGGATAGATTCATTTTAACTAAGTCTCAAGATTTATTCTTGACTACTATTAAATAGTCAACAATTCCATTTTTTCTAAGTAAGTCAACAATTCCTTTAATAGAATAACATCGTTGCCTTTGCTTGATGGCCACCATGTCGGTCAACTTGCAATCCAATCAATCTTCCGCCCACATCATCGTAGGGCTTTTGTTTGGACCCTCAGTGGAGATGGATCTTTATAAACATTTGGTCCTATGTAGATAAAGAGGAAAGTGTAGCCTAAGCCCACTATAATTTCTTATTTCTAAGCATATGTCATGTCTAGTGCCAGTATTTACCCTCTAGGCTCACTTATAGTGATGGTATGCACAAGCAGGGATTACGGCACGAATTGACCTATAAAGTCCTGATGATTGGCTTTGAAAAAGATTTAGCGAAAACATTTAATTGTAATTTTGAAAGTAAAAATATATTAAGATGACATTTAATATAAAGATGAATTAAATCACCTGTTTTTAAAAATTAAGAAAATTAAACGTATGCAAACAAGTATATGAAGATCTAAGGTAGGCTCCAAAAAGAAAGAATTAAACATAGCATATCAGGCTCATATATATATATATATATATATATAATATGTCAAACAGGTGAAAAAGAGAGGGGGTGTTACAGCATATCTACATATTCTTTTAGAAGAATAGATCTAAAACCAAAATAGCCTAAACGCACATGTATACTTTTAACATTTTTTCTATTTATAATTACCGTCACCCAATTTGTAGTCTAAGCCAATGCAATGCAATACAACTAAGTCATGATCTTGTGTATCTTTGTGTTGTGGAGCCAAATCTACTAAGATTGAGAGGAAAAAGAGATACCTACGCAACTAACACAACTCAGTTCTATTGAGAGAGTTGTTAGAAATAAATAAGTACCAAATAAATGGTGGTGGAACTGATAATAATCCTCGCAGCATGTTATTGTCAAGGAATAATTGTTCTAGATTATCCCAAGGAAGAAGTTCCGGAGAATGCTCAAATCTTGTGAGGAAGTTGTTAGAAAGGTTATATGTACAGCAGTATGGACGATTTGAATTTGTACAGACAATATATATATATATATATCATTTTGTAAAGGATTTCGTGAAAGTTGATCTTTGATTTGTTGGTAAATAACTTCATTATGTAAAAACTGTAAATGTTTTCTTTTTCTTTCAATTTTTTTTTGTTGTAAAATTTGAATTTCTTTTGTTATAGAAATATGTTTTAATGCTTGAAGATCTCTAGTGAAAGGAGGATAGAAAAATTTAAATGTAATTTCATGACCTAATACTTTAGAAGTTATACCATCTTCAGTAACAATAAAATGATATAATAAAGATAAAAAAAGGATTTCCAAGTATTACTTGAGAAGTTAAATTTTTAACTAAGACAAAAGTAGTTTGAAAACAAAAACCATTATTACAAATATGAACATTTGGAATTTTATAATTAATTATCATTTTTTGACCATCAGCTTGAGATAATTTTTCTTTTGTTTTTTCAAAATATTTTGAATCAATAATGCCTTCTTGAATACAATTTAAATCAGCACCAGAATCTCGGGCTGCAAGACCGGAAATCTGGTCCGGTTTTTGGACCGGAATGCTGTTAAGTGGTCCGGTCTGGACCACTTAAGTGGTCCAGACCGGTTTCAATTTTCCACCATTTCCGGTCTTTTTTCTGGTTTTTAAATTTATTCAACAACATTTTTTATATTTTGAAAAAACAAAAGAAAAATTATCTCAAGCTGATGGTCATTAATAAATTATAAAATTGAAGTTCATATTTTAATAATGGTTTATTCAAACTACTTTTGTTTATTCATTTAATTCTAAATATGGAAATTTTTTTTACTTTATTATATCATTTTATTGTTACTGAAGATGGTATAACTTTAAAGAATTGAAATTCATTTAAACTATCCTCCTTTCAAAGATCTTCAAGATTAAAACATATTTCTTAACAAAAGAAATTCAAATTTTAAAAAAATTGAAAGAAAAAGAAAACATTTACAGTTTTTACATAATGAAGTTATTTAAACAAATCAAAGATCAACTTTCACGAAATCCTTTACAAAATGATTAATATATATATATATTGTCTTAAAATTCAAAATACTGCTGACATATAACCTTTTAACAACTTCCTCACAAGATTTGAGCATTCTAACTTCTTTTGGGATAATCTAGAACAATTATTCCTTGACAATAAATGTGAATTATTATCAGTTCCACCACCATTTATTTGGTATTATTTATTTCTAAAATCTCTCAATAGAACTGATTGTGTTAGTTTAGGTATCTCTTTTTCCTCTAATTTAGTAGATTTGGCTAAACACAAAGATAACTCATTTAGTTGTATTAATTGCATTTTAGACTACAAATTGTGACGGTAATTATTAAATAGAAAAAATGTTAAAAGTATACATTGCTTTACTATTTTGGTTTTATCTATTCTTCTAAAGAATATGTAGATATGCTTAAATATGTTTGTTATGAGTGATATCATTTTAATTCTTTCTTTTTGGACTACCTTAGATTTAATATTGTTTGCATATTTAATTTTCTTAATTTTTAAAAACAGGTGATTTAATTCATTTTATATTAAATGTCATCTTAATATATTTTTACTTTCAAAATTACAATTAAATTTTTTAAATCTTTTTAAAGCCAATCATAGGACTTTATTTAATTCTGCGTAATTTGCTTGTATACCATCACTATAAGTGGCCTGTAAATACTCACTTAGAATGACTTAAAATAAGAAATTATAGTTTAGGCTACACTTTCCTCTTTATCTAATAGGACCAAATTTTTATAAAGATCATCTCCACTGAGGGTTCCAAAAAATTGCTACGTATATGTTAAAGATTATTGAATTGCAAGTTGAACGTAAAGCAAAGGAACGATTTATTCTATTGAATTGTTGATTACTTAGAAAAAATGGAATTGTTGACTATTTAATAGTAGTCAAGAATAAAAAAAAAAAATTATAAAATGCGGTCGGTCCGGTCCGGACCGCATTTTTAAAAACCCTAGACCGGACCGGACCGCATTATCCGGTTTATAAAATCCGGTCCGGACCGGACCGGATTTAATTTGCAAAAACCACAAAACCGGTCCGGTCCAGTCCGGTTTTGTGGTCCGGTCCGGTCTGCGGTCCGGTTTTGATCACCCCTACCAGAATCTATCAAAGCAATAGTAGTAAAAGAGAAATCTTTTATTTTAATAGTGATTTTAGAATATCATTTTTGAAAAACTATTTTATCAATAATATTTAAAAATAATTCTGATGAAATATTTGGAGGTGGTTCAGAAGTAGAGGGTAAATCAGATATTTGTAAAGAAGATGGGGATTGATCATGATGTGCTTTAAGTAAACATAATTCAGTAAGTAAATGATCTGTAATATTTGTAAATTTAACTTGTGTATTTTGTAACTGTTTTATTTCTTGTTTAAGAATTTGTATTTCTTTATATAAATCTTGTGTAGTGGGTGTTTTAATATTTGTTGATGAAGAAAATCGAGCTACGATGATGTTCTTATTTTTTCTAAATCTTTAAAACAGCATTGGTATCATTTAAATAAATTTCGCAAAATTATTGAACAAAATGGTCTTGTTGTTTCTGCTCCTAAAATAAAATTATTTCAAACACAAATACGATTTTTAGGTCATACTATTACTAAAGGAACTATTACTCCAATATCACGTGCTATTGATTTGCTGATAAATTTCCTGACAAAATACTTGATAAACAACAACTACAGCGTTTCCTTGGTAGTTTAAATTACATAGGAGAATTCTATAAAGATTTAAGACAATTATGTCAACCTTTATTTAATCGCTTAAAGAAAAATCCTTCACCTTGGATTGATCAACATACTGCTATTATTCAACAAATAAAAAAGCATGTTAAACATTTACCATGTTTAGGCATTGCATCACCCCATGCATTTAAAATAGTAGAAACTGATGCATCTAATCTTGGATATGGTGGCATATTAAAACAACGCATGCATGAATCTTCCAAAGAGCAAATAGTAAAATATCATTCTCATGCATGGAATACTACTCAACAAAAATATAGTACTGTTAAGCAAAAAGTATTAGCAATTGTTCTTTGTATCTCTAAATTTCAAGATGACTTACTTAATCAAAAAATTTTAATTCGAGTCGATTGTCAATCAGCTAAAGACATTGTTTTAAAAGACGTCAAAAACCTTGCTTCTAAACATTTGTTTGCCAGGTGGCAAGCAATTCTTTCTGTTTTTGATTTCGATATTGAATATATTAATGGTTCTCACAATTCTATTCCTGATTTTTTAACTCGCGAATCTCTACAAGGAAAATGAGTTCGTCTTCTTCAAATACAAATAAAAATAACACTTTTTCTGAAAACAGTTTTCCTCCATTTCTTCCTCCTGTTCCTTTTCGTGGTGCAGCTCCTAGACCCCGGCCAGGATCAATTCCTATTAATAATCAATTTACTGTTTTAAGTCAAATACCTTCAATATCAGGACCACGTGTCCCTTCTCCTCTTTCACCAATGACTTCTACTTTCAGTCAAAAGCTGCAATCTTCTCCATCGTCATCCACTCCTCCTTTACCAAATACTCAATTACTACCTAAAGCATATATCAAGCATGAGTGTTATATGGAGGAACCATATCAGACAATATTAGATCCCTACCAAGTTGCTTCTCAAATATTACCCTCGGGTTGGAACTATGTTCCAAAAAATCCAATGTTTACTCAAGAATTTTATCAACACATTTTGCACGATACAAAATCGGTTGAATTTGAAAAACTCCTTGCAAATATGATCCTTCAAATATTGGTTTTTCAAAATTTACTATTAGAAGGATTATTACTCCAAAGGAATGGGGTCAGCCCTGGACTCTTCGAGCCCTGACTGAACCATTTCACAATTTGAAAAATATCACATATTATGACTATGTTGATGCTTGGACATTTTCTTTATTTTTTGAAAATAAAACCCATCGTCACACATGGTTCATAAGATTTAAAGGCTTTTTATGCTCTGAACCAATGTCCCATTGGTTTCTCTAGTGGTGGGATCGTTTCGGTGCTGATGAGAAACTGTTACCTCCAGGATTAAAATCTGCCTATGATAAATGGGTTCTTGATCCTCATGATACCCCTAGCTTAGAAAAATATCCAGCTATGAAAAATCTCCGTTGTACCAATCTCCCAATATTACTCCCGTTTTTCATACAGTTCAATCTTGCTCCCTAGATCTTATGTTAGAAATTTATTTTTACCCATGAACATAATGCCAAAATTCTTTCCAAAAAATTCTTTGTCAAATGGTGGACCGTTTTTACATGTGACAATATCATCAATTCCATTGCTCAAGCCAAACTCCAAATAGCAAAGCATCCCCAATTTCTTTATCAAAAAAGTCAAATACAGCTAAAAGCATCCCCAATTTCTTTATCAAAAAAGTGAGGCTAAATGACTACCGAAAAGAACTGGATGTATTATCTCAATTATCTGAAGAAGATACTGTTGAAGATACTGCTAATTCATTTCAAGATATCCATTCTCAATTTGATGATAATGCTCAAGACCCTTATGCTGGCTATGACATGGATCTTTCAATTGAAGAAATAGAAGTGCTGATGAAATGATGATAAGATTTAAGATTAATCGCCGATAGAAGTCACTGTTGCTTTCGACAACCGCTACATCTCAAGATAGAAATTATTGTTACAGCTGACAACTACTACTGTTCAAGATATTATCTCTTTCCAAAAATACCCTTGGTACTGTTTCGTTACTGTGTACTTTTTCAAGAATACCCTTACTATTCCGAAATATCCGAGGACTTCTCAGGACATTTGTCCTGCTTCTTTTTCTATATAAGCTGACTTCCTCTCTCATTTCAATCAGAGTGAAAAACCCGAAGCCTTCTCTTCTCTCAAAATACCTCGCAACTTTCTCACAACACCCTTCTCTACATCCCAACTCTCTCATCTTCCTCCCTTTTCCATCTACTCTCGAATCAAAACCTCTCTACACTACTTGCATCCTTATTCTCTTTACCTTTCCAGCAAATCAATCTTTCCTTCTCTGCGTCTGTATTAGTCCTTTCAATATCAAGGTTTCCGTTTGTAAGTGTAATTTTCTTTATCTCCATTGTAACTTTCAAGCTTTCAATATGAGTCAAGATAGTTCTGTTTGAATTTCTATTACTATATTGCTTAACAGAACTTGGAATACTTTACTTGCATTTTTATTCCTGAATATCATTTACGATTCATACCTTGCAATTACTTATACTGTTGATAATATCATTGATGAAACATTGTTTGAAGAATATGATTATGATATATCAGTGCATTCTGATGATGATAATAGCATCTGGGCGTAGTTCATGGTATCAGAGCCTACTTCTCATTCACTTGCACAATATATCCATACTTTTTACTATTCCAACTCCCTTGTTAATTCTACCAAACTTTTGCTCCTCTAAGTGTTCGGTTTACATTATAGTTATTGTCTTTTGCTATTGCCTATTTCAAACGTTGGACTTCACCTGTATACCGTTGGATTAGCCGAGAAAGGCCGGACCCGGTTGGTGCGACCCGTTTGAATAGTTAATTTCAAAAGCATACTATAATTTGAATAGGATGTTTAGACGAACAAATAGTCGACGTAGTTTTACCTCTGGAAGTTCTAATAGTAATAATATGGATAATAGCAATTGCATTGATAATACATCATCATTTGCATCTCATCTTAATTCGGATGAATATCATATTTCATTAGGCCTTAATAAACCTTTAAATAATTGAGTTATACCTAAAGTAAAAGATTTACATTTGTATAAACAATCTACCTTTGCTTTCAATACTGATTATGCTATAAAAACCATTGAACATTAATACCTATTGGTAAAGAATATGAAACTATTCATTTAATTAAATCTAATATGATTCAAAATCATAAAAATCAAGGTTTTAAATATATGCATATGGGTTTAGTACAAATAGCCATTACTCCTTTAACACGTCAAGGTATTAATGCTTCTGTTCTTTTATGTTTACGTGATGGACGGCATAATCAATTTTCAAATTCTTTGCTCGGAATAGTAGAGTCTTCCTTACATCAAGGTCCTATTATTTTAATTGTTATCCTTGTTTTCCTCTTTCTTATCAGATCCTACTATTTTACATTCTTTAATATTAAATATCAAATCCATTGGTCATGATATGATGGAAGGTGCTCAATATCTTGCTGTCATATACCGACTCCATTATAAATTAATGAAGACAACCCTTGATCCTAGATCAAAAGTTCGTCCTCATTCGGGTGAAACTTTACTTTTAACTACTAGCAATGAATTTTCAAATATTACAATACCTCGGATGATAAAATGGGATGATGTTATTTTACCTGATGATTGGAAATTACCATTAGTCGTACCTCCTCCTAAAAAAGAAAATAAACAAATAGAATATTTCACTCAACATACCGATGGTTCAGTTACTTTATCTTTTAACAAAGACAATCTTGTTGCAAATAGATTTTCTTCTCTATCTTCAACTCTACCTTCTACAAGTTCACGAAATTTTAAATCTGCTTTTAATTCTTTTTGTGTCAGTACTTCTTCTATACCTCCTTATCTACCCCTTTTTTCACATCATCATACACCCTCTAGTATTAAATCTGATAATTCTATACAAATACCTATTTATGATAATACAATATAACAAACAAAACCGCCTGATAAAACTTCTCCTACTCAATCTAAAATTATCTCCTTTCAATGATCTAATTCTATTCATGTCTTACAAAATACTTTTGTTCTTAATAAAGATATTTTAAGAAAAGATTTTAATTCCTTAGAAAATATAAATAAAAAATTGTGGTTTCTAAATTCATATGATGAAATCGAAAAAACCTTTCTACGAAATATGTATTACCATTTGAATGATGTTCAACAATATATACCTTTCTTTTCATGGTTTGAAAAAACTATACCTACTTTAAATGTTTTTACTAAAGAAATACTATGGCTTACTACAAACAGTCAACATGTTTATGAATTCTATCCTCCACCCACTACAATAAGTATAGACAGTCAATCGAAACAATATTTTGCCACTCCTTATAAAACAAATGCTCTTAATAATAATGATAAAAATTTTGATAATATTATTCAACAAAATAATTATACAAATGTTTATTTACACCAACTCGGAACACATATGACTAAACTTGAAGCTTTAATAAAACCATCTGCCCCAATAAAAACTTCTAAACCTCAACCTATGTTTATTCCTCATGAATTACCTTCTATGCCTCCTTTAACGGACTCTACAACAGAAAAATTAGATAAAATCAATGAAATGCTTGCAAAATTATCCATTAATGAAAAGAGTAAAGCTACGTCTTCTTCATCTCTACATGTTTTAAATCAACCCTCTACATCTTCTCATTCTTCTGATTCTGATAATATTTCTGATTCTACTTCTACAAACATTAGAATCACAATTTCAAGAAGATTTAAATATTAATAAAATGCGTACTTCAAAGAATTCAAAGAAAAAATATGAAGCTAAATATTATCGTAATATCAGCCGAAATTATTACCCTCGTCCTACTCCTCTCGATTTACAATATGAAGAACATCATTTACAAACCTCTGCTGCTTTTTCTGCCAATGAAATATATGAATGGAATATTGATGGTATCTTCGAATATGAAATTTTAAATATTTTAAATGAAATGTCTATGTATGCCAATATTTTGCATAATAATAATCGTACTGATCGACAAGCTTATAATTGTATTCTTTCTGGTTTTACTAGTCAACTTAAACATTGGTGGGATAGATATTTAATTGAAGCTAAAAGAAATCTTGTTCAAAATTCCATAAAACAAGACGCTGATAATAATCCTATTTTAAGTAATGGTCAACAAATCCCTGATTCTGTTAATACTTTATTATATACGATTACTAAAAACTTTATTGGTGATCCCGGTATATATCGAGAAAGATCTTCTGATTTCTTACTTAATCTTAAATGTCCTACTATGGCTGATTTTCGTTGGTATAAAGATGTATTTTTTTCTAAAGTTTTATTACGTGATGATTGTAAACAAGCTTATTGGAAAGAAAAATTAATAGCCGGTTTACCTTATTATTTTGCTCAAAAAGTACGTATTAATTTAGCTGATGAAAATGGCGTTATTTTGTATGATAACTATACTTATGGTGAAATGATAAATATTATCAATTGTACTGGTTTATTAATCTGTATTGACATGAAATTAAATAATTCTTTAAAAATAGAGAAAAAACAAACTAGAAAAGAACTTGGATTTTTCTGTGAACAATGTAGTTATTCTATACCTGTACTGCCTTCAAAACATAAAAAATATCCTCAACATTACTCTTCAAAACCTTATCATAAATATAAATCCTATAATAAATCCAAACGATTTTCTAAATCTAAATCCAAACCTTTTTCTTCTACTAAACATAGATCAAAGAAAAAAGATATAACTTGTTGGAAATGTGGAAAAACAGGTCATTTTGCTAACAAATGTTACGTTAAAAAATAAATAAAAGAATTAGATGTTTCTTCCGACATAAAAACACAATTATATAAACTCTTTTTAAATAACGATCCAGATTCTATAGCTACTCATACTTCTTCTTCTTCAACTATGGATGATGAACATTCTCTTTCTTCAGAAACTGATCAAATACAACTTTGTAATTGCCTAGAAGAAAATTGCACCTGCACAAAACAAATAGCCGTTTTATCTACCACTGATCAATTGATGTTATAAATTATTTATAAAATACTTGATCCCAGTTTATAGCAAACTTATCTTTTAAAATTGCGTGACTTAGATACATCTATACCCACAACAACTCCTCATAATCATACGTATTCCTTACCTGAAAATCATTAGAAAACAGCATATTATTACTCTTCCTTATGAACCTAATTTCTCTGAAAAGAATATCTCTACGAAAGCTTGTCCTATCCAAATGAATCAAGAATATTTAGAAATATGCAAAAAAGAAATTCAATCCTTGTTAGAAAAGAATTTAATCCGACCCTCCAAATCCCCCTAGTCATGGGCAGCCTTTTATGTTATGAGTAATGCTGAAAAAGGACGAGGTATTCCTCGGCTTGTTATTAATTATAAACCTTTAAATCAGGCTTTACGTTGGATACGCTACCCTCTTCCTAATAAAAAAGATTTACTTAATAGATTGCATGATGCTTGTATCTTTTCTAAATTTGACATGAAATCAGGATATTATCAAATACAAGTTGCTGAACAAGATAGATATAAAACTGTTTTTACTGTTCCTTTTAGTCATTTTGAGTGGAATGTTATGCCTTTTGGTTTAAAAAATGCCCCTTCTAATTTCAAAATATCATGGATGATATATTTACTCCTTATACTTTCTCTCTCTCTCTCAATTATGTACATGTATTTAAGGACCAGCTCATAAAGTTATTGGACTGGTTAGTAATTCCCGGTGGACAAAGGTTCTATTTCTCTGATGCTCAAGTCTAGTCCAGTCCCTCCTTAGACTTCCATTCTTGCTTCGCCTTTTACTGACACATTCATTTTTCGATATGCTTTTGGGTGTTTGTATTTCGTTTTATTTTTTTCCCCTGAGATATTTGTTCCATCATTCATAATCTTGTATGCATTTAGTATTGAGAGATATAAAAGTGCATCTCTGTTTTGTTTGTATTTTTTTTTTCTCTTTTTTCCGCAATGGCTTTCGGCTTTCACTAACACAAAGATTTAAAAACAGGTTTGATTGATTTGATGTCTACCTATGCAAATAAAAGAGGGGACGTGATATGCGGATATTTGATAATTTGAGAATCTTTGAAGGAGTATTTTTGGAAGATCCTTCGTCAAGGACCCTTATTTGACATCTTTCTATGGAATGAATGTCGTTCAAAGAAAGTATTGCTCAATTTGCGCAAGAAAAGATTTCCCCGCATGCTTCAAGTATAGACCAAAAGAATTCTTTTCCACAGGTCTGTAGAACCGTTACTTTTGTCTTGTTTATAATTGTCAGGTTTTTGTTGTTTTTGCATCATTCCGTGTCAAAATATGTCTTGATCGAGTTGTATTTTTGGTATACACATTTGTTCAAGAGTTAGAGTCTGTGGTCTGTCGAAATTCTTCTTTGCGTTCGACCAGCGTTCAACAAACGCTCGAGCGTCCCTGATAGTTTCATATAGAGACATCACGCTCGACTAACGCTCAACTAACACTCGAACGTCCTTAAGAATATTTCATACAGAGACATCACGTTCGACTAACGCTCGACAAGAGCTCGAGTGTCCATAAGGATTATTCATACAGAGACATCACGTTCGACGAGCGCTCGACCTACGCTCGAGCGACTTCCGGCGAATTTCAAAAATTGCTAGATTTTTGGGATTTCCTTGTGGATGAATTTTGAAACCCTACTAGGGTTCGTGAGAGGCCGACTAGAACGTGATATATATGCATCCTTAAAGTGTTTTTTGTTGCCCCTTTTCTTGAGAGAAAAACTCTAGAAAACTAGTGCTTCATGATGTTGAATTTCTCTCTACTCTTCCTATATACTACTTTGTCCCTTCATTGTGTTGAAGGCCAGTTGAAGAACAAGGGTGTTCGTGAAGATCCTTAAGAAGAACCTCAAGGGTTGAGGTGATTGCTGTTTGAGCAGATCTGAGCAGGGGTGCTTGGATTATTACATCAGGGTTGTCAGAGTCAAGCAACTGGGGTTGCCCGTGTCTGAATCACTTTGTAAGGATTTCTTCTTAGTGGATTTCAGGTGGCTGCTAGCCCGGAGTGGTTTTTCCTTTGAATGGTTTTTCAAAGGTTTTCCACTTCGTCATCAAATCCTTGTCTCTTTATGCATTTGATTAATTTCTTTACAAGTTTATTTATTGTTTTGATGATTGTGTTGGTTGATTGATATATCTAGACTGATCAATTTTAGAACTTTTTAAAATTGATATTAATTCGTTAATTTACAGATTTCACCTATTCACCCCTCTAGGTGAAGGTAGGGTCTAAATTAGGTTTTTCAATAATTTCTCGTATACTTGAAATCTGAATGTACTTACCAAAGAACAGGAAATCTGAATATATGACTTTCCTTTTTCAGGAGGTTAACTTGTGGAAACTTATGGGCGAGTTCAATCTCCATGGAATCACAGCACCAGGTACAGTTTTCATCATTTCGAGGGATTCTAGTTGAAGCTCCATCTTCTATTCGAGCTTTCACCGCTTTCTGTTGTAGTAGTTAGCAGTTTGTCTTCTTAGAATATCTCGATCCATATTCATTCATCTGCAATCATTTTCTTCAAATACTTTGCGTTTTCCATTTTTCTTAGTTTTGTTTTGATGTTCTCTAATTCACTAGAACGAGAAATATATGTTGGTTCTCCATTTGATCTGGATTGTACAATGTATGTGTCGCTAATTTTGGCATGATTTTTGGGATGGATTAATTCAGTTTGGTAATGATCATTTGTCAGCAGCTGTCCAAACTATGGAAGCCGGAATCAAAGGATGTGCCTGACATCCTTGTTTGAGCTGCAACTAGTGCTGCATGCTACATATTGATCTCTACATTCACTTTTGTCACAACTTTTTATGAGATTTCGATTTGGATTTGTGGAATATAATTCACTGGGAATGATCAATAAGTTAATTGAATTGAGTGCTTTAAATCCATCATTTGTAAGCTTTCTCGAGTCTAGTCCTCTATGCAGCATTTGTGACAAAATTAGAGCCGACTTTAAACATTGTTATAAATTGCAACCATGTTCTAACAGACTTTTCTATACCTAACACTCTGTTCGTTTTTAGAGGAATATGGTGGACTTGGTCTTGGTTACTTGTATCATTGTATAGCGATGGAAGAAATAAGTCGTGCTTCTGGGTCTGTTGGCCTCTCCTATGGTGCCCATTCTAACCTATGTATTAATCAATTGGTAATCAAAGAACCGATGTTCACCTTACCCTTGTTGTTTCCTCTATCTTTAGGTGCGGAATGGATTTGCTGCTCAGAAACAGAAATACTTGCTGAAGGTTCTATGTATATCCATGTCTATATTATGTATTTCCACTATAACACTTATGGCCGTGCTAGTTTCAGATGACAAATACTGCTTATCAAAAAAAAGTTTCAGATGGCGAATACTGGTTTCCCAAATAGATTTTGCTTTACTCATGCTGCTTAGTGGATCACTTATGCTCTTGTTAAAGACCAACGATCTACAAGAATACGAATATAGAACAACTTGCAAGTCGAACTGGAATTGTTTCATAACTGAAGTCTTTTCTGCTTGTGTTATTACCATACTCTTATGGCTCTTATGCAACTGCTTCAGCAATTAAAGCATAAGAATGGGCAATATAGCAGTTTACAATTGGATGCCAGACATATCAACCTTTGTTGTTTCAAGTGACTCTGACTTATATGAGGTTATATTTAAGCATGGTTTTTAGGTTGAGACTCCTCTAGGGGCAATATTTGGCACCTTCTTACATCATTCAATGTCTGAAAAGAACAGTCTTTTTTCATGAATTATGGGGACGTTGCTTATGTGTGTTTCATGCATTTATCATAACTTTTCCTCTCCTTTTTTTTTGTTGGGGGGGGGGGTGGGTCTAGGCCATGATGCAATTTCTGGATTCTGTAGCTGCATGCTGTAGGAAGTTTATTGTACAAGGAAGAGACTAGAAACCCAACAAATCATAGCTGGAGAAGAAAAGGTAGACCACTTCCTGAAGAGTGGCTTATCAAAGAACAAGCTTTTGATGAGTCCAGTGGAAGTGATTGTCAAATACAACAATGAACTAAGCAAATCGGTTGCCACTGGTTTATCAAAAGCAGCAGCTGTTTCAAGTGAAAAGCTTTAAACGATATTTGTGTGATCTGCGCTAGAAAAAAAACCATAAGGCCTACTCTTGGTAATCTGAGTGAGTTAAATTGGAAGAAATACCAAAAAAAAAAAAAAAGAGAGGAAGAACCTCCTGTTAAGTTGAATTGAATTTCCTAGCTGTTTTGATGCATGATTCCACTTCCCCTCCTCATATCCTCAAATACCTTTATCTGGATCAGTTCTCTCCAATGTTCACAGACTTCTTTTCAGCTAATTAAGTGAATCTCTTTTTGTAAAGCTATCAGTGGGGAGCATGTAGGTGCCCTTGCAATGAGTGAACCCAATGGTAACTTATGCACACTACCATTTTTCTTCGTCTTATATTTATGGAGTTGTTGAGAACTATCTACCTTTCTTTATCTAGTTTTGCTGATTCGACTGTGTTGTCTTCAGCTGGATCTGACGTTGTTAGTATGAAATGCAAGGCTGATCGTGTAGACGGCAGTTATGTTATAAACGGGAACAAGATGTGGTGCACCAATGGTCCAGTTGCTCAGACATTGGTAATTTTCTTGTTTAGAATCATTTTCCCCTTCTTATGCCTAGCTATTATCATCTGTTCATGCTGCGTGAGATAAATGTCACCTAATATATTTTGTGTTCTTGAAATTTATTCTTGCACTTCCTAATTCTTTTCTCTATATGAGTTACATGTCGACCAACATATTCTTGTTTGTACTTCCAATTTGCTTTGCTTATGAGTGGGAGAGGGTTTTGGATTTTCCTTAGTTCACTTGGAGACTAGGCGAACATATATGAATGCAAAGAACTTTTTGCTTCATGATACTGTCTCAAAG
>CM025849.1:13954855-14019855 GCA_003952965.2 Morella rubra | reverse complement strand
TTTGTTCGTTTTTTGGTTCTTTTGTTTTGTTTTTGTTTTGTTTTTTTTTCGTGTGTTGATTGTTTTTGTTGTTTGGTGTGTGGGTTTGGTTGTTTTTTTTTTTGTTTTTGGTTTTTTGTTGTTTTTTTTTTTGTTGTGCGTTTTGTTTTTTTTTGTTTTTGTTTTGTTTTTTTGTTTTTTGGTTGTTTTTTTTGCTTGACGTTTTTGGTTTTTTGGGTGTTGGTTTTTGTGTTTGTGGGGTTTTTTGGTTTTGTGGGTGTTTGTTTTTTGTGTTTATTATGTTGGTTGTTTGTGGTGTGGGGGGTGAGTTTTTTTGGTGTTTTGGTAGGTTTTTGGGGGTTGTATTTTTGTTTGCTGGTTTTATATGTGTGTTGGGGTTTTTTTTGTTGTGTTGGGTTGTGGATGGGTTTTGGGTTTTATTTTGGTGTTTGGGGTTTGTTTTTTATTTGCATTGTTTAGTGGTTGTTGGTGTTTTTTATTTTGTCATTTATTTGTGTTTCGGTTTTGGGTTTTTGTGGGTTTGGGTGGGGGTCTGGTGTCGTGGGTGTGGGTTTTTTGGTGTGTTTTTTGGTGTTGGTTCTTGGTATTTGGTGGGGTTGTTTTTTTATTTTTTTGTGGTGTTGGTTGTTGTTGTGCTGTTTTTTTGGTTGGTTGGTTTTTTGTTGTGGTGCTTGTTTGGGTTTTTTTGTATGGTTGTTTTTTTTTTTTGTGATGTTTTGTGGGTGTTTTTTGTTTGTGATTGTTTTTTGTTTCTGGTGGGTTTTTGGTTTCTGGGGTGGGTTTTGGGGTGTGCGTTTGTTGGTGGTTTGCTGGTTTTTTTTTTTTTTTTTTTGGTGTTGTTTTTTTTTTTTTTGTTTTTTGTTTTTTTTTGTTGTGAGGTGGCGTTGGATGCGTGTGTGGTGCTGATTGTGGGGTGTGTGTTTGTTTGTTGTTTTGTTTTTTTTTTTTTTGTTTTGTGTTTGCTGTTGTTTTTTGTTTGTTTTTTTTTTTTTTTTTGTGGGTGGGTGGTTTGTGTGGTGGTGTTTGTTTGGGTGTTGCGTTTGGGGCTTGTTGTTGTTTGCATTTGAGTGTTTGGTTTTTTTTTTTTTTGTGGTTTTTTTTTGTTTTTTGGGTTCTTTTTTGTTTGTTTTGTTGTTTTTTTTTTTTGGTTTGGGGGTTGTTTTTTTGTTTTTTTTTTTTTTTGGGTGGTGTTTGGGGTGTGGTTTGTTGGTGGTTTTGTTGGTGTTGATGTTTTTTGGGTTTTTGGGTGTGTGTTTTTTTTTTTTTTTTTTTTTTTTTTTTGTTTTTGGTGTGGGGTGGTTTGTTGTGGGGTTGTTTTTTTTTTTGGTGTTTGTTTTGTGGGTCGGTTTGTGTTGGTGTTGGGGTTTTTTTGTGGTTTTGCTTGTCTTTGGGTGTTTGTTGGGTTGTTGTGTGTTTTTGGTGGGGTTTTGTTGTGGTTTTGTTAGTGGTTTTCTTTTGGATTGTTTTGTGTGTGTTTTTTGTTTTTTTGTTTTCTGTTTGTTTGTGGTGGGATTTTTTTTTGGTTAGTTTGTGTGTTTTGGTTGTTTTTTGGGGGTTTTGGATGTTTTTTTGGGTGGTTGTGTCGGGGGGTTGATTTGGTGTGTGTGTTTTTTTGGGTTAGTTTTTTTGTTGGGTTTTTTGTTTGTGGTGTGTGTTGTTTTTTTGGGGGGTGGGGTGTGGTTTTGTTGTTGGGAATTTTTTTGCTTGGTTTTGTGGTTGTGTTTTTGTGGTGTTGTGTGTTTTTTTTTGTTTTGTTTGGGTTTGTTGTGGTTTTTTGTTGGTGAGGTTATGATTGGGTTGGGGTGAGTGGTTGGTTTGGATGGCTGGTTTTGTGTTGTGTTTTTTTTTTTTTTAAAAAAAAAAAAATTTTTTTTTTTTGTGTTTTTTTTTTTTTTTTGTGTGGTGTTGGTTGGGTGTTTTTGGTTTGTGTGTTGTGTGTGTGTGTTAGTTTTTGGTGTTGGATGTTTGGGTTGTGGGTTGGAGGTGGGAGTCGGGTTTGTTTGTTTTGTTGGTTTGTTGTTGTTGGCTGGGTTTAGCGGTTTGTTTTTGTTTTTTTTTGATGGTTTTTGTTTTGGTGGTTTGTGTTTGGGTTGTTTTTGGTGGTTGTGTTTTCAGTTTTGTGTGGTGGAGGTGTTTGGGTTTGGTTTTATTATTATTTTTTTGTTTTGTTTTTTGTTTGGGTGGGGTGTTGTTTTTTTTTTTTGTTGGTTGGTGTTGTTTGTTTGGTTAGGTTTGTTGGTGGGGGTTTTATTTTTGTTTTTGATGGGGGGTTTTTTTTTTGTTTGTTTGGGTGTTTTTTTTGGATGAAAGTTGGTGTTGTTTGTTGGGTTTTTTTTGGGGTGATTGTATTGTTGGTGTTTTTGTTTTGGTGTTTGTTTGGTGTTTTTTGTGGGTAGGTTTGGTTGTTGGTTTGTGTTGGGTTTGTGTGTGTTTTTGGGTTGTGGGGGGGTGTTTGGTTTGGGTTAGTGGGTCTAGATTAACATTGTGTAGTTTGGTAGTTGTTAAAAAATTGGTTTTGGTGTGGTTAGTAATGCCTTATTCAATTTGATTTTCTCGTTTTGTATTAATTAGTTGAAGAGACGTGCTGTGAGTTTGTGATATGGTATAGATGTTATGGGGGGGTGACGATAGCTCCGAAAAGTCTTGGGACTTGGTTATGAGTTTTTATGATTCACTATTTGTGTAATACAATTTGTTTTCCATAATTTTGATTCCCCTTATTATTCTTTTTATTATCCGATTATGGATTTTGGGGCTTTCTATATCTTTATATTTTGTATTATCTAATTTTCATCCTGTATCAGTATATTTACTAGATTTCTCATCTTTTGGGTTTGTAGTGTTGATTGCACCCTGGTGATGTAATTGTTTTGAGATTGATATGTTTTTTGGGAATATCGGTCCGATTTCTGCCATATCTATATAGTTACTTGGGTTTGATTTGATCCTTCGCTGCGTATTTCTATTTATGTGCGGACATTTTGTATGCCAGAGTGATTGGATTTTTTAGGAGATTGAGATATATTCATCTGATTTAATTATCTCTTTAGTTCCATATGTGTTCGTTGAATCTAGTGGTCTGTGTATTTTTTGTTTGAAGTCATCGTTGGTTAGTTTCCTAAATTGTTTCGCAATTTAACAATTTTATTATAGGGCATTTGGCTTCATGATTTGGATTAGTTTCCAGAGTTTCTAAGCTCCCTTAACAGTATTCTCTTAATGATATATTCTATGGTCTTTTTTCGTTATATGAGATGGTCTTTTGGTCGTGTTCTCTTATTGGGTGTGCGGATCTATGTTGAGGCATATAATATTTACTTATGAGGTTTTAAGTGACTTGGTTTTCTAAGCTTTTTGTCTGTAATATTATTGTGTATCTGGGATTTTTATATATAGAATCTATGCACGTAAATTGACTCTTGTTCGAGGGGGAGGCTTTGGTTTTGGGTTTGTAGTGTTATTATGTTGTGTTGCAACAAACAATTCTTTAACTCTCGGTAAGGATACCATAGTCGTTTGTCCAATATCATCTCCCCACCATGTGATCACTTTAGAAATATCTATTAGATCCCGTTCAATGCAGATGTGGCTTGGGTAGTCAAGTAGCATCCCATTTGTTTTCTCGGGTTTATATGGTAATTCTCACCCTCAAGGACCATTTGTGATGACCTTATATCGTTTATTGGTTAATAGATTGCATTTCAAAGAGTGTAAGACCAGTATATCATAAACATGTAATGTTGGTTTTAGAACAAACGCTCAAGTAAGAGACCAAGTTTTGGAACCTTTGATTTAAGTGGCCATGGTTCTCTCCGCGTTGAGTCAGTTATTGAGGCATATTGGCATGTAGGTCTTTGTTACAAGTGTCATGGTGTACAGATATAAATGTGTGGTTGAGCTTTCTTTTTGGATTTGTCCCTACATTAGTTGGGTCTGAGGATTATCGGGTTCTGGAAGGAATTATTAATTTAAAACTTATTTATAGTGTGATAAGACTATTCTATAGATTAATTTAATTATCTAATATTAACTAGGAGGTCATCGTGAGAGAGAATAACTTGGTTTTTAGGGTTACATACTCTTAACTATATACCTTGGTATTTTATTAAAGGTTATGAAATTTGTTGCTTGTGCAGGTTTGATGTTTGATTTTGATAGGGTCTTTATTTTTGGTATAAAACTGTTGGTTCATTTTGTTTAACTAACTTATTTCTCTCTTGTTTTTTTATGGGTGGAGGGTGATTATTTCAGGGAGTGTGTTTTTTCATAGGGAGGGCTTGGAATGTAGGGAAAATTTGAAGCTATAGTGGGTTCTGTTACTAAATAGTGGTCAGTAAAGCTGTAGAACCGGGGTTTGACTTATATTTTAATTAGGGCAACTTGCTAGTTATTTTTTGGTATTCGGGATAGTTAAGAGTTGTGTTATACCTTTTTTTGGATTCGTTGCATCGTCGATTGCATGCTGAGGTAGTGGTGTATTTTGTCTAGGCGGGCTTTAAGGATGAGTATTAAATGTTGCGTTCCCGTGATCCGGTACCTAAAGCGTTAGACGTGACAGCTAGTGAGTGAAAAAATTTGGGTTGTTTTGTCATGTGTTGTTTGCGGTGGGGGGTGGAAGGAGTGTTAACATAGGCTTTATTTCTTTCTAGCTCAATTTTTATACAAGTTAGAATGCATAAAAGTACATGAAATATGGTGACATTGTTTCTAATAGCATAAACAACCCAGATGACTATTAGTACAATATTAATTACAGAGGGAGGGGGAGCAGTTACTGTTCGCATGCATCTTGTTTTCGAGTTTTGAGAGTGAGCAATTGGCAAGCTTAGAGATTAGCACTCTCTCAATTTGCGGGCTAGACCTCCCGACCACAAATCCAGCTGAAAGGAATAGGGGGTCCTTTTTCAGCTTTTGCCATGCCTCTCTCCTCCAGCCGCTTCATCTTTCTAAGTAATCCGCAGACATAGTCTTGGACTTCTCGTCCCTCGCTCGAAAGTCCAGTTAGCTTCTCCACCTTCCATTTGGCGACCAAATGTGCAAATACTCCCATGTAGTCCCTGGCCGTGTACACCCCAATCCGAGAGGCAATGCTTGTAAAGTGATCGAAAAGACGTTCATCATGGCCATCGTACATCAAGTGGGCCGGCATTGCAATTTTTTTCCTCATCATCTCGGCGAAGGCATTGACGGTCTCACTCGGATCCAACTCGAAAAGCTTTCTCGACTATTTCGGTGTAGGCAATTTCATGGCGCTTCTCATCCGCGGCAATCGTGCCACATATTTGGGCAAGCTTTTCTTCCCCATACTTCATGGCCAACCTGGCCGTATTACCATGGGAGATAAACGTTGCTCTTTCTTGGAATGACGTGTAGATTGTAATCAGGTAAGGATTAGTACTCGTGCCTACATCCTAAGAGAAAAGAGACAATATTAACTACCTAATTGATCATCATTTTGACCATTTACTTGAATAGAGTACCCCTTACAAAATGATTACTCAAGAAAATTAATTTGATCGATGTACCTTAATAAAGTACGTACAAGGCTCTGTTTAAACAAGCTATCAAAGAAGTGAAGATTTAAAGAATATCTGGACTAAACCTTGACATAACATACAAGAGTTATTTTGGCTCCGACTAAATTAGGATCATGCATTGACGTGAGATTTTGTCACAGCTAACACAGGAATATAAAGCTAAGGAGTTGCAATAAATATGTAGCTGGAAAGTGACGAAAAAAAGTTAAGGTAAATACTATAATAAGTTTGCGACACATCTCACCAGTCCAGATCGAATTAGATAGTGTGTTGTCTTCTCTATTTCTTTCATGTCCACCCGTCCTGAAAGGTAGAGGTACCTATTGAGAAGATCGCCGTGCCTATTTTCTTCTGCACTCCATCCCCTTGCCCATATTGCCCAAGGCGTGTCATCAACTCCTGTTTGGTCATGATAGATGTCCGAACCATTGAGACGAGCTTGGTAAGTTGGAAGAGCTTCTTCAGTGACCATATCACCCACTAAGACGACGAAATAGTCGTCAGGAAGTTCCTTTGATCTCAGCCTTAGCTCCTTAACTTGCTCAAAAAAGTCGTCAGAGGTAGGATCTGGCAAAAAGTCTTGTGGTTGCCATGATTTCTCAACCGGTTTCAAGTAAGTTACGAGGTTGTTTTGAGCCCAATCCTCCATGGATTTAAATATTTCGACCTTTTCTGGTGGCATGGTGGTGGCAGCCAATGCCATGGAGAACTTGGGAGATCTCATGAGGCTGGATTTTCGTGGGCGAGAAAAAAAAGGCAGCTTCGTAGGTGGAGAAGTGAAAAGATTCACGACTTGGAGGGCCATTGTCTTTGGTCTCTCTTAACTTTCTTGTTTGAGCTGTCCGTATTGAAGCGAGGGCCGAGGAGAGAAATGCTCTCTCTTTTGAGCTGCCCGTACCAAAGAGTGTAGAGAAATGCTCTCTTTTGTGCTGCCCGTACCGAAGAGAGGAGAGAATACTTCATTTATAACAAAATCATTGCCCCCTCTCCCAAGCGTAAAAGATAATTCATAACTTTAGTTTGTTGTTCTTTTTTTTTTTTTTTTTTTGGCTTTTTTAAGTTGAACGTGCACACAAAACCTGCAATCACATCTTTGTTCTTTTACTTAGCTTCTTCTACCTTCTATTGGAATTTCCTTTTCTTCTTTTCCATTTGTTCCAGGTCGGTGTGTCTTCTTTTCCGATCGTGCAGGGAATCAAAGACAAAAAGAAAATATTTTTTGAAGTGATCATTTTGATCGACTTAAACCTGATTTAGAAAAAAAAACAAACAAACAAACAAACTAAACCTGCCCAAGTTTGTGTTTCACCATATACCACTTTGGACAGCGCAGCTTTGCTAGCTAATATCTGCGCCAATTAGCATTGCATGCTTTCCTCTTTGGCCCCGTACGTGTACTTTTCGGATATATTAATTTAGCAGAAGCTTTAGTACTATTGTTTCCTCCGCCAATGGTATATCAGGTTCTTCCAACGTTACAAACTAATTACAGCAAGTAGACCATGATGTGGTTCCATCAACTCTGGTATATGTATATAATTGTCTGTCGTGTTCTCTGACGGCCATTGCACTACAAGATGCTATTCAAATAACATTTTCTTCTTGGACGGTCGTCAACCTTGTCGGTTTCGATCAATCCAAATTCTAACTCAAAATTGTCAAATTAAATCATTAGAATAAAAACGGTAAATTAAGTATTAAAGTCAACTAGCTGCAGGCCGGGTAGCTTTTTCGTGTGCTATACGTGAAGTACTCCTGATCATAATTCAGAAGGTCTTTCTAATAAGTTTTGTCGACATTAATTTCCCACGATGGCTGTCAGCGGGTCGTCGTTGAATTTTGTATGTTAGGAATATATTACTATAAGCTTTCATTAGAGATATGCATAAACCCAGTCTTTTTCGTAAATTTCATTTGAAAATAAAACCTTTGGTAATTAAACTGGTAAATAATAAATGTCTAGAGATGTTACCTTTATTTTCCTGTTATTGTTGGAGCAAAGAATACCTCTAAGTCGAGAATCTCTAACTTTAGAAATAATCTTTCAAAAATATGTTGAATATACACGTGTAAGAGTGTAAAAAGATTGAGAGAAGTCACAAGTATAAGTGGTTAATATAGCATTGTTGGATCGAGACCTATAAGCTTAAGCTTTGGATTGAGTGGTATCCTTACGACAAAAGAAGGTTCGGTAGAACCGGGAGGCTTGCCCACTCGAGGGGGAGAATGTTGAGTGGTGCGGTCTAAGATGATCTGAAAAATATGCCGCAAAAGATTTCTGTTCAAGGGTGAGTAGAGTTATGTGATGATAGACTCACATGTGAGCAGAAGAATATTGTTGAATATGCACATTGGAAAAGGGTAAAAAACTTAAGTTCCGCATTAGAAAGAGATCACAAGTTTGGTTAATATAATATAGTTGGGTCTAAACTCATAAATTTAGCTTTTAGGTTGGGTGACGTCCCTACATGTTATATTGAGCGTACTAGAAAACTCTCGGTTTTATCAAAAACGAAAAATAAATAATAAATTTTGAAAGTTGAAACGAAATTAGTATTTTTTACTCAAACAATGGCATTTGCTCCATAATTAATTAGGGGCATAAAGTCAAGATTTTATATGTAGTCAGCTTAGAAAAATATTTTGTGGTTTCAAAAAGTAAACTGATGTACTTCCCATTATCTAATAAAGCCGGTGTGTTAAGAAAAAAAAAATTACTACCTCCAGTCCTCCACTTCAATTTAACAGTTAATAACAAAGAAAAAGAAAGCGTACAACCTCCACTATTTTGCCATTAGTTAGTGATGTTAAGGGGTAGCCTACGTGCTTAGAAAAAAAAAAAAAAAAAGTGGTAGCCTACGGCCCTACACAAGTAAAGTCGGGGAAAATGTAAAAATTGACTGGTCATCCCTGTGTTATATATGAGGTTTTAACAAGTTGTCTTGGGTGATCCCCATTGAATATTTTCTTCTATTCACTTCAAACTTGAACGCAAGCATCTAATTCGACCCTATCTATATTCATTGGCAAAGTTTTTACATTTTTTGCACTGAGAATATTTTCGTGTAAAGATGTGAAAGAACTAAAGAACCATTTTCACATCATTTTAATCCCGAAAGCAATTGTATATTGAAAAATAAATTTGTTTTTATTGAAGTAAGAATTAAAAAAAATTTATTTCGAATTTTTTTTTTTCAGATGATTAACGCAGAATATCGTAGAAAGACATTTAATCTATCCTTACCAAAAAAAAAAAAACACCGACCTTTGCGACAGTCTTTTTAGCGCCTATCAGTAAAAATGCCCCTAGTACAGAATAGTTTTTAGTCGCAGTTTTTAAAAACGCTGCTAAAATATCATCTTTAACAGCATTTGATGAATAAGCACCACTAAAAGTATCCTTATTGCAGCGCCTTGAGAAAAGCGTTGTAGTTTCTTTTCCTTATAGCAGCTATTTTTTTCAACGTCCGCCGCAAAGAGTGAATAATTTTTAGCAGCGTTTATTAACTAACAAACGTGAACATAACGTTACAAAACAAACGACAGTAGTGAGATTCAAGTGAAATGAACAAGCAATTTATTCAATCAACAAGCATAAAAGTACAAAAATAGTACATAGTTTTTAATTAGCAAAAACAACCCAGATGACTATAAGTACAATATTACCAATGGATCAGATCGAAACTTATATAACTTGTTTTGAAGATTCATGTCTTCTGTTCGCATGCATGCATCTTGTTTTCGAGTTTTGTAAGTGGTGCAATTGGCAAGCTTAAAGATTAGCACTCTTAATTTTGCGGGCTACACCTCCCGACCACAAATCCAGCTGAAAGGAATAGGGAGTCCTTTTTCAGCTTTTGCCATGCCTTTCTCCTCTAGCCGCTTCATCTTTCCAAGTAATCCGCAGACATAGTCTTGGGTTTCTCGTCCCTCGCTCGAAAGTCCAGTTAGCTTCTCCACCTTCCTTTTTCCATTTGGCAACTAAATGTGCAAATACTAGCTCCCATATTCCGCCCTCTCCCAATAGTAAAAGATTCATAACATTTAATTTTGTTCTTCTTTGTTTTGCTTTTTAAAGTTGAACGTGCACACACAAATCCTGCATCACATATTTGTTCTTCTTACTTAGCTTCTTCTATCTTCTATTGGAATTTCCTTTTCTTCTTTTCCATTTTTTCAAGGCCGGCCGTGTCTTCTTTTTCAAATGAAATCGATCGTGCAGGGGATCCAATTAGAGTACAGAAAGAAAATATTTTTTGAAGTGATCACCATTATAGTCAGCTTAAACCTTCCCAAGTTTGTCTTTCACCATATACCATGCACTTTGTACAGTGCAGTATATATCTGTGTCAATTAGCATTGCATGCTTTTCTCTTAATGGTGTATATATGACTTGTTCACGCTCTTAATTATTATTTTTTCCGCAGCATATCATGAAAGTGATAGCCAGTGCTTTTTCTGTTTTTGTTTATTTATTTTAATTTTTTATACTTATATATATATACACTTTGAGAATGAGAGGATGGGAGGATTGGAAAAAATAAATTTCCAAGATCAACCAAGAGAGAGAGTTCGGGATACAAAACTATATTATAATTTTCCCCAAAAAAAAAAAAAGTGAAAAATAGACAACATTTTATAGATTTATTTTATCGGGTTAACTAAGGCGTCACTCCCCAGAAATACAGCAGAATTCCCTCTAGATTGAATTCTTCTTTAATTTCCTATCACAAAGAGTTCACTAGAAAATACATTATATATATATATATCAACAATCATAGTACATCTGTCCCTCCAGCCTCCAGGTTGAATAATTAATTATAATTCTTTTCATATATTAATTTAAACAGTAGAAGCGTTACTATTGTTTCCTCCGCCAATGGTATATCATTATATTGTTTCCACGCTACATGCAGCAAGTACTAGACCTGATCATGTGATTCCATCAACTGGTATATATATATATTATTGTCTGTCTTGTTCTCTAACGGGCAACGGCCATTGATACTTATAATACTATATTCAAATAACATTTTCTTCTTGTACGGTAGTCAACCATATTGTCGTATTCGATCCATAAAAATTATAATTGAAAATATTAAAATTAATTAATCATTCGAATAAAAACATACGGTTCGGTAAAATAATATAGTCAACTAGCAGGTAGCTGCTTCGTGTAGTATACTTCCATAATGAATATTAAACATATATCGGAGAAAAGAGATAACGTTTTATAGTTTGGCTAGAAAATATATCATATATATTGCACATATAGCTGTTTCGAAAATATAATGAGATTTCTCTCTCTCTCTCTCTCTCTCTCTCTCTCTCTCTCTCTTCTCTCTATCTCTATATATATATATATATATAAAACATATGCTGGTCTTTCCTTATCAGTTATCGTACGGACGTTAGCTGGCTGCAGGGTGCGGCCTGCAAGTGCAAGCCTGCAAGGGAGGAAACTAGGACCAGTTACATGTTAATTTGCCTCATCCATTTTTGACGTCCACGAAGCAGCAACGAAATACAGTGGGCGCCGCAGGGCAGGGCAGGCACGTCTTCACGTAAGAGCCAATTGCTAGTCGACAACAAATTACAAAGATATCCCACTGGGCCACTCGGCACACTTTTGCTTCTCTTCATGTTTTCCACTAATTAAATACTATTAGGTTCAGTTATTCTGTTCTGATCAGCCGTGTTCAGTACTCCATTGCATCGGTCTCTAGATCACTCTCGGGCATGCAAGGAGATGGCAACTATACCTGAGTTATTATAATTAATAGTTATACTAATACGCATTAAAAATGGGTAATTAGTATAAGCAATCCAATTATTGTATTATAATGGGACAAGCTGGATTGAGGCCCAAATATATAGATCCGTACAAAGTACCTTATCGGGCCCATTTTGGGTTACTCAAGGCCAAATGGGCCGGGAAAAGCTTCGCAATATATTATCAATATTTAGTCTTGAATGAAGTTTTCCGGCATTTCACTCAAAACATCTCTTTCCTATCACTGTAAAAACTTAATGTTGAATCCAAGGAATGTCTCCCATATTCACATCCAAAGAAAACTTGTTCTCATATTCGAGTCACATGCAAGGGCCTTACATTTTTCTTCTTCTAGATATTCTCAGAAACAGCTTAAAAGTACACAAAATCATTGCAAATTCCAATGATACAATTAAAAAAAGAAGAAGAAAAAAATTACAGCAATGACGGGAGACAGTGCCAGTTACCCACCCAGAATCAGACCCTGAACAGAAGGTAGTTGCAGGATGCACAGTCATATGGGTTCTTCTGGTAGCTTAGGGCATGATATTTTACGACGGGAGAATACGAGCAAAACATCTCCATGAAGCATTTCAGGGCATTATCATCCAGCAAGAAAGGTGCTTAGCTACTAAGCAAAAAACCAAGAAAGGTGCTTAGCACTTTTACTGAAGGCAAAAAAATCTGCCACCGCCAACTGTTGTTTGCAGTGAACGGAAATTTAAGTTATATCTCAACCACAGCTCGACCAACAATACTTCCCTGGCTGAGATCATGGAATGCTTGGCCTGCCTCCTCAAATTTGTATTTTCTAGAAACAGCATCTGGGAGATTGAGGACACCAGTTTCTGCCAGTCTAACTAACTTTGGCAGATCTTGCCTTGGTCTTCCTCCATAGGAGCCAATGACTTTAATCTGTTCCAAGAGACGATTATCAGTTTGATATCTTTGAAGAGCAACTAGTCAATAAGGAACAAGTTCAAACTGGATTCTCGGAGTTGAATACCACGGAATAGAGATTGGGTAGTTTGAAGAAGATCCTTAAAATTTAGGAGACTAGCAAGTTCTAATGCTTATGTCTTGTATCTCCATGAAGTATCCATTAAGAACATAAGAGCTAACGGCTAAACCAATGATTGTGGATCTCACAACGAAGAGAACTTTTAGCAAACAATGTGGTGATGTAGAGAAAATGGGAATTAGTCGTTCATTCTATATTGAGTTTCTCTATAGTCTTTTTATGCTCTAACATAAACTTGAGGCGATTTTCAAATATGAAAGACGTGTATGTTTTCGAGCACATAAAACTTAGGTATAGAATTTGTTTGGTTCATTAGAGTATAGAAAGAGATCCAAATGGTGTACGGGTGAACACTTGATAAAGAATTGATCATTCATTGAGTACTCACTTAGAAAGTAACATGCACAATTATGGATCCAAGAATACTTGCTATAAGGGTGTTGTTGCAATGATTCATACTGAACACACTTGAGTGGGAGTACTTCACAACCAGATGACATAGGTAGAAGTAAAGCCATATTAGCTTGACTATCACTCTATTAAGTAATCTATAAAGCATGTGAGCAATGTAGTTGAATGTGAAACACAACTCAATGAGGAGACTTAACGTGACAGACAAGTCATATAAGAATTAACGTTAGTAACATAAATTATATGGTAAATGGTAGATAAGTATAGTTACTTAGCATTAAATGATGATCATTACCCAATCCAGTCAAGATTTGAGTAGTGGCAGTTGATTAGAACAATGTTCCTTGATGGAAGGAATGTGTTGTATTAAGAAAACGTCCTAACCTTAATAAAAAGCCCATGTCACCCCATGTAGGAAAGGCCAGTCAAGTGGCAATAGCATAGAAGAAGCACTTGAAAATTCAGTTGTGAGTGCGCACCTTTCTACGAACAAGATGGTTTATATCCACCACCCCAACAGCACCAGATTGTGTAAGCCCAACCATTACAGCTTTCCCCCCATCTTTTACACTTTGTGTGCACTGGAAAAACGTCTGTGATTTTCCCAGGGCTTCCACAGCAATGTCCACGCCCATTCCCCTGGTTATTTCCTGTCCAAAACAAGTGAATAACCAATTGAAAACCAACTTATAACTGTAGGAAGAATACAAGGCACCCTTTTTGAGTGTTTATATGTATTTAGAACTGTTTGGATGTAGCCCTAACATTAGTTATGGAACATTATATCCTATAGTAAAACCTAAGTTCTTAATTCTTCCATGTCAAAACTCGTGATTTGCCTGTATTCGAGTCAAGACTTCCATCAGGGCTTTTATTAAGTTTCCCACAGAAATTATATTTCGCTCTCCTCTCTCCCCTCTCCCCTCTCTACCTTTCTAGGTCGACCATAGGCCAACCTCGATGACTATGGCTCAAGCTCCATGGCCATAGAATTCATGGCTGTCACTCCATAGCCTCTATGGCTGTGGGCAGTTGAGAGAGGAGAAAGGAGAAAGGGCATAGAGAGAGGTAAAGAGGGGAGAGAGGAGAGAGAAGAGAGGAGGTAATTCTGGAGAAAGGAGAAAAATTTGAAGGGAACTAGCGGAAGTAAACAGTTTTCAAATAGGTAATTGATGGAACTGTTAATGGAGATATTTGATTGGAAATCGGTCCAAGAATGGGCCTTAAAATAGAAATAAAAAAGTTAGGTCGCACAGACCTAGAGGCCAAAGCAAGGGCTCTAAGACTCAAATTCCCTATTTATGATAAGTATTTTGAGCTGGAGTAATGATCAACTTTTCCTATATCTACAAGAATACTGAAAATGAAAGTTAACCCCTGTTTTGAACCATTCAAGTAATTAGATGAAACATAGAGCGATCCTTACAAGGATTATTGTGTTGCTTGAAGGGATCATCGTAAAACTTACCATATGTACTTGAACTTATTCTCTTTAGCAGTAAATTTTTGTTTTGTAGAAAAACAATGATTCAGAAGACAAAAAAGGTGTTACAAAGCCTATAATGGGAAAATGTACGTACGCATGAAGGAAAAGACAAAGCTAAGTTCATGGTTCTTCTGAATCATGAGTGGAACATAGAAAAAACCAACTGCAGAGCAGAGCAGTATGTCCCCATGGCCATTTAATGCAGCTTATCGGAAAATTTTATATTAACCAATAAAGACACTACAAAAAGCTTTAGGAATGGCGCTTCCATTGCCACAGTTCAAATCATTAGTACGAACAATCCATTTAAGAAGGAAGTCTGGAACTTAATATCTCACTTGAAGGTTAAAGATAAATATAAAATACTTACCCTTATCTTTCCAACGGCATCTTCTTGAGTTGCATTTATTGTAT
The DNA here is from genome assembly GCA_003952965.2 of Morella rubra. Taxonomy (NCBI): domain Eukaryota; kingdom Viridiplantae; phylum Streptophyta; class Magnoliopsida; order Fagales; family Myricaceae; genus Morella; species Morella rubra. The sequence goes on along the minus strand of CM025849.1, from coordinate 14,005,213 downwards.
GAGTAGCACCAAATGCCCTGGCTTTGTGCAGTTTTTCATCTTGAACATCCACGGCAATAATATCAGATGCACCAAAAGCTCTTGCTAACTGCAAACAGCTGAAGCAGGAGATCTGGTTATAATAGTGTCAAATGGAGCCTGATTAAATTGGATCACAAACTTCCAAAGAAAGTCTCTAAGAGGTTTGAAGGTCATATTCTATGCAGCCTAGGGTTGAACTTTAGACTCTTGAAGGAAGAAAACACTCAAATGACCCGCCAGCTACAAATAATGGTTGCTATGGGATCAATTCCTTCAAAGTAATTAACTATTTTTTCTAGTTAAATCTACAATCCAATTTAGCCACTTGCCAGAGTTTCCCACAGCACTTCTTGTTCTTTAAACCATAATCTATTTACAAACTCTAAACCACTTTCCTCCACCCTACAAACCCAGCAGTGTTTCAAATTTTTTTGATCTTAACTCAGCATAAAAGCAATGGTAGGCAAATTTCCAATTCAGCTTGCATGGCCAACTAGTCTTTCATGAAGGGAAAATGTGTTTGAGATCACAATGAAAATAGACCGTGGTGACACCATAGGAATTATTGACTAGGTTACTGACATATCTAGCCATAGTTGCAAAATCTCATATTAACAATCCGATAAAGTGGAGTAAAAGAATTAACATTGCTATATTTGCTTTGATGTAGATTAGTTCTTCAATACATTATCAAAATGAATCAATTACTACCCCAAGGCACTAATCTAAAAAGATAATAAGTCATCCAAGGATGAAAAATATAATTTGCATTTCCAAAACAGTGCTTGAGTATGATTGATGGAGAAATATTAGCACGTGCAAATGCAATAGAATGCTTCTTACTCTTATAATGGAAGTACTTACCATTGAAATTACATCACTTGAGCCTTCCCTTTGAAAATTCCTTTTATACTTTGGATGCCGTTGTATATGGAACTTCTATTTAGTTAAACTAGAGAGTTCATAATTCTAAACAGTGAAAAATTGTACATGCTCACTGAACTTGAACTGAGAGGTCGTATAGCATATGTGAGGTACCATCAATGAATTGAAGATATAACTTGTAACCCAGAAAAGAGTAGAAAGAGTACCTAGAACCAACGCCCCCAATGCCAATCACAGCAACAGAATCCCCAGGGCGCATCTCAGCAGCATGGACAATAGCACCATAAGCAGTAAAAACTGCACATCCTAAAATTGCAGACTCAGTGTATGGCAATGAGTCTGGTAGAACGGACAATGCATGTGCTGGCACAACGCAGTATTCCGCAAGGCCTCCCATACAATACATGAAAACTGGTTTTCCTACACAGACATGCCGACAATGACTACATACTTTTAGAGCACTAGGCAGACAGTTTGACCCAAAGACAGATAGATCTATCAGAAGTGAACTTTGATCAGTATGAAATATGAAATATGAAACACTATAGAAAATGAAATAGGGAAGGGAAAATGAAAGCAAAGAATTACCTTACATGAAGACACATGCATAGTGAGAGCGAGAAATAGAGAGGGAAGGAGGAGAGAGTGAGAGATAAAGAGAATAGTTCAGACTGGACAGAGACTTGTGTGAGAATTGGAAAACAGACCTACACGTCTCTATTTTCATGTTAGAAAGATTTAGATGCATAGCCGGTAAACATTTCACCTATGGTGGTCGCAAAAACATGCAACAAGTGAGAAAAAAAAAACACATGTGAAAAGAGTAGGAACTAAAATACCTCCATAAATAGAACATTTTATTTTCTATGTGGAAAATGATAACGATGCTGAAAGAATCTAACAAAGATATACAGAAATAAGCACAAGATATTTGATAAAGGATGCAAAATGTGAAATAAATGACAGGTCAGGAACTAGAAAATGAACACACAAACAAAATGAGAAAGAGGGAGATCTTGCAATCATGACAGATAGACAAGTCCTATTGCTATTAATTGAATATATCATTTCACTCTCCGAGGATGTTTCGTCTCCATATATACTGCCATGCAAGAGGTGATGATGATCGCTAGATGTTCCAATCAGGGACAAAGTAGACTCTGGGGGGACAATGGGGTGAAAGGGGCCATGTCCTGTACTTGAATGGATTTTCTTTTGGGATCTCTGGGCAGAGGGCCAAGGGGTCTAAGAAGGGTGCAATTTTCTTAAACCCTTGTCCATCACAGGTGACCAAAATGATCAAAAGCAAGTGAAATTATCTTAGGATTGTATGGTAAGTCTCATTGGCTTGATGTTAGATTTAGCATGTGACGAAAATGATTTCAAAGTAGTGTGGTCTGCTGCAGATGCAATTATTTCCACTATTTCATTCCCCATTTCACTAGAAAGTTGAAAAACTTTTTACATGTTTTGGTCACCCTGGATGGGACAAGGGGTTTAAGAAATTGCCTTCTTAGACCCCTTGGCCCTCTGCCCAGAGATCCCAAAAGAAAATCCATTCAAGTACAGGACATGGCCCCTTTCACCCCATTGTCCCCCCAGAGTCTACTTTGTCCCTGATTGGAACATCTAGCGATCATCATCACCTCTTGCATGGCAGTATATATGGAGACGAAACATCCTCGGAGAGTGAAATGATATATTCAATTAATAGCAATAGGACTTGTCTATCTGTCATGATTGCAAGATCTCCCTCTTTCTCATTTTGTTTGTGTGTTCATTTTCTAGTTCCTGACCTGTCATTTATTTCACATTTTGCATCCTTTATCAAATATCTTGTGCTTATTTCTGTATATCTTTGTTAGATTCTTTCAGCATCGTTATCATTTTCCACATAGAAAATAAAATGTTCTATTTATGGAGGTATTTTAGTTCCTACTCTTTTCACATGTGTTTTTTTTTTCTCACTTGTTGCATGTTTTTGCGACCACCATAGGTGAAATGTTTACCGGCTATGCATCTAAATCTTTCTAACATGAAAATAGAGACGTGTAGGTCTGTTTTCCAATTCTCACACAAGTCTCTGTCCAGTCTGAACTATTCTCTTTATCTCTCACTCTCTCCTCCTTCCCTCTCTATTTCTCGCTCTCACTATGCATGTGTCTTCATGTAAGGTAATTCTTTGCTTTCATTTTCCCTTCCCTATTTCATTTTCTATAGTGTTTCATATTTCATATTTCATACTGATCAAAGTTCACTTCTGATAGATCTATCTGTCTTTGGGTCAAACTGTCTGCCTAGTGCTCTAAAAGTATGTAGTCATTGTCGGCATGTCTGTGTAGGAAAACCAGTTTTCATGTATTGTATGGGAGGCCTTGCGGAATACTGCGTTGTGCCAGCACATGCATTGTCCGTTCTACCAGACTCATTGCCATACACTGAGTCTGCAATTTTAGGATGTGCAGTTTTTACTGCTTATGGTGCTATTGTCCATGCTGCTGAGATGCGCCCTGGGGATTCTGTTGCTGTGATTGGCATTGGGGGCGTTGGTTCTAGGTACTCTTTCTACTCTTTTCTGGGTTACAAGTTATATCTTCAATTCATTGATGGTACCTCACATATGCTATACGACCTCTCAGTTCAAGTTCAGTGAGCATGTACAATTTTTCACTGTTTAGAATTATGAACTCTCTAGTTTAACTAAATAGAAGTTCCATATACAACGGCATCCAAAGTATAAAAGGAATTTTCAAAGGGAAGGCTCAAGTGATGTAATTTCAATGGTAAGTACTTCCATTATAAGAGTAAGAAGCATTCTATTGCATTTGCACGTGCTAATATTTCTCCATCAATCATACTCAAGCACTGTTTTGGAAATGCAAATTATATTTTTCATCCTTGGATGACTTATTATCTTTTTAGATTAGTGCCTTGGGGTAGTAATTGATTCATTTTGATAATGTATTGAAGAACTAATCTACATCAAAGCAAATATAGCAATGTTAATTCTTTTACTCCACTTTATCGGATTGTTAATATGAGATTTTGCAACTATGGCTAGATATGTCAGTAACCTAGTCAATAATTCCTATGGTGTCACCACGGTCTATTTTCATTGTGATCTCAAACACATTTTCCCTTCATGAAAGACTAGTTGGCCATGCAAGCTGAATTGGAAATTTGCCTACCATTGCTTTTATGCTGAGTTAAGATCAAAAAAATTTGAAACACTGCTGGGTTTGTAGGGTGGAGGAAAGTGGTTTAGAGTTTGTAAATAGATTATGGTTTAAAGAACAAGAAGTGCTGTGGGAAACTCTGGCAAGTGGCTAAATTGGATTGTAGATTTAACTAGAAAAAATAGTTAATTACTTTGAAGGAATTGATCCCATAGCAACCATTATTTGTAGCTGGCGGGTCATTTGAGTGTTTTCTTCCTTCAAGAGTCTAAAGTTCAACCCTAGGCTGCATAGAATATGACCTTCAAACCTCTTAGAGACTTTCTTTGGAAGTTTGTGATCCAATTTAATCAGGCTCCATTTGACACTATTATAACCAGATCTCCTGCTTCAGCTGTTTGCAGTTAGCAAGAGCTTTTGGTGCATCTGATATTATTGCCGTGGATGTTCAAGATGAAAAACTGCACAAAGCCAGGGCATTTGGTGCTACTCATACAATAAATGCAACTCAAGAAGATGCCGTTGGAAAGATAAGGGTAAGTATTTTATATTTATCTTTAACCTTCAAGTGAGATATTAAGTTCCAGACTTCCTTCTTAAATGGATTGTTCGTACTAATGATTTGAACTGTGGCAATGGAAGCGCCATTCCTAAAGCTTTTTGTAGTGTCTTTATTGGTTAATATAAAATTTTCCGATAAGCTGCATTAAATGGCCATGGGGACATACTGCTCTGCTCTGCAGTTGGTTTTTTCTATGTTCCACTCATGATTCAGAAGAACCATGAACTTAGCTTTGTCTTTTCCTTCATGCGTACGTACATTTTCCCATTATAGGCTTTGTAACACCTTTTTTGTCTTCTGAATCATTGTTTTTCTACAAAACAAAAATTTACTGCTAAAGAGAATAAGTTCAAGTACATATGGTAAGTTTTACGATGATCCCTTCAAGCAACACAATAATCCTTGTAAGGATCGCTCTATGTTTCATCTAATTACTTGAATGGTTCAAAACAGGGGTTAACTTTCATTTTCAGTATTCTTGTAGATATAGGAAAAGTTGATCATTACTCCAGCTCAAAATACTTATCATAAATAGGGAATTTGAGTCTTAGAGCCCTTGCTTTGGCCTCTAGGTCTGTGCGACCTAACTTTTTTATTTCTATTTTAAGGCCCATTCTTGGACCGATTTCCAATCAAATATCTCCATTAACAGTTCCATCAATTACCTATTTGAAAACTGTTTACTTCCGCTAGTTCCCTTCAAATTTTTCTCCTTTCTCCAGAATTACCTCCTCTCTTCTCTCTCCTCTCTCCCCTCTTTACCTCTCTCTATGCCCTTTCTCCTTTCTCCTCTCTCAACTGCCCACAGCCATAGAGGCTATGGAGTGACAGCCATGAATTCTATGGCCATGGAGCTTGAGCCATAGTCATCGAGGTTGGCCTATGGTCGACCTAGAAAGGTAGAGAGGGGAGAGGGGAGAGAGGAGAGCGAAATATAATTTCTGTGGGAAACTTAATAAAAGCCCTGATGGAAGTCTTGACTCGAATACAGGCAAATCACGAGTTTTGACATGGAAGAATTAAGAACTTAGGTTTTACTATAGGATATAATGTTCCATAACTAATGTTAGGGCTACATCCAAACAGTTCTAAATACATATAAACACTCAAAAAGGGTGCCTTGTATTCTTCCTACAGTTATAAGTTGGTTTTCAATTGGTTATTCACTTGTTTTGGACAGGAAATAACCAGGGGAATGGGCGTGGACATTGCTGTGGAAGCCCTGGGAAAATCACAGACGTTTTTCCAGTGCACACAAAGTGTAAAAGATGGGGGGAAAGCTGTAATGGTTGGGCTTACACAATCTGGTGCTGTTGGGGTGGTGGATATAAACCATCTTGTTCGTAGAAAGGTGCGCACTCACAACTGAATTTTCAAGTGCTTCTTCTATGCTATTGCCACTTGACTGGCCTTTCCTACATGGGGTGACATGGGCTTTTTATTAAGGTTAGGACGTTTTCTTAATACAACACATTCCTTCCATCAAGGAACATTGTTCTAATCAACTGCCACTACTCAAATCTTGACTGGATTGGGTAATGATCATCATTTAATGCTAAGTAACTATACTTATCTACCATTTACCATATAATTTATGTTACTAACGTTAATTCTTATATGACTTGTCTGTCACGTTAAGTCTCCTCATTGAGTTGTGTTTCACATTCAACTACATTGCTCACATGCTTTATAGATTACTTAATAGAGTGATAGTCAAGCTAATATGGCTTTACTTCTACCTATGTCATCTGGTTGTGAAGTACTCCCACTCAAGTGTGTTCAGTATGAATCATTGCAACAACACCCTTATAGCAAGTATTCTTGGATCCATAATTGTGCATGTTACTTTCTAAGTGAGTACTCAATGAATGATCAATTCTTTATCAAGTGTTCACCCGTACACCATTTGGATCTCTTTCTATACTCTAATGAACCAAACAAATTCTATACCTAAGTTTTATGTGCTCGAAAACATACACGTCTTTCATATTTGAAAATCGCCTCAAGTTTATGTTAGAGCATAAAAAGACTATAGAGAAACTCAATATAGAATGAACGACTAATTCCCATTTTCTCTACATCACCACATTGTTTGCTAAAAGTTCTCTTCGTTGTGAGATCCACAATCATTGGTTTAGCCGTTAGCTCTTATGTTCTTAATGGATACTTCATGGAGATACAAGACATAAGCATTAGAACTTGCTAGTCTCCTAAATTTTAAGGATCTTCTTCAAACTACCCAATCTCTATTCCGTGGTATTCAACTCCGAGAATCCAGTTTGAACTTGTTCCTTATTGACTAGTTGCTCTTCAAAGATATCAAACTGATAATCGTCTCTTGGAACAGATTAAAGTCATTGGCTCCTATGGAGGAAGACCAAGGCAAGATCTGCCAAAGTTAGTTAGACTGGCAGAAACTGGTGTCCTCAATCTCCCAGATGCTGTTTCTAGAAAATACAAATTTGAGGAGGCAGGCCAAGCATTCCATGATCTCAGCCAGGGAAGTATTGTTGGTCGAGCTGTGGTTGAGATATAACTTAAATTTCCGTTCACTGCAAACAACAGTTGGCGGTGGCAGATTTTTTTGCCTTCAGTAAAAGTGCTAAGCACCTTTCTTGGTTTTTTGCTTAGTAGCTAAGCACCTTTCTTGCTGGATGATAATGCCCTGAAATGCTTCATGGAGATGTTTTGCTCGTATTCTCCCGTCGTAAAATATCATGCCCTAAGCTACCAGAAGAACCCATATGACTGTGCATCCTGCAACTACCTTCTGTTCAGGGTCTGATTCTGGGTGGGTAACTGGCACTGTCTCCCGTCATTGCTGTAATTTTTTTCTTCTTCTTTTTTGTAATTGTATCATTGGAATTTGCAATGATTTTGTGTACTTTTAAGCTGTTTCTGAGAATATCTAGAAGAAGAAAAATGTAAGGCCCTTGCATGTGACTCGAATATGAGAACAAGTTTTCTTTGGATGTGAATATGGGAGACATTCCTTGGATTCAACATTAAGTTTTTACAGTGATAGGAAAGAGATGTTTTGAGTGAAATGCCGGAAAACTTCATTCAAGACTAAATATTGATAATATATTGCGAAGCTTTTCCCGGCCCATTTGGCCTTGAGTAACCCAAAATGGGCCCGATAAGGTACTTTGTACGGATCTATATATTTGGGCCTCAATCCAGCTTGTCCCATTATAATACAATAATTGGATTGCTTATACTAATTACCCATTTTTAATGCGTATTAGTATAACTATTAATTATAATAACTCAGGTATAGTTGCCATCTCCTTGCATGCCCGAGAGTGATCTAGAGACCGATGCAATGGAGTACTGAACACGGCTGATCAGAACAGAATAACTGAACCTAATAGTATTTAATTAGTGGAAAACATGAAGAGAAGCAAAAGTGTGCCGAGTGGCCCAGTGGGATATCTTTGTAATTTGTTGTCGACTAGCAATTGGCTCTTACGTGAAGACGTGCCTGCCCTGCCCTGCGGCGCCCACTGTATTTCGTTGCTGCTTCGTGGACGTCAAAAATGGATGAGGCAAATTAACATGTAACTGGTCCTAGTTTCCTCCCTTGCAGGCTTGCACTTGCAGGCCGCACCCTGCAGCCAGCTAACGTCCGTACGATAACTGATAAGGAAAGACCAGCATATGTTTTATATATATATATATATATATATTAGAGAGAGAGAGAGAGAGAGAGAGGAGAGAGAGAGAGAGAGAGAGAGAAATCTCATTATATTTTCGAAACAGCTATATGTGCAATATATATGATATATTTTCTAGCCAAACTATAAAACGTTATCTCTTTTCTCCGATATATGTTTAATATTCATTATGGAAGTATACTACACGAAGCAGCTACCTGCTAGTTGACTATATTATTTTACCGAACCGTATGTTTTTATTCGAATGATTAATTAATTTTAATATTTTCAATTATAATTTTTATGGATCGAATACGACAATATGGTTGACTACCGTACAAGAAGAAAATGTTATTTGAATATAGTATTATAAGTATCAATGGCCGTTGCCCGTTAGAGAACAAGACAGACAATAATATATATATATACCAGTTGATGGAATCACATGATCAGGTCTAGTACTTGCTGCATGTAGCGTGGAAACAATATAATGATATACCATTGGCGGAGGAAACAATAGTAACGCTTCTACTGTTTAAATTAATATATGAAAAGAATTATAATTAATTATTCAACCTGGAGGCTGGAGGGACAGATGTACTATGATTGTTGATATATATATATATAATGTATTTTCTAGTGAACTCTTTGTGATAGGAAATTAAAGAAGAATTCAATCTAGAGGGAATTCTGCTGTATTTCTGGGGAGTGACGCCTTAGTTAACCCGATAAAATAAATCTATAAAATGTTGTCTATTTTTCACTTTTTTTTTTTTTGGGAAAAACTTATAATATAGTTTTGTATCCCGAACTCTCTCTCTTGGTTGATCTTGGAAATTTATTTTTTCCAATCCTCCCATCCTCTCATTCTCAAAGTGTATATATATATAAGTATAAAAAATTAAAATAAATAAACAAAAACAGAAAAAGCACTGGCTATCACTTTCATGATATGCTGCGGAAAAAATAATAATTAAGAGCGTGAACAAGTCATATATACACCATTAAGAGAAAAGCATGCAATGCTAATTGACACAGATATATACTGCACTGTACAAAGTGCATGGTATATGGTGAAAGACAAACTTGGGAAGGTTTAAGCTGACTATAATGGTGATCACTTCAAAAAATATTTTCTTTCTGTACTCTAATTGGATCCCCTGCACGATCGATTTCATTTGAAAAAGAAGACACGGCCGGCCTTGAAAAAATGGAAAAGAAGAAAAGGAAATTCCAATAGAAGATAGAAGAAGCTAAGTAAGAAGAACAAATATGTGATGCAGGATTTGTGTGTGCACGTTCAACTTTAAAAAGCAAAACAAAGAAGAACAAAATTAAATGTTATGAATCTTTTACTATTGGGAGAGGGCGGAATATGGGAGCTAGTATTTGCACATTTAGTTGCCAAATGGAAAAAGGAAGGTGGAGAAGCTAACTGGACTTTCGAGCGAGGGACGAGAAACCCAAGACTATGTCTGCGGATTACTTGGAAAGATGAAGCGGCTAGAGGAGAAAGGCATGGCAAAAGCTGAAAAAGGACTCCCTATTCCTTTCAGCTGGATTTGTGGTCGGGAGGTGTAGCCCGCAAAATTAAGAGTGCTAATCTTTAAGCTTGCCAATTGCACCACTTACAAAACTCGAAAACAAGATGCATGCATGCGAACAGAAGACATGAATCTTCAAAACAAGTTATATAAGTTTCGATCTGATCCATTGGTAATATTGTACTTATAGTCATCTGGGTTGTTTTTGCTAATTAAAAACTATGTACTATTTTTGTACTTTTATGCTTGTTGATTGAATAAATTGCTTGTTCATTTCACTTGAATCTCACTACTGTCGTTTGTTTTGTAACGTTATGTTCACGTTTGTTAGTTAATAAACGCTGCTAAAAATTATTCACTCTTTGCGGCGGACGTTGAAAAAAATAGCTGCTATAAGGAAAAGAAACTACAACGCTTTTCTCAAGGCGCTGCAATAAGGATACTTTTAGTGGTGCTTATTCATCAAATGCTGTTAAAGATGATATTTTAGCAGCGTTTTTAAAAACTGCGACTAAAAACTATTCTGTACTAGGGGCATTTTTACTGATAGGCGCTAAAAAGACTGTCGCAAAGGTCGGTGTTTTTTTTTTTTTTTGGTAAGGATAGATTAAATGTCTTTCTACGATATTCTGCGTTAATCATCTGAAAAAAAAAAATTCGAAATAAATTTTTTTTAATTCTTACTTCAATAAAAACAAATTTATTTTTCAATATACAATTGCTTTCGGGATTAAAATGATGTGAAAATGGTTCTTTAGTTCTTTCACATCTTTACACGAAAATATTCTCAGTGCAAAAAATGTAAAAACTTTGCCAATGAATATAGATAGGGTCGAATTAGATGCTTGCGTTCAAGTTTGAAGTGAATAGAAGAAAATATTCAATGGGGATCACCCAAGACAACTTGTTAAAACCTCATATATAACACAGGGATGACCAGTCAATTTTTACATTTTCCCCGACTTTACTTGTGTAGGGCCGTAGGCTACCACTTTTTTTTTTTTTTTATTCTAAGCACGTAGGCTACCCCTTAACATCACTAACTAATGGCAAAATAGTGGAGGTTGTACGCTTTCTTTTTCTTTGTTATTAACTGTTAAATTGAAGTGGAGGACTGGAGGTAGTAATTTTTTTTTTTCTTAACACACCGGCTTTATTAGATAATGGGAAGTACATCAGTTTACTTTTTGAAACCACAAAATATTTTTCTAAGCTGACTACATATAAAATCTTGACTTTATGCCCCTAATTAATTATGGAGCAAATGCCATTGTTTGAGTAAAAAATACTAATTTCGTTTCAACTTTCAAAATTTATTATTTATTTTTCGTTTTTGATAAAACCGAGAGTTTTCTAGTACGCTCAATATAACATGTAGGGACGTCACCCAACCTAAAAGCTAAATTTATGAGTTTAGACCCAACTATATTATATTAACCAAACTTGTGATCTCTTTCTAATGCGGAACTTAAGTTTTTTACCCTTTTCCAATGTGCATATTCAACAATATTCTTCTGCTCACATGTGAGTCTATCATCACATAACTCTACTCACCCTTGAACAGAAATCTTTTGCGGCATATTTTTCAGATCATCTTAGACCGCACCACTCAACATTCTCCCCCTCGAGTGGGCAAGCCTCCCGGTTCTACCGAACCTTCTTTTGTCGTAAGGATACCACTCAATCCAAAGCTTAAGCTTATAGGTCTCGATCCAACAATGCTATATTAACCACTTATACTTGTGACTTCTCTCAATCTTTTTACACTCTTACACGTGTATATTCAACATATTTTTGAAAGATTATTTCTAAAGTTAGAGATTCTCGACTTAGAGGTATTCTTTGCTCCAACAATAACAGGAAAATAAAGGTAACATCTCTAGACATTTATTATTTACCAGTTTAATTACCAAAGGTTTTATTTTCAAATGAAATTTACGAAAAAGACTGGGTTTATGCATATCTCTAATGAAAGCTTATAGTAATATATTCCTAACATACAAAATTCAACGACGACCCGCTGACAGCCATCGTGGGAAATTAATGTCGACAAAACTTATTAGAAAGACCTTCTGAATTATGATCAGGAGTACTTCACGTATAGCACACGAAAAAGCTACCCGGCCTGCAGCTAGTTGACTTTAATACTTAATTTACCGTTTTTATTCTAATGATTTAATTTGACAATTTTGAGTTAGAATTTGGATTGATCGAAACCGACAAGGTTGACGACCGTCCAAGAAGAAAATGTTATTTGAATAGCATCTTGTAGTGCAATGGCCGTCAGAGAACACGACAGACAATTATATACATATACCAGAGTTGATGGAACCACATCATGGTCTACTTGCTGTAATTAGTTTGTAACGTTGGAAGAACCTGATATACCATTGGCGGAGGAAACAATAGTACTAAAGCTTCTGCTAAATTAATATATCCGAAAAGTACACGTACGGGGCCAAAGAGGAAAGCATGCAATGCTAATTGGCGCAGATATTAGCTAGCAAAGCTGCGCTGTCCAAAGTGGTATATGGTGAAACACAAACTTGGGCAGGTTTAGTTTGTTTGTTTGTTTGTTTTTTTTTTTTCTAAATCAGGTTTAAGTCGATCAAAATGATCACTTCAAAAAATATTTTCTTTTTGTCTTTGATTCCCTGCACGATCGGAAAAGAAGACACACCGACCTGGAACAAATGGAAAAGAAGAAAAGGAAATTCCAATAGAAGGTAGAAGAAGCTAAGTAAAAGAACAAAGATGTGATTGCAGGTTTTGTGTGCACGTTCAACTTAAAAAAGCCAAAAAAAAAAAAAAAAAAAAAGGAACAACAAACTAAAAGTTATGAATTATCTTTTACGCTTGGGAGAGGGGGCAATGATTTTGTTATAAATGAAGTATTCTCTCCTCTCTTCGGTACGGGCAGCACAAAAGAGAGCATTTCTCTACACTCTTTGGTACGGGCAGCTCAAAAGAGAGAGCATTTCTCTCCTCGGCCCTCGCTTCAATACGGACAGCTCAAACAAGAAAGTTAAGAGAGACCAAAGACAATGGCCCTCCAAGTCGTGAATCTTTTCACTTCTCCACCTACGAAGCTGCCTTTTTTTTCTCGCCCACGAAAATCCAGCCTCATGAGATCTCCCAAGTTCTCCATGGCATTGGCTGCCACCACCATGCCACCAGAAAAGGTCGAAATATTTAAATCCATGGAGGATTGGGCTCAAAACAACCTCGTAACTTACTTGAAACCGGTTGAGAAATCATGGCAACCACAAGACTTTTTGCCAGATCCTACCTCTGACGACTTTTTTGAGCAAGTTAAGGAGCTAAGGCTGAGATCAAAGGAACTTCCTGACGACTATTTCGTCGTCTTAGTGGGTGATATGGTCACTGAAGAAGCTCTTCCAACTTACCAAGCTCGTCTCAATGGTTCAGACATCTATCATGACCAAACAGGAGTTGATGACACGCCTTGGGCAATATGGGCAAGGGGATGGAGTGCAGAAGAAAATAGGCATGGCGATCTTCTCAATAGGTACTTATACCTTTCAGGACGAGTGGACATGAAAGAAATAGAGAAGACAACACACTATCTAATTCGATCTGGACTGGTGAGATGTGTCGCAAACTTATTATAGTATTTACCTTAACTTTTTTTCGTCACTTTCCAGCTACATATTTATTGCAACTCCTTAGCTTTATATTCCTGTGTTAGCTGTGACAAAATCTCACGTCAATGCATGATCCTAATTTAGTCGGAGCCAAAATAACTCTTGTATGTTATGTCAAGGTTTAGTCCAGATATTCTTTAAATCTTCACTTCTTTGATAGCTTGTTTAAACAGAGCCTTGTACGTACTTTATTAAGGTACATCGATCAAATTAATTTTCTTGAGTAATCATTTTGTAAGGGGTACTCTATTCAAGTAAATGGTCAAAATGATGATCAATTAGGTAGTTAATATTGTCTCTTTTCTCTTAGGATGTAGGCACGAGTACTAATCCTTACCTGATTACAATCTACACGTCATTCCAAGAAAGAGCAACCTTTATCTCCCATGGTAATACGGCCAGGTTGGCTGTGAAGTATGGGGAAGAAAAGCTTGCCCAAATATGTGGCACGATTGCCGCGGATGAGAAGCGCCATGAAATTGCCTACACCGAAATAGTTGAGAAGCTTTTCGAATTGGATCCGAGTGAGACCGTCAATGCCTTCGCCGAGATGATGAGGAAAAAAATTGCAATGCCGGCCCACTTGATGTACGATGGCCATGATGAACGTCTTTTCGATCACTTTACAAAGCGTTGCCTCTCGAATTGGGGTGTACACGGCCAGGGACTACATGGGAGTATTTGCACATTGGTCGCCAAATGGAAGGTGGAGAAGCTAACTGGACTTTCGAGCGAGGGACGAGAAGCCCAAGACTATGTCTGCGGATTACTTAGAAAGATGAAGCGGCTGGAGGAGAGAGGCATGGCAAAAGCTGAAAAAGGACCCCCTATTCCTTTCAGCTGGATTTGTGGTCGGGAGGTCTAGCCCGCAAATTGAGAGAGTGCTAATCTCTAAGCTTGCCAATTGCTCACTCTCAAAACTCGAAAACAAGATGCATGCGAACAGTAACTGCTCCCCCTCCCTCTGTAATTAATATTGTACTAATAGTCATCTGGGTTGTTTTTGCTAATTAGAAACAATGTACTATTTCTGTACTTTTATGCTTGTTAATGATTGAATAAAGCTTGTTCATTTCACTTGAATCTCACTACTGTCCGTTTGTTTTGGTTATGGGGGAACGCACATTACTACTCATCCTTGAGCCTAGAAATACATCTTAGCATGGTCGACTGAGGTCCAAAAAAGTACAGAATTTCTTTAAGTTAGACAAAATACTTAGCAGTTGCCGATATTAAATATGTCAAAACGTTCTAATGCTTTTGCCATTTTGACAGACCCTTGCTTCATTTTCCTCTTCGCAAGCCTCCAATTGAAAAGAAAATGTATCGTGAGAAATAAAAACAAAGAGAAAAGTTAGTAAACAAATGCACAGTTTTATAAAAATAAGAACATATATAAACATAAATGCAAGAACAAAATTTTCATAATTTTTTTAGATAGAAGGTATTGTTAGAAGTATGCCCTAAAAACCAGTTTTATTTAAAGATGATTATATGATAATTATTTATTTTGTGTTTATCACATATGTTTATTTATTTATGGGTATTGTGTTGTGGCATAAGATGTCACACAGTTTTATTGTTAAGTGACATTGTAAAGAAGTCATGCCAATGATTAATGAATCAAAGGCGGAGAGTATGACTTTTCGGTTCCTTGTTTACTTGACGTTTGTTCTAGACCAAATACATGTTTATGTATATAGGTCTACACTCGTTGTGCCTCTATTAAATAGGATGATGGGCTCTGTCATTGAGGTGGTGACCTTAAGCAAACAAGTGGATGCATTGTAAGAGTACATGCATTGAACGAGATCTAATATGAATATCTTCTAGAAGTGATCACCGATGGTGAGAATGATATTCGGCACAATCGACTTATGGTATCCTTAGACCTGAGAGGTTTATATGGAATTGTTTGTTGTATACTTGTGCTCTGACCGAGTCATTTGGTGATGATCTTTATAGGTCAAATATTCCAGACAAAGTTGGGTCTTGTATATAGTAAATAGTTTTGTATAGATGCTCAATAAGGAATCCACCAGTCTCTTAACGAGATAGTATATTCATTAAATCTGTATGGGGTTGAACTCTGAAAATCACTGGCCAGTGTAATTAATAAATTGTTTTGGAAACAATTTGGGAGTTCAACAAATTACAGATTGGAATTAAGAATTATATGAGCTAGGGATTTAATCGGTGATATTATTCTAATCCTATTGGCTCATGTGGAATATAGAATGGTGGAAGGATAAATAAGTTAATATTGTTGGCAAAAGGGATTTCACAAATCAATCTCAAAATTCTCGGGGGTGAATTGTAATATGTTGATGGACTTGATTACAATTAGTAGAAGCCCAAAATTCGGAATAAAAGAATATAAGGGAGTTAATGGAA
The DNA here is from genome assembly GCA_003952965.2 of Morella rubra. Classification (NCBI taxonomy): domain Eukaryota; kingdom Viridiplantae; phylum Streptophyta; class Magnoliopsida; order Fagales; family Myricaceae; genus Morella; species Morella rubra. The sequence continues at coordinate 13,989,310 of CM025849.1, read as the reverse complement.
AAAGAGTTTTTCATGTGATCCTACGGCCGAGATTTGAGATCCCTAACGATCCACGCATATCACAACTAGGGTTTTCATATATAAGGATATCTATGAGATAGTCTACCCCAATTAATTTTAATAGACTAATTGTTATTAGTCTGAGAGTTGGCCATCAAGACTCAGAGAAAACCCTAAGATAGTTGTGAGCGTGGAAAGGAAAGAGGCAGAACACTTGAGCTGCTATTGTGGAATCTCAGGATTGTGAGTTCGACAAGAACCTGAAGATTATCGAAGAATTCTCGGGATCTAAAAAGAGAATTTGTAAGTTAATTTTCCGCAGACAAACTTTCAGGTATAACCGAATTCCAAATTGGCCCTAGTGTTTATTCCAGAAGGTAGGAGGAGTCTTCGGGACTCAGTGAGGGTCATTGCGCAGGAAACTACGCCATGGCTAATGATGGGAGATTTTAATGCGGTAAGATTTCCCAACGAGAGATCAGTTGTTAGTTCAGATAATTGGCCTCATTGCATGTATGATTTGGATTCTTATTTGTGTCGCACTGGGTTGGAAGATTTGAGATTTGTTGGACAGATTTTCACTTGGCATAATAAACTGCGAATATGCGTAAGTTGGATAGGGTGGTGGTTAATGGTTGTTGGGATGATTTATTTAGTGCGTCGCAGGCTGTTTTCTTACTTGTTGGGTCTCTCACCACTTCCCCATTGTGGTTTGACTTGAGGAGATGAGGAGAGCGCCTCAATCTTTCAAATTTTTAGTATGTGGAGCGAACATCCATTATTTTTCAGTGTAGTAAAAGAGGTCTAGAGGATTGAAGTGCCTGGTACCCAATGTTTAAATTATACTAAAAGTTGACGATGCTTAAGAAAGAGATCATTCGGAAGTTAAATAGAGTGCATGCACTTTTCTAGCATTTCCAACAGATCGATGAGGTATTGCGGCTGGAAAAAGAGTTGATGACAAACTATGTGTATCTCCGTAGGCATGAGGAGTCTTTTCTATGCTAGAAATCTCGCAATCAATGGCTTTAACCTGGGGGACCAAAGCGTTGCTAAAAGTCCCTATCACAACGTTTTTCCACGCCTCTAAAATAACTGGGTTATAGTGACGTTTATTGATGAAATGCTGCTAAATCATAAGTTTCGGAGCGCTTTTTGGAGAACGCCGCTAACATGCAAACCTATTTGCCACAGTTTTAAACAAACGCCGCTAAATGTACTAATTATTGCAGCGTTTGGTTAAAAGTGTTGCTAAATCGTTCCCTTTTGGCAGAGCTAGCTGTTTAATAAATTCACTTTTTGCAGCCGTTGAAAAAAATCGCTGCTACAAGTAAAAGATACTACAACAGTACAACGCTTTTCTTAAAGCGCTGCAATAAGGATACTTTTAGCCGTGCTTATTCACCAAATGCTGTTAAAGAGCATATTTTAAAAAACTGCGGCTAAAAGGCTGTAGCGGCATTACTGATAGCGGCTGTACTAAAGGCGCTGTTTTTTCTTTTTTTTTTTTTGCGTGACAGATTATGCGTTAATCATCTAAACAAAAGCCACAAATAAAAACATTTTTGAGTTCGTACTTCAATAAAAACAATTTTATTTTTCAATATACAATTGCTATCGCGGATTAAAATGATGTCCAAGACAACTTGTTGGAACCTCATAACAAAGGATGACCAGTCAATTTTTACATTTTCCCCGACTTTACTTGTGTAGGCTACGTACGTATTTTTTTTACCACTTGTTTTTTTTTTTTTTTCTAAATCTGTGTAGACTACCACTTACCATAACTAATGGCAAAATAGTGGAGGTCGTACATGAAGTGCTTTCTTTTTCTTTGTTGTTTGTCAAATTGAAGTGGAGGTAGTAATACTTTTCTTTTCTTTTTCTTTTTCTTTTTTGGTATCGTAACACACCAGCTTTATTAGATAATGGGAAGTAGCATAAGCTTACTTTTTTGAAACCACAAAATATTTTTCTTAAAATCTTTACTTTATGCCCCTAATTAATTATGAAGCAAGTGCCATTTTTAAGTAAAAAAATACCAATTTCGTTTCAATTGTCAAAATTCATTATTTATTTTTTACTTTTGATAAGACGAGAGTTTTCTATTAGGCTCATAATATAAAATGTAAGGACGCCACCAAACTTAAAAGCTAAATTTATTGAGTTTAGACTCAACTATATTATATCAACCACTCACACTTAAGTTTTTTACCCTTTCACATGTACATATTCAAAAATATGCTTCCACTCACGTGTGAAACTATCATCACAAAACTCCACTCACCTTTAAACATAAATATTTCGCAGCCTGTTTTTCAGATAATCTTAGACCACACCACATAACATACTCACCCTTGAGTGGGAAAGCCTTCCGATTCTACCGGACCTTCTTTTGTCATAGGGACATCACTCAGTCTAAAGCCTAAGCCTATATGTTTGAATCTAACAATGTTATATTAACCACTTGCACTTGTGACTTCTCTGAATTTTTTTTACACTCTCACACGTATATATACAACATATATATTTATCTAAGATTATTTCGAAAGTTAGAGATTCGTGACTTACAGGTTGTAGTCTTTGCTCCACTCTAACAGCAAAATAAAGATAACCTCTCCAGACAATCATTATTTACCAGTTTACCAAATTAAGGTTTTAGTTCCAAATGAAATTTAGGAAAAAAAGTGTTTATATTGCATATTTCCTATGAAAACTTATATTAATAAATTCCTAACTTACAAAATTCAATGAGGACCCGCTGACAGCCATCGTGGGCTAGTAATGGCACAACTTGTTAGAAAGACCAATGCCGCCCATCTCATGAACTATGACGAGCCTCATGTATAATAGTACACGAAACAGCTACCCTGCAGCTAGTTGACTTTAATACTTAATTTACCATACCGTTTTTATTCTAATGATTTAATTTGACAATTTTGAGTTAGAATTTGGATTTGGCCCTCCAAGTCGTGAATGTTTTCACTTCTCAACCTACGAAGCTGCCTTCTTTTTCTCGCCCACCAAAATCCAGCCTCACGAGATCTCCCAAGTTCTCCATGGCATTGGCTGCCACCACCATGCCACCAGAAAAGGTCGAAATATTTAAGTCCATGGAGGATTGGGTTCGAAACAACCTCATAACTTACTTGAAATCGGTTGAGAAATCGTGGCAACTACAAGACTTTTTGCCAGATCCTACCTCCAAAGGATTTTTTGAGCAAGTAATTAAGGAAATGAGGCTGAGATCAAGGGAACTTCCAGACGACTATTTCGTCGTCTTAGTGGGCGATATGGTCATTGAAGAAGCTCTTCCAACTTACCAAGCTCATCTCAATGGTTCGGACATCTGTCGGGACCAAACTGGAGTTGATGAGACGCCTTGGGCAACATGGGCAAGGGGATGGAGTGCAGAAGAAAATAGGCACGGGGATCTTCTCAACAGGTACCTCTACCTTTCAGGACGGATGGATATGAAAGAAATAGAGAAGACAACACATTATTTGATTTGGTCCGGACTGGTGAGATATGCTGCAAACCTATTATAGTATTTACCTAACTTTTTATTCTTCACTTTCCAGCTCCATATGTCTTCCACTGCTAACTTTATATTCCTGTGTTAGTGGTGACAAAATCTCAGGTCAATGCATGTTAATTTAGTCGGGGTCTAATTAACTCTAGTATGTTATGTCAAGATTTAGTCCAGATATTCTTTAAATCTTCACTTCTTTGATACCTTGTTTAAACAGACCATTGTACGTACTTTATTAAGGTACATCGATCAAATTAATTTTCTTGAATTATCATTCTGTAAAGGGTACTATATTCAAGTAAATGGTCACAGTGATGATCAACTAACTAGCTGTTAATGTCTCTTTTCCCTTAGGATGTCAGCACCGGGACTAATCCTTATCTGATTACAATCTACACGTCATTCCAAGAAAGAGCTACGTTTATCTCCCATGGTAATACAGCCAGGTTGGCCATGAAGTATGGGGAAGAAAAGGTTGTCCAAATATGTGGTACGATTGCCTCAGATGAGAAGCGCCATGAAATTGCCTACACCGAAATAATCAAAAAGCTTTTCGAGTTGGATCCTAGTGAGACTATCATCGCCTTCGCCGAGATGATGAGAAAGAAAATAGCAATGCCGGCCCACTTGATGTACGATGGCCATGATGAACGTCTTTTCGATCACTGTACAAGCGTTGCCTCTCGAATTGGGGTGTACACGGCCAGGGACTACATGGCAGTATTTGCACATTTGGTCGCCAAATGGAAGGTGGAGAAGCTAACTGGACTTTCGAGCGAGGGACGAGAAGCACAAGACTTTGTCTGCGGATTACTTGGAAAGATGAAGCGGCTAGAGGAGAGAGGCATAGCAAAAGCTGAAAAAGGACTCCCTATTCCTTTCAGCTGGATTTGTGGTCGGGAGTTGTAGCCCGCAAATTAAGAGTGCTAATCTTTAAGCTTGCCAATTGCACCATCTTACAAAACTCGAAAACAAGATGCATGCGAACAGAAACTGCTCCCCCTCCTTCTGTAATTAATATTGTAATAGTAGTACTCATCTGGGTTGTTTTTGCTAATTAAAAACTATGTACTATGTTTGTACTTTTATGCTTGTTGATTGAATAAATTGCTTGTTCATTTCACTTGAATGTCACTAGCTACTATCCGTTTGTTTTGTAACGTTATGGGGGTATGGACAGTTCTACTCATCCTTGAGCTTAGAAATACATCTCAGCATCGTCTGAGGTCCAAAAAAATCCAGAATTTCTTTAAGTTAGACGAAGTTCTTAGCAGTTACCAATACTACTGATAAATACCTATTTATCGGTAAATGAAAAGGAAATATGTCAAAACTTTCTAATACATTCTCTATTTTGAAGACCCTTGATTCTATTTCTTTAGTTTAATGATCTACGCTAACTCTGTCTGTGTATAAAAAAAAAAAAAAACATCTTCCCTAACGTGACTTATGTAGTCTGCCACAACATGGCAGCCTAAACAAGTTGGCGGAGAAGCGGCCGCGGTTTGGTCTAGACTACACGGCAGTGTGCATTGGTATGGGGCTGGATCGACCGAACATATAGATAGTATACTTGTATTGCTATGAATATGTTTAGGTATACACTATTACCTTATATTTAGTAATTAGTAACATTTATATATCTATAGAGCCTATTTACTTATGTATATGCATGTGTTATGGTTTATATTAAATTTTTATGATATTATCATGTTAAGTTACATTATAAAATGTATATATGTATGTGCCATTTTTTATATATAAGCATAAAAATTTATTTATGTTACTAAGTGTTCTTGATTATGTGTTTGACATATACTCATGACTTGGTAGAAAAATTATTAGCTTGTAGTGTTTTTTGAATGCTTGATTGGGGATAAGGTGTTCTCATTACCATGTAATTATGATATTGATGTTTTGCAGGCCACTTTTTTTTTTTGTGAAAGCCTGAACGTATAGAATGGAAAATACCCTATTATTTTCTAGAACACTTATATTGGTTAGTACGTATTATCGTTTATTTTACTAAGCAGTAGATTAGATCATTTAGTTATTGTTGTTGTAATGATCACAAATCAAAATTATGTATGGTAATTTCAAATCTTGGAAAGGTTTTCCCTAGCTTCAAAACTAAAAAACAAGCTCGAGTTGAACTGAACTCGTTTGTTTGTTTTGTGTCGAGCTTGAGCCGAGCTCAAATTTATTTAAAATTTAGCGAGCTAAGTTCGAACAAGAGTTTTCGAACTGGAGCCGAGCTCCAGTTCTTATATGTATTAAACGAGCCGAGTTTGAACATACACTAATCGGCTGGTTTACAACCCTACTCATAACACAGGGATACATCCATCTGTCTGTCAAGTTTAACATAGGCTACGTACGTACCACTTGCTTTTTTTTTCTAAATCTGTGTGTACAACCACTTAACATCACTAACTAAAGGCAAAATAGTGGAGGTTGTTCTTGAAATCGCTTTCTTTTTCTTTGTTATTAATTTTTAAATTGAAGTGGAGGTAGTAATACTTTTTTTTTTTTTATCGTCACACACCAGCTTTATTAGATAATGGGAAGTAGCATCAGTTTACTTTTTGAAAACACTAAATATTTTTCTAAGCTGACTACATTTTAAATCTTGACTTTGTTCCCCTAATTAATTATGGCGCAAATGCCATTTTTGAGTAAAAAATATCAATTTTGTTTCAACTATCAAAATTTATTATTTATTTTTTGCTTTTGATAAGACTGGGAGTTTTCTAGTAGGCTCATCATATAACATGTAGAGACACCACCCAAACTAAAAGCTAAATTTATGAGTTTAGACCCAACTATAATATATTTATAAGCACCCACACTTGTGATCTCTTTCTAATGTGAGACTCAATATCTTTACCCTTTCACATGTGCGCATTCTCAACAATATTCATCCCTTCACGTGTGAGTCTACCACCACATTACTCCACTCACTCTTGAACAAAAATATTTTGCAGCTTGTTTCCTAGATCATCTTGGACCACACCACACCAGGGGCGTCTCTGAGCATAGGTCTATGCCTAAGGCTCTCACGTGCAGCTTGTTTCCTAGATCATCTTGGACCACACCACACCAGGGGCGTCTCTGAGCATAGGTAGCCTAGGCGGCTGCCTAAGGCTCTCAATTGTTATTTTACTAATAGGTTTGCAGCCCCCCCCCCCCCCCCCCCCCCCGGAATTTTTATTTTACTTAATAAAAATAAAAAAATAAACTTATCAAAAATTTGAAAATCTAACGGTAAGTGCTGATGTGGTGTTATTTGATTGGTGCTGACACGAATAAAGGGGCATATTGTAAATTCAAGTTTTACAACGGGAGTATAAAAACGACTTGATTTACCACAGGAGCATATTTGCAATTTGCGCATACCATATGGGTATAGAGTGCATTTAAGCCATCTTTTTACACTCTCATATGTATATTCAATATATTCATCTAAGATTATTTGGAAAGTTAGAGATTCGTGACTTATAGGTGCGGAGTACTCTTTTTACTCCCCTATAACAGGAAAATAAAGAAAACCTCTCCAGACAATCATTATTTACCAATTTACCAAATTAAGGTTTTAATTCCAAATGAAATTTACGAAAAAAGTGTTTATTTGCATATCTCTTACGAAAACTTATATTAATATATTCCTAACATACAAAATTCAACGAGGACCCGCTAACAGCCATAGTGGGCTATTAATATCGACAAAACTCGTTATAAATTAAGACCAATGCCCATCTGAATTATGAGGAGTATATACTACCTCACGTATAGGACACGAAACAGCTACGTACCCTGCAGCTAGTTGACTTTAATACTTAATTTATCCTACCGTTTTTATTCTAATGATTTAATTTGACAATTTTCAGTTAGAATTTGGATCGATAGAAAACGACATGGTTGACGACCGCGTCCAAGAAGAAAATGTTATTTGAATAGCACTATATGTACCAATGGCCGTCAGAGAACACGTACGACAAACAATTATATATACCAGAGTTGATGGAACCACATCAGGGTCTAGTTGCTGTAACGTGGGAAGAATCTGAAATACCATTGGCAGAGGAAACAATACTGGTAAAGCTTCTACTAAATTAATATATTCCAAAAGTACACGAGGCCAAAAGCACATATATATATATATATATATCCAATAACGGAGGAAGTGGCTCTCACTTTCATGATTAATAATTAAGAGCGTCCGGCAAGAGGAAAGCATGCAATGCTAATTGGCGCAGATATTTGCTAGCAAAGCTGCGCTGTACAAAGTGGTATATGGTGAAACACAAACTTGGGCAGGTTTAGGTTGATCAAAATGTTCACTTCAAAAGATATTTTCTTTTTGTCTTGGATTCCCCTGCGACTTCATTTGAGAAAGAAGAAAAGGAAATTCCAATAGAAGATAGAAGAAGCTAAGTAAGATTAAGAACAAAGATGTGATTGAAGGTTTTGTGTGCATGTTCAACTTAAAAAAAAAACCCCAAAAAAACCAACAAAATTAAATTTTATGAATCTTTTACGCTTGCGAGAGGAGGGAGGGAGGGGGAATGATTTTGTTATAAATGAAGCATTTCACTCCTCTCTTATGTACGGGCAGCTCAAAAGAGAAAGCATTTCTCTCCTCATCAATGGGGACACCTCAAAAGAGAAAGTTAAGAGAGACCAAAGAAAATGGCCCTCCAAGTCGTGAATCTTTTGGCTTCTCAACCTACGAAGCTGCCTTCTTTTTCTCGCCCACGAAAATCCAGCCTCATGAGATCTCCCACGTTCTCCATGGCATTGGCTGCCACCACCATGCCACCAAAAAAGGACGAAGTATTTAAGTCCATGGAGGATTGGGCTCGAAACAACCTTGTTACTTACTTGAAACCGGTTGAGAAGTCAGGGCAATCACAAGACTTTTTGCCAGATCCTACCTCCGACGGATTTTTTGATCAAGTTAAGGATTTGAGGCTGAGATCAAAGGAACTTCCTAACAACTATTTCGTCATCTTAGTGGGACATGGTCACTGAAGAAGCTCTTCTAACTTACCAAACTCGTCACAATGGTTCGGACATCTATCGCGACCAAACTAGAGTCGATGACATGCCTTGGGCAACATGGGCAAGGAGATGGAGTGCTGAAGAAAATAGGCACGACGATCTTCTAAACAGGTACCTCTACCTTTCAGGGAGGGTGGACATGAAAGAAATAGAGAAGACAATGCACTATCTAATTCGGTCGAGATTGGTGAGATAATATGCCGCAAACCTATTATAGTATTTACCTTAACTTTTTATTAGTCACTTTCCAGTTTCCAGCTCTATATGTCCTGCCACTCGATAGCTTTATATTCCTATGTTAGTGGTGACTATATCTTATGTCAATGCATGTTAATTTAGTCGGAGCCTAAATAACTCTAGCATGTTATGTCATGGTTTAGTCGAGATATTCTTTAAATCTTCACTTCTTTGATACCTTGTTTAAACAGATCCTCGTACTTTATTAAGGTACATCGATTAAATTAATTTTCTTGAATGATCATTTTGTAAGGGGTACTCTATTCAAGTAAATGGTCACAGTGATGATCAACTAACAAGTTAATATTGTCTCTTTTCTCTTAGGATGTAGGCACGGGGACAAATCCTTACCTGATTACAATCTACACGTCATTCCAAGAAAGAGCAACGTTTTTCTCCCATGGTAATACAGCTAGGCTGGCCATCAAGTATGGGGAAGAAAAGCTTGCTCAAATATGTGGCACCATTGCTGCAGATGAGAAGCGCCATGAAATTGCCTACACCGAAATAGTCGAAAAGCTTTTTGAGTTGGATCCGAGTGAGACCGTCATCGCCTTTGCCTAGATGATGAGGAAAAAAATTGCAATGCCAGCCCACTTAATGTACGATGGCTAGGATGAACGTCTTTTCGATCACTTTACAAGCATTGCCTCTCGGATTGGGGTGTACACGGCCAGGGACTACATGGGAGTATTTGCACATTTGGTCGCCAAATGGAAGGTGGAGAAGCTAACTGGACTTTCGAGCGAGGGACGAGAAGTCCAAGACTATGTCTGCGGATTACTTGGAAAGATGAAGCGGCTAGAGGAGAGAGGCATGGCAAAAGCTGAAAAAGGACCCCCCCCCCCCCCCCCCCCCCCCCCCCCATTCCTTTCAGCTGGATTTGTGGTCGGGAGGTGTAGCCCGCAAATTAAGAGAGTGCTAATCTCGGAGCTTGCCCATTGCACACTTTCAAAACTCAAAAACAAGACAAGAATCTTCAAAAGAAGTTATATAAGTTTCGATCTCCATCGGTAATATTGTACTAATTAATAGTCATCTGGGTTGTTTTTGCTCAAAACCATGTATTATTTTTCTACTAATTTTATGCTTGTTGATTGAATTATAAAGCAGCTTGTTCATTTCACTTGAATCTCACTACTGTACGTAACCATTTGTTTTTGTTAGAATATAAATTGTCTATAAGTCTTATATTGGTTAAGAATGTGAGTTCTTTGTAAGTAGGGTCTTATAAAAATATTCTTTGATGTACAATTTAAATAAACTTCGAGAAATAAAGATATAATCTAAAAATATATATTAGAAAGAGGTCGGAAAAAATCCAAAATTTCTTAAAGTTACATAAATTTCTTTAAGTTGATTGAGTGTAGACAAAGTACTTGGCAGTTCTCAATATTAAGGCTAAATACCTATTTGTCGGAAAAACAAAAGGGAAATATATGTCAAAACCTTCCTATACTTTTTGGTCATATTGGTTTCAGATCCGTGCTTGTATTTTTTTTAGTTCATGGATCTACATTTTTTGAGCAACCCCCCCCTCCTTTTTTCTTTTCTCTTTCTTCCATCAACCGGGTGAAGGAAACAGTAAGTGGTTATATAGATGTTCACGTTGGAAAAAACTCTAAAAATATAATTAAAGTCTAAAACAAAAAATTGAATAACAAAAAATTTAAATCTTAATCAAAATATAATTACCAAATCAAAGAGAACAAAAAAGATTTCAAAAACTGAAATTAGGATGGCACAAAGAAAAAAACCTAAACAATATAAGATTAAAAAGAAAAAAATATGGCGGTGAGGGTACTCCCAGACTCCCAGTCCCCACCGGTGGAAAGGGGCAGATCTGCCCCTTTTAGCCCCTCGAGTCCTCGACCTCGGAGGCCAGGGTGTGGGCAGAGGAGCCCACTACTGTATCTAATTCTACCGTGATGACATTGGACAAGGCAGCTTTGACGGCCCATTTGGCTCTTGAGTAACCCAATGTAGGGCCCAATCAGGTTTTTGTCAGGAGGTATCCCAGACAACACTTGGAGACTCATATTTGGGCCTTGGAAAAGCCGCAACTTAATTCGTGCGACGGATTTTTTTTTTTTTCCTTTCAGTTCTTTTGCCCCCCTTAGCATAAGAATTTTCATAATCAAAGTTCCTAATTTGGTGCAGTTGTTACGCTCCACTGTTGCGTTGGTTAGCAAGCTATTGATGCGTCCAGGCCGCTGAAGCCACTAGCCAAATCAACAACTTGCCTATATCATTCGAATTAGAGCTGGGCCGAGAAGGCCGCGGTTTGGTCGAGACTACATGGCACTATGGCAGCATCCATATAGGTATGGCGGCTGGATCGACCAAACAAAGCTTTTGAGCTTTGCATGATCCACTGCAGCACTTAGCAACACACCGACAACCGATGCTCGATCGAATCTGGTTGGTCCGGCGGGTTCTGTGCTCCTCCTTCAATTTGGCGATCGGTTAGAAAAATTGGAGAAACTGACCGCCTTGGTTCGATGGTCGGTTAAGGGGGAAAACCGAATCAGGAGGTCGATTTTTCCCTTATGGGTGGGCTGTGGCCCAATCAATTGTCTTTAACACAAAAGAGACGGTTAATAAGGAATGAGCCCCCATTGAGTAACGTACTTCTAGGATAAGAAAAAAAAATCACGGAAAAAGGAAAAAAATTCGGGAATTATTATTACTTGTTTTCCTGAGCATCGGACTTTATGTCTTTCGGTACCTGACATAGTCAGTCACCCATGGTTACATGAAAGCCCCCTATAAAAGCAAAATCAGCGAACAAGTCCAAAAGCCACAAGTCAAATATTATATCAGTAGAGTCCTTGCTTCAAAGAAGCCGCCAACTTTGAAAAGGCCGTGAAGGACGACCCACCAGTTGTCCAAGCCGCCATGGCCATTGCCCTTATCTCTAGACTCCGCTTTCTCAGCACTTTCCCTTCCTCCAGCTCCATCAATTCTCTCAAGCTCTTTTCCACCTCCTCTGCAGTCGCTACCCCTTCTTCCTCTCCTGATCCCTTGGAAGATGTTGCCATATGAATGGGTAGTGCCAGCTTCATTTCCTCCACTAAAACTGTAGCATTCAAATGCTGCTCAGCGTACAACGGCCATGCCACCATGGGCACACCATAACTAACTGCTTCTAGCACCGAGTTCCATCCACAGTGTGTCACGAACCCGCCAACAGATTCATGGCGTAGAATAGCATTTTGTGGAGCCCAAGACTTGACCACAAAACCCCTTTCTTTGGTCCTCTCCAAAAACCCTTTTGGCAATAGCTCCTCCAGGTTGGGTTCTGTAGTTGGACCCTTCGGACTCTTGACCACCCACAAGAATCTCTGGTTACTCCTCTCCAACCCGTAGGCAATCTTTTCAATCTGGACTTCCGAAAATGTACCTTTACTACCGAAGCACAAGAACACAACGCTTCTGTTTGGCTGCGCATCTAACCATGCCAAAGATTCGTTTGAGGCTCCGGCCCGATCTTTGGCATCTGTGATCAATGGCCCAATGGAGTATATTGCTGGGGTTACACCATTTGGGACACAAGCACCATCGGCTATGGCTCTGATTGCACGTGGCTCGAGTGAATCAAACGTATTTATGATGATCCCTTTCGACTTGGGTAGGAAGGAGGCAAAGTCAAGGAAATATTGGTAAACAGGGTCGTCTCGCTGGAGCAGGGGTTGAGGCATGAGCGAGGCTTTGATGGGTGGTAGTCCAGGAATGTGGAAGAAAGTATCGTTGAGGTCCTTGAAGCTTTCTGTGGTTTGATTGTGGATGGTCGGCAAGTACAGAAGGGTGGAGAGAGAAGCGGCACAAGAGGAGAAGTAGAAGTAAATTGGGACGTTGAGATCATAATCAGAGAAGAGGAAGCCGGAGGTAACTAGAGCAAGGACGGAGGAGGACAGGTACAGGGTTCGGAGGGCATCGAGGGCATGGTGAACGATAAGGCGCATGAACTCGAACGCTGAGGCTGCTGGGATTGAGGGTAGGGAGAGGAAGGAGATGGGAAGATTAGTCTTGGAGATGTTGTCGATGTATGAGTTAGCGGTGGGTGTGTCTGAAGGCATGGTCCCGACTAGGATGGTTAAGGAGAAGTTGGGATGATGTTGTAGGATTAGCTTTCCTACTTCTACCATGGAGACAATGTGGTGGAAGGCAGGAGCAGGATACAACACTATGGTTTCTTTCATCTTTTCTGATTGTCAGAGCGAGAGCAAGAGAGGGGTATCAAATTCTAAAGATAAGACCCGCAACACCAAGGAAGACTAATATATGCTACAACAAGATGCATTTTCTAAAGATGTTGGCCCCACAAGCTTGTAATAATTTATCAAGAGGAGCTACCCATTTCTGGTTTGTGGTTTGTGTTTTGGACATATGGAGAGGGAATCTATTGAGAAACATCTATCCAAAAGTTCCTTTGCAGCAGCCGGCTACCCCACTGCCCAATTCCGTTCAAAGCGTCCAAACTTGGGCTCAATTATGACACCACAGCAAAACCCTCTAATAAGTTGAACGCATAAATCATATTAAAAAACTTAGCTCTTATGTCATGCCTCTTTCTACAACACCCACCGGCACTATCAGATGAGGAACCGCTATCATATAATCTTAAAATACAAACTCAGACGACAAGAAAATAGGTCGGTCTTTTACAGTGCACAGTCATTCGCTGAAATCTGTGCTTTCACTTCGAGAGCTACTGGTATCGCGACTGTGTAATGAGAGCCCCCTCATATGGCCACTCAAACCAGAACCATCCGTCTTGTTTTCTTGGAAGAACCTCTCCCTTTCTATGTGTTTGGCTGGCGGGGGTGGAATTGCAACATGTGGAAGATCCCTCTCCAGGTGTTTTGCAGGTTGGGGTGGAATTGTAGATGGGGGAGGCTCCCTCTCAATATGTCCCCGTAGGGGCGAGGTTGCAACAGGTGGAAGATGTGTATTCCGTTCACTTGATGGCTCCAAACTCACTGGCCGTATAAGCGGACGGTTCAACCTTTCTGCCGGAATGGAGGATCCAAGCAAGCCCAAATGGGGGCGCTCTGCTGTATGCTCTTCTTCTTCAGGTCTCACACAAGCCTTTCCTTTTCGTAATCTGTCGAGTCTTGCAGTCAAGAGAGAACAGCTCAAATCAGTGAACTAAGGAAGTTTCTTTTAACATATTCCTGCACTGTTTTCTCCCACAAGCCAGCTGAAAATTTAAGCTTGCAGAGGGTATATCCAGTCCATCAATTTTAGTAAGGGATATTAGACAGCTATTAAAGCAAGGAAAGGTACGGTAAATTCAAGGAAAACCCAGGTCCAGTGTACATGAACATACCTCCGGAAAAGCTGCTCTGCCTCCTCTTCCCCGTCTGTTTCTTCAAGGCTGAAATGGTTTGCAGTTGACGTAGGCCTACCTGACATGAGGGCATCATGTCTTGCAAGAACTTTCTGGAGTTGCTCATTCAATTCAATTGCTCGAGAGACCACCTTCTCATCCCTGGGTAAATTAGATAGGGCTTTAACTGTGCAACAGCTATGTATATGCAAAACGCTTAGTTTATAGAGAGCACATACCCATTTGTATTTGACATCCATATTAAACTAAAAAAAAAAAAAAGACAACTGTATAGATCCGAGGAAAGCTACTTGAAAGAATTCACCCTTCTGTTAGAAAATGGAAGGAAACACAACTCTAGACACTACACTATTTGTAAGCACTAGGAATAAGAATTTTCCTCCACTTCAAAAACATCTGTCTCTATGGAAGTAAGAACTTTAAATTAGAACTTTGTTCGATCTGTCCCCACTAAAATGTCTTCTCCAGAAGGATTGAAGCCTTCATTTCTAGTCCTAAACTGAAGAATCTTGATTCCTCATGTTAAACTGAAAAAAAAAAAGTTGGAAAAAAAAAAAAAAACCATGTGTAGATAATAAATTAAGTAATAAAGCAATAGGGTAATTGCCAACTTATGGCAGAATTAACGTAGACCGAGAAGTCATCACAAGATGCATCACTTTGCTTTTGCAACTCGTCCTTTGCTCCCTTAGAAAAACAACCACAACAAATACATGATTGCTAATTTTTATTTTTTTTTCTTTTTTACATATATTATCACTACAAATTTTTTCCATCATCAATTGGCATTTTCAATTTAATTATTTTCCTAACTATTTCATTTCAATTCAATTTTCGTTCTGTAACCATTATCTATACAATTATTTTCACGTACCAAATAAATATAAAAAAAAGAAAAAGAATTAGCAGCAATAAATAGTTGACGTGATTATTCAACATATGTTTCAATCTTTTGATTCTTTTATTTTTTCATGTTTTATACTCTGATGTGCATATCTGCAATTCAGCCAACAGTGCCTTCATACATAATTAACCAAGAAGAGTATGTAAAACCTTTTAACTAAACAAGAGAAGTTTAAATGAAATTCAAAAATCGAACACAACTCAGATTCAATCAAGAGATCAGCCCATAATTCCAAAGTTTTTTATGGCACAAGGTCATGAGGCTCTTGGTTATTATCTTGATCAAGTAGAAGGAAGTAGAATATTCCAAACCCCTCCACCTTCAAACACTGTCTTTCAAGTCACTGGAAGGTTCAAGCAAATAGCTATAAGATTCCTTGCCGAAATCATTAATCTCACAGAAGCAAACAAAATATGAGATTTAAACCACTCAAACTTGAAAAGCCACAATAATAGAGACAATGGAGAGGTGTTACAAAGAAAGATATCTGAACAATCATATCATCTAGCACAATATCAAAGCAGCTCAGATTTTTGTCAGGTCAAATGCAAGAGTCCAGATCATAGTCCACCTTCATACCTCAGGATGTTGAGTATCAACAGCATCAAGGACATCCTTTAAAACCTCCAACGCATTAGTTGCCTTCTGAATAATACTGTATGGAACAGATAGAGACTCAAAAAATGGGACTATTTGCAGGCACAACATAATATTAATGCTTAACAAGAGCTTTATTGTCTTTGAGGAATATATGAATATCATAAATTGTACGCATGTAAAGCAGGTCGAAGACTACTGAATTGGCAACACAATCACATCACAATTTAGATCCTTAGCTGTCACCAAACACAATGCATATCTAAAGGTGGACTAAAAAAAAGTTGAGATTTGACCACAAAGACACCACATATCACAGGTACATGACTTCCATTGTTTAAGGTAGGTATAGCAAAGAGTTCAAAATGGATAACAAATACGGATTAGGGAATTCTCAGTGACATACATGATGGACATCTATAAACAGTGCAAAGGGCATAAAGGTCGGCCAAACTAAGATAATAAATCAATGAAGCAAAAGATACCTAGACTCAGGAATAATCTGAGGCTCCTCTAGCCGAGCAACCTGTTCATGTCCAGAGGAGGCTAGTTCCCCATTAGGTAACTCATTATTGTTTGCTTGTGACGTAGGGTGACTTGATTGAGCAGCATGTGGCCTTTGAGGAAACTGAACTCCTGCACTCTGAAAGACCATAAAATAAAAACATGCAAAAAATATAACAAGAAAAATCACAACACAAAAAGCAGCACTGTACTTGCAAGTTCTTGACTATTGCCAAGCACACAGATTATGAAGACACACTGTAAGTTTAATACATGCATGTGCTTGAGACATTAGCTCATATCATATATTTTCCACATCAAAGCCAGATGCTCCAACTGTGGAAATTTAACACTGCCAAAATTACCAAGAGGCTGACAAAGGTTGAGAACACAAGGAACACATTTCACTCCTAAAAATAGTCTACATCATCCTTACTCCAAACAAAGGTTAAGTCCAAATGGAAAGTAAAAAACAAAAGAAAGAGCAAAGATAACCACATAAACCCGTGAACTGAGAGGCATATAATTTCAATCCACCCAGATTTGGAACTTGAAAAATCCGTCGAAGCACTCTTTAAGTACAGATTAAGTGCATCGGAGTCGTACCTTTACTCTATGGTCTTGTGCTTTAGAAAATTTGGTTTTCCCCAGAAGTACAACATATCCCAAACCATTGTAGTAATAACCAAATCCAAACCATAATAATCAAATCCA
This sequence comes from Morella rubra, assembly GCA_003952965.2. Taxonomy (NCBI): domain Eukaryota; kingdom Viridiplantae; phylum Streptophyta; class Magnoliopsida; order Fagales; family Myricaceae; genus Morella; species Morella rubra. The sequence goes on along the minus strand of CM025849.1, from coordinate 13,972,408 downwards.
AGCACATGAAAAATAGCCTAAGATCTGTAATAATATAGGATTACTCATCAACGATCACTTTTAGTTGGCTGTTAATCTAGGGCTATTTTTCAACGCATCACATTTATTGCAATGGAAAAGGAAAAATTGCACTTAATCCCCCATTTAGAGTTTTTTTTTTTTAAAAAAAAAAAAGAATTAAAAGCACATATGCGTTGTACATTTTAACTGCACTCCAATTGATTTTTACTTTAGGACCAAAAATTGCATTTCCCATACTGGTTGGCTCTTTATGCTTTATGCTTTGCACTTTACTCTTTAAACAGAAACATAGAAATTCCCATGAGACATCAGTTCTAAATGGCCCATTTGGCATTAGTTTACTAGCAGAAGGACCTTAAACCTACTTGAACTTTCTCACGAGAGATGCTGGCTAATTTCATAAATATACAATTAAGGATTTATTTCACACATAGAATCACAAAAAAACGACGAGGCCGTCTGAGTTCCATTCCAGCTGACCATTGATATAGATGCCTTAATATGTATTTCTTAATTACAACGGATAGTCATTGCTACTATTGTGTAGCACTCAATAATCCATGTTCATCAACCTCTCTATTTCCTTTTAATGGAACCTTATATCCACCATCACTGCATCTACACCACTTTGACAATATTTTGGTACCCTTTCTGGTCAAAACCCCATCACCTTTTTCATGGCAAGAGGCTATGTTCAACAGGACTACTCTCAAAGCTCCATCACCACTCAATCAACTTGCATCACCACCATTTTCTAACCGGCCTGACAGCCACCACCACTATAGTGTGGAGCACAAGCTCAGATGTATCCAATCACTTGGTAATAAATGTCCAAAGAATCCGTGCATCTAAATTCAAAATCTTTGTACGTCATCAAATTAATCACCCCAATCCACACCAGTCATTATGATAAAGAAATAACTAAGATCCTCGTTCATCACTAAGCAAAACATGCTACGACTCTGAAGTGTACTGCCTTTCTATACATACCACCAAGTCATAATATGCCTCATAATACTGGGGGAACTTTCCAGAAGCACCACCAACGGATGTCTGTGTGGCATCTAGGAGAAGAAATATCCGCTCCCTTACAGGCAAGTCTGACTGCAACCAATAAAAAAATGGCTCAATGAAGATACGCTATCAAAATAATAAATACAAACGATTACCCACTAGCAAGTAATTGTCTGCATGGAGCAAGGTCACACCTTTTTCTTGACTATCTTCACAAGAATAGGGAGAATTCCAGTATCAAGCACCTCCTTATGAATATGTTCTCCAATATTGCTCATCAACATCTCCAACAGCTGCCAAAATCAAAGAAATAAATGCATAGTTGAATGGCAAGTCATGAAAACAGGCAGAGAAGCAATAGAATTTGTCCCAAGCTATAAGGTCATTTGATCACTGCATCTTTAGGTTAAAAACAGACTACCCAATATAGTGAAACAGTGACCTTTATTTTTTTCAGGAAACCTTAATAAAGCAAATGAAAATTGGGTAACGATCAACAAAAAATTTCTTTCCAACTCACCATCACAGCGTAAAGCTGAGTATTTGGGTTTTTACTTCCCAGGCGTTTTTTAATAGCTTTAATAACCTCTCTAGCTTTCCTGCATATTTAGAACCAACATAGCCATGTTGAGCAAAAGACCATGGAAGCTACATACAAATAATTGGATAAGAGAGCTTCAGTCATTGACGAAGTTATTTGAATCAGAGTCAAGCAAAAAAGCTTGCAACCGGGTTGGGTATTATTTAGCAGTAAAGAAAGAATCCATCAAGACCTATTCTAAGAGGGATACTCTATCAACACACTGTCATGGATCAACCGCCATAGTTTCAATTGAAAAACTAATTCAAGTTTTCATCAGGATCTCAACATTGGATAAGAGATAACATTTCCTATTATGCTTGTCAAAAGTTTGAGCTCCAAAACCCAAAACGATAGAAACAAAGCATGGAGATCCATCGAGACAGAATATCAAAGAGGTGCACTACAAGCCAAGCTTCATCACACTAGAAAATACTATTCTTACATCCACTATGAGCACCTGAAACTAACCTACAGTAAAATCAAGCCATATTACTGCTATTCATGAATAGAAACTTGTGCAATAACATGAACAAACAACTGAGATAAACTAGAACTCAGCTCGAGTTGATCTAGGTGTACAGAAGTCTACCTCAAACGTCACAGACCATATTCCTTCTGGCTACAGGAAACCCCTAGATTCTGCAGATATGCATGCATGTATATATGTATGCATGCATGCATGTATATATCTTAACATTAATAACACACATGACAGCATGCCATCAACATCTGAAAAAGACCCTTCGTTTTTGTATGAGGTTGGTATTAACATATGGACCCAGTTTGTTTTAAACTACACCATGTTCTCCACCCTCTACTTTCAGGAAGGAGGCATGATTTGAGCATAGAACTCATTGACATAGTACTCAACATTTAATCAACAACTTTAGACAGCCAATGGAAACTGCAATCCTATAGAGTAATCTTTTATCCAATAAATGAAAAGGAAAGATTCGATAAATGATACCTGTGATCACTGGCAACTAATTCACATATTTGAATGTTTTTGGACCAATCCATGTCAGCCAGTTTCTCACTTGTTGCAGAACTGACAAGCTCAGCTGCCATCTTTCACTTAACTCTGAACTTTAACATTAAACAGTTGCAAAACAGGGTTAGGTATAGAACGCATAAGTTCAAGAAATAGGAATTGAGTCATTGCAGATGGGAGTCCTAACTAAGGCAGGCAAACCAGCATCACTTGAGACAACATCTGATGTGCAAACACTTAAAAATATTTATGCATCCATAAATGCAAATAGGAGAATCAATGTGACTTTATCATCTTCAAGCTTCAACCAAGTACATAGAATGAATCCCGATATCTCAAATTTCCACTCACAATTAATCGCACATTCATCTTAAAATAGGAATATAACAGAAGGCATTCGATATTCCCAGGAGATGACTCTAACAATTGAGATAGCTATTATTGAATCGTATGCTACATTCAACCCTCTATTATGGCCCATCAATTCCTAATTATAAGTCAAACAATGCATGCCAGAACAATACGCATTTGAGGCAAACACAAATTTAATCTACCTCTGACATATGGATTTAATTCTCATTTTGGTGTTATACATTACAGAGAATTTAATCTACACTCCATTGTGTACATTAGGCTATTATTTCTATATCATAAGGGACTACCCATAATAGAACGGTCCCATTGCCACAGAGATAGACACAGGAAAAAGGTGCAGTAAATAGTGCCCAGATAATGTTAATGCACGTAAACAAATAATGTTTATGGGTAGAGAAAATGTGCATAATTTAGGAAACACCTTTTAACCCGCACTCAAATGACAACAATATTTCTCCGAAGCTAAAAGGCACCAACCCAGGCTTCCATCCTATCACTCACTCCTGGGGAAAATAACTAAGTTATATTCATTGTGGATGTGCGACTAAAGAAAATTGAAATCACGCATTAACTGGTAAAAGGGGCGGAACTAATCTGATCACCGCTAGGATGTTCTGAAAAAATTGAAACGTACATTCAGAGACAGACGGCAACAACTCAATCAAGAACAGGCGTTCAATAGTAGGAACAGAAGTCGAAACCGAAACCGGATAGCATGCTACTCTGCAAACAACCAATCAAACAAAAATCCTCATAAGGTTAGATAACAACACAACATTACTTGTTGTTGTAAAACCAAAAACTAAAAAAGAAAAAAATCCTCCAATTTTCTTGTTCTTTATTCCAGCCTTCAAAAGCCAACCAAAACACAAAAGATGGCGCAGAATTTCAAGAAACCAAATGGAGAACCCACAGTACCAAAAACTACAATTAAAACTTCGATCAGATCTCAGTTGTCAGTTAAGGCAAATCAAGAAGACGACAAACACAGCGTTCCTTTAAAATCAGAAATTCAAATCGTTGGCTGTTCTCATACTTGGAGCAAGAGCAACTAATTAACGGCCAAGAAGAGAGGGAAAAAAAAAAAAAAAAAAAAAAACGAAAACGAAAACTAGGACATACCGGTGAAGAAGGATAGGAAGACAGAGACAACTATAAGGACGGTGAATAAGAACTGGTAAACCTTAAAGAGCCTCAGCATTTCCAGAGAAAACCAAAGATCAAGTGTGAACACCTCATTAATTAGCCAAGACTCTTTCTCAACCTTCTATCTCTCTCTCCCTCCCTCCCTCCTCTCCTCTCTCTTTCTTTTTCTTTGTTGCCTATAAACAATTAGGTTGAATGCGTCATATATAAAGGTTGAACCAGAGTGGACAAAATCAAGGAGAGGAAGAATCTGGGCGTGTTCCGTTTACTCAGTGTGGGTTTCTGGTTATTAGTTAAGCTATTAGAAGCAGCAGCGGCACCGCCATTGGGGGCCTGTCTAAAAGCTAAAGCTAAAGCTTTCTTTTTTTAAGGAGGCGAAAATTGGGTGTTTCTACTGTCACTCGTCGGTTCACCTTATACTGACCGTAACGCGACTCCTCACCTCACACGTGTACTTGCTACTGTTTTTTATTCTTTTCTTTGTTTTCAGATATGTGCCTTTCTTTTCTGAATGATTTTGGCATTAGATACCAAGTTGTTAAAATATCCTAACGTATCGATCCCGCTAAAATTAGAAATTAGGATATCAAATAAATTTAGAAAAATTAAATTATTTTTAAAAATCTTATCATGTAATTATTATTATTTTTTAGCAAAATACTCCATATTAACGTAAATAAAATATATTAAAACACGATAGGCGATCTTTACAATTAAAGAAGGATGGTTAAATTAAAAAAAATGGTCGGGAGAGAGAGAGAGAGAGAGAGCCAGTCTGTTGTTTAGAGACTCTCCCATTGTGCCAGCTCATGTGCCCGATTGTTTACGTTAAATATTAAATTCTAATTAATTTGAAACTTCCGTCTACAGTATAGCTCTTTAGCCTCTTTTGCCGAAATGTCTTTTTCCAAAATCTATTAGAAAATTATTGTTAGGTACGGTTCCAAGCAGCAAGATATTGTGGCACGATAATGTGCATCTAATTAAAATAGGTCCATTGATGGTTGAAAGTTTTCTTTCAAGAGATCCTAAAAAATTTAGTAGGTCATTTAGGAACAAACAAATTCAATTTCATATTCTATCCTTTATTACTTTCAGAATGTAATTATTGACCTGATTGAATAGTCCCATTATAAAAAGAAAAAAAATGCACATTTGAGACCTGTAACATTTTATTATAGTGTGAATTAATTGATTCCATATATTTTTACAGTGCGTTGTATAAATTATAGTACCTTTTTAAGCGGTTAATAACCTTTTATGATTATTTTTTTGGTTTGTTTAAAGAAATTACATCCAAGAACAAGAGTCAAAGCTATGTTTGGTTTAGTTTTGAAAAAGTCTTTTTTAAAAAAAAAATTTTGAAAAATATTTTTAAAGTGTTTGTAAATGTCTAGAAATGATATTTGGAAAGATAAATCTTTTTAAAATGTATTCAAATCTATCTTTGAAAATAAGATTTTTATGAAAAGAGTTTTAATGAATTTTTTCTAAAAAAATATATTATTTATTTTTGTGTTATGTTACACAGAAATTAAAGCTAATTATTAAGTAGAAAATTTTATTAAAAATTGAAATGTTTTATGTAAAAAAATCATATTTAAGTTTAAAAACATTTTTAAAATTAAAAAAGTTTCGAAGAGCTTAACCATAGTCAAAGTATTCTCAAATAATGTCTTTTCTAAAAGTGTCTGAGGTACATAACCAGATGTCTCAATGATGATCCAATATTTCTATAAATTAATTTTCTTAACGTATTTTAGTTGGGGATCCGGGGAGGGGGTTGGTGAATAGTGACCGCGTATGACTCTTTCTTGACTCGCCGTACATAATAAAAATAATTATTTAAAATATACATTGAAAAAGTATGCGAGGATGACGGGTTGTAAAGGACAAAAGGTTCCTTCCAGGAGACGCTATCATTGCTCCAATTAAGCCCATTTAATTAAGATGTGGAGTCAGACAAATGTCTTCGAAGGAAAGCGAGTGTAGGGAATAGCCTCCAGTCGCGCACGTGCTGGTGAATCTATATAACTCTTGAGGAAAGATAGGAGAGCGAAAAAGAGGTGGACAGGGTGTTGGGTTGGGACTTGGGAGTTAGGATTTCGGCAGAGGTTTGTTGTGCTTTGCTGGACACGGATTCTACATTTCTACTTTAGATTAGCATGGAAAGGCAGCACTCTTCTACAGCCCACTGCGCTGTCCTTTTTCCATCGCCTGTCCATTAGCACACCGCCACGTTATAGGAACAACTGTAACCAGATCGTACTCGGGCCTCCGACAGCGGCGTTCTACTGAAACAACTGGTTGGTTCTCCTAATAATCGTTGGATTGCATTTCAGCTTTAATGTATCTAACGGCTGAAACACCAAGGATATGACACTGGAAAAGAAATAAAATAAAATAAAAAAGGGCAGGAAAATGGGCTTTTAATATATATATAAAAAAGGGCTTACCCTAGACGCAATTTTTCCCGTGTTTGTTTGGCGAAATTGCACTCACACTTTCTGAGGTATTCAAAAATTGTTAGTGGGTTCTCGGGCTAACAAATTAGTCATTTAATTTTATGTGGTCATGATTTTGAAAAAAAAAAAAGAGACATCTTCATCCACCTCCGTCACCCTTTGTTAATGGTAAGTGTTGACATATAAAATTAATGTCATGTTAATCTAATATAGTTGAGCCGCATGCCCAATAAAAATACGTCATCCCATTTAAGTCACATCAGCGCCTAATCAACAAAGCTTACCCAAAAAAAACAACTAACTTGAAGGGCATTGTCGAATACTAGCCCAAATACTTAACCACAAGCCATTCCTACTCAACACTGTCAAAACCCAACCCTACACTTCTTCTTTAGGTTCTTCATCTTCTGCCATATCATTCTTTGAGTCTAATCCTTTCAACACCATCATGACCAATTCTCCATCGCTACACCTCGTGCTCGCTAGCCTTGTCAAAGTAGGGAGATAAAACCGCCAAAGATCATAATCTTTGTTGCGTCCGAAAAATTTTTGATCGCCTGCACCTGGATATCACTGGTGATATACGTGTCTTTTTCGAAAGATTACTAGGATGGTATAGTTGTTTGAAGGTTTGTCCAGAACTACCAGAATGGAATGATAGAAAAAGCTTTTGTTTGCATGTAATGTTAGGTGCAATTCCATGGAGTCATAAGAAAACTGAGCAGTTATAGTGCAAGCTTGTGACCTTTTTATTACTATTTTGTCTCTTTCTTTGTTATAATGTTATTGCTCTCCTTGATAGTTCATCGTTTTTTATTCTTGTAAACAAAAAATTGAAAGAAACATCTTTTCATTGGCAATGTGCTTGTAGGGATTTATTTTGGTTTGCATCATGTTGGTTCGTGAGACAGAGTTGGTGCTTTGGAAGTGAGAACTTGACCAAATATCGTAGAGAGAGACAAAGAGAGATTCTTGTAACGTTTTGGTTGAGAGAATTTGGAGACAGAAGAAAAAAAAAAGAGATGGAAAACAATGCTTGCTTGAAGTGATTTGTTTTGATTGTGTTTGGGAGGGTGGGTTAGTCAGGGCACATGATGCAACTGGATGTAATTGAGGTGATATTAATTCTACTGGTCAATACTTGTCATTAATGAAGGGGACATAATGGTATTTTTTTCCGAAATCACAACCTGAGAGAGTTAAATGGCTAATTTGTTATTTTTTGAGACATAATTGCAACTTTCTAATACTTGAGAGGCTATGAATGCAATTTCGCCTTTATTTTATTAGCAACCTATGGTACATGACACACAACTATTCTCAAGAGAGAATAAGACACTGCCTAATATATCCTCACAGAGTAAAAATGTATAAAAATGCTGAAATGAAGCACAATGTGTTATATAATGGACAATAAATTTTTATCATTCTAAAGACATATATAAATCTTTCTTTTTTAAAAAAATCTACAAATTAGCTGAATACTAGATGGATATTAAAAAGAAAACCTCTATAAAACTGGTAAGAGATGCATGAATTGTTGAAATGACCGTGAAAGATTCACCTTCCAAGGTTACTTCTAATTTATAATTACCCTTTTTATTGCCTATGTCTATTTATTTTTTCTAGGCAATTTAAGAAATTTTATTACTAAATAGGAGGAAAGTACAAAGTCCAAAATAACGTGCTTCAAATGGGCCGTCATCTAAATCTAGGGCACACAACCCGATACACGGGTTAAAGTAGGCTCAAGGGCCACGAAACCAACCCGAGCTCAAAGGTCCAAAATACAGAACCCAATCAACGAACTCAACTGAGTCCAAGATCCATCAACCAACATAGATCTGTCTTTGTTTTCATGAGATGCGACTGGGGTGATGTTTGTTTAAGAATTTTTTTTTTAAAATTTCGAAAAATAATTGTTTACTCCAAATATCAAAATATCAATTTTTTTTGTAATAAAGAAGAATACATTTTCATACAAATTTCAATATTTTTTTATAAAAAAGAAACTGCATTAAATAAATATTATTTTGCTTTACTTTTTAATAAACACAATTACATTTTCATCAAAAAATTTCATAAAATATCGTCCCTCCATTTTTAATGAACTTCTATAAAAATGTAATGTGTTTGATCAAGAAAAAAAAAATAATCTAATACAGTGGTCAACTGAATCTCTATCTAGGGAGAGTTTGTGTGCCCAATTTTTTTGGGAGTTCAAAATTTTCACCATACCAAACACATTTCACAAACTCTAATAAACTTCATACTTTTACACATACATTTTATATTTTTCACAAATTTTAATAAATTTCAACATTCAAAAAATTTAAAAAATTTAAAAGATATTTCTCAAAATTTCGATAAACAAACGCCCCTCTAATTCATCTAACTCCGACAGTCCAATGAGATAGGTCTTGGGTACTTTCCTTTTTGACTTATTTTATTCGTAGGTTGATTGGATGTTGGGTAGTCGATATCCGGAGTTCAACCCCTCAGTAGTCAAAACAGATTGAGCACACATCCCTACCTTCACGTCAAGTCCATCAACCTTTCTTCTGGACAAACCAAATGGCATTTAGTCCTATGATTCGCAGAGCCATCACCGAGGCCCGCACCTCGAGATCTTCTTGGTGCTTAGGTAATGGATTCGTGACCCACCGTACCATCTCTAACGTAAAGGACGACGACAGCCACCACAAGACTCTGGGGAATGGTGGCGGCCGTGGTCTTAGTTCCTACCGTAGTTATTCTAACTCGGGCTCACTCGGCGGAGTGGGATTGCCTTCGTACATGCGCGCAGCTGTGTTTTGGGAACCCAATAAGCCCCTTACCATCGAAGAATTCCGCATGCCTCGCCCCAAGGCCGGTGAAGTTCTCATCAAGACCAAGGGTATTTTCCTCATGCTTCAGCGCTGGACATGTTATTTTATTTTTGCATTCGCTTTTGTTTTGAGTTGTTTGGATTTTCCAATACTCCACTGAACTGATCCTACTAAAATGCGAACCATAAAATTGGATGATCATGACCTCTTCCTCCTCTCTGCCAAGAAACCGATATTTTCTTTGTGTTTTGATAATAAATTAGGAGTGGGACGAGAGACCAGTCGATCAGATCTTCTGTTTAGCTTCTTTTGGTTCGTGGGGAAAAGTCTGGTAAAGTGGACTGATTGTGATTTGAACTGGTAAAATTGTCTGTGATTTCAGCAACTGAGGAAGCAAAAACATTCATCGCGCGGGTGGAGTTCTTCTATATACAAAATTTACTTGTTTCTTTACTTCTTTATTTCGCAATCATTTTCTTTGGTCGTAGAGTCGGGAGAAATAGGCCATTTATTACTACACGAGTGTCTCAAAATTGCAATCCATTCAATCCTCTGTTTAGGCTCTCACAAAATCAACATAGATGTTGTCGATATAACTTTAAGACATCGAGCAAATCTTTGCAAGCCAACCTCCTTGGAAGATAGGTTGGTTCTGTCTGTGAATGGTGAGATTCTATAGATAGACTCTTACTACACGAATGTCTAAACTCTAGGCAGACATCTATCCAGAGATCTTGAACTAAGGTGAATGTAGTTGATAACTGTTCTACCACTTATAAGCATTTCCGAGGCTCTGTGAATTGATACCGACTCAGAATTAGGTATGGCTATTGTTGGCTTTTTAGTTTTAGGCGACATGTGACTGAATTTATGGCATCTATATGGTTATTCTGCAATGGCAAATGATAGTGTATATCTGAATGCAGCCTGTGGAGTCTGCCACTCTGATCTCCATGTTATGAAAGGCGAACTTCCATTTTCGAGTCCTTGCGTTGTGGGGCATGAGATAACTGGTGAAGTTGTAGAACATGCGTCACTTACAGACAACAAAATAATAGAGAGGTGCAGGAATCTGAATATATTACAGGGCCCCTTATGCTGCAGAGAAGTGTTTTTTACTTGAAGTCCTAAAAAAAATTTGTCATTTTGGTTGAAGTAGATAGCAGGCAACATCGATTATTAGTTATGTCTTCTTGGATTTTCAGATATCCAGTTGGATCCCATGTTGTGGGAGCTTTCATCATGCCTTGTGGTAATTGTCTCTTCTGTTCAAAGGTAACATTACTTCGAGAATCTACTCTTTCCTTCTCCAAATTTTCATTTGTAATCTTTCATGCTGATAAAACTGTTGTTGTGACTGCTGTAATTATTGACATACTCCTTGAAGAATATTATGTAGCACATTATTTGATGTGAATATCAACATAATTGAATTAAGGGCCACGACGATTTATGTGAGGCTTTCTTTGCCTATAACCGAGCCAAAGGAACTCTCTATGACGGTGAAACTCGACTGTTCCTTCGCAGCAATGGTAATTATGCTTTTGATGCATCACTTTTCCAAAGCTTAAAATTAAGCATGTCTTATCTATTTTTTGCTCATGGCTGTTTGCTATAGGTTATCTCTAGTTTTTTCTTTTTGAAAGATGTTTTTAGAATATGCTATATATCTGCTTGAGACATACTTTATCTGCTTGAGACATACTTTACTGTTCTATATTATGCCTTGTTTAATATCTAGATGTCATAATAGAGTGAACTCTATGTTTGATAATTCATACACTTATTGGCACCTTATGGGACTCAATTTCCAGTATTGTGGTGTCTTTTTATGGGCGATCATACCTACATATATTGCCAGTACATGCCATGGATCTTCATCACCATCAACATCTTGTTTCCTTCTAGATGTACTCCCTTTCTTCCCTTGATATTGATTTACTGATGTCATTTTAAACACTCCATATTAGTACGAGCAGCCGAATTGTGAAAGTAAGTCTAAGTAAGCAGGCGTACTACAATATTGTTGGTTTTCACTAGTGGAAATGATTAGTTTTGGAGACTCTGTCATTTATTCATAGTTGTTTCCTCTGGATTGAAAAAAATCTATAGGTTTCATGGAAAAAAAGAAGAAGAAAACTCCGGGCTAAACGAAATGGAATGTGTAAATCATTATTAAATTGTAACATTCAAAGGGATAGCTGCACATGCACTTTTAGCCTCAAAAGAATTAGTCAATGTTGTTTTTTGAAGTCTTTTGGAATGATTATAATGCTGAAATCTTATTCCTTCTTCTCTCTCACTCCATGTGGGATTCAGACTTGCTGCTCCTAATTTCTTCATGAAGGCACACCAAGCCCGCATTGGCGGTTGCTAGACCTGCCTTGATTCCATCCTACGATGGCTCAAGAAAGTGCTAGCTACATTTGCACTTTTAACTCCAAAAGGACTAGTCGATATTGCTTTATTAAACTCATTGATATCATTATAGAACTCAGTTCTACTCTTTAAGGTTCCAATGTGAGACTTGGCTCATATAAAACTCAAGTCTTATTTCTTCTCATCTTGCACTCCATATGGATTTTAGGATATCACATAAGTAATCTAAGAATTTCTATATTGTCCAGGTAAACCAGTGTTCATGTACAGTATGGGAGGCCTTGCCGAATATTGTGTTGTCCCAGCACATGCATTATCTATTCTACCAAACTCATTGCCATACACAGAGTCTGCTATTTTAGGTTGTGCAGTTTTTACTGCTTATGGCGCCATGGCCCATGCAGCTGAGGTGCGCCCTGGGGATTCTGTGGCTGTGATTGGAGTTGGGGGTGTTGGTTCAAGGTGAACTTTCTTTGAAAGATTGGTTTGCAGGTGTTGAAATTATACTCATTGGTTATAATTAGTTACCCTGTATAACCCATTGGACCAGTCAGTTTGTACAATTTATTAAGTAAAAGGTGTCTTGCTCCACTTGTTAAATTGAGAAAATAACACTTTTGCCCCTTCTTACTACCATATTTTTTACGATTTGCACTCCAAACTACCAAACTTGACACATTGCATCAACAACTATTAATAAGTTTACACTTTGCACTTCATGTTAATATCTCACTGTTAAAATCAATGAAAAATGGGTCTCGTGTAATGAATGTCAAATTGTAACATGGGGTGCAGAGTGTAATCCTATTATTACTTTGGGGCGTAATGTGTCAAATTTTGGAGTTTGATGAAAATTGCAAACAATGTGGAAATTAGAGGGTGCAAAGTGTAATTTTTCCTTTTAAATAACAATCAAGGAGCAAAATGTATATAGCAATTGATTATGGAACCTTGCGGAGAAATTCTTGCATGATAAGATAAACCAAATCCCCAAATCTTATAAACCCTAGATTCTCAATTTGGAGATTGTGATTGTGTAGAATGGTGGCTTGTTGTTAAATCTGGAGCCGGGTCCTCAACATAAGATTTAAAAGCATTCTACCAAATTAGAAGTTTGATTATGTTCGCCAACTGAAGCTTAGTGGTGGCTAGAGCACCATCTGTCATTTTAAAATGCTTATATGGCCTCATTTCCTTCATGTCCTTGGGTTTGGAGATTAACAAATAAATTTTCTCCCATAGATTCTATATATTTTTCACTTGTATCTGGAACCTTTTTCTCATTAAAATAAAAAAGAAGAAAAAAAGTTGTCCTGTAAAACATAGAAATGGTGATACACACCCTAAAACGCGGTGATTGTTATACTGACTACCTGACTCAGTTATAAATTTCAAGGAATTTGAGATTCCTTTCCATAGACTCAGATGGTGCTTCCTAGATTGCTTTTTATTCCTGGTTATCAGTGCATACTAGATCAAATTCTTCTTATTTTTCATTTTTTGGGCTTCTCAGGTAGATTTGCTCTATGTCTGCAGTGCCTTTATTTGGGCTGAGGTCTATGTATAATTCTTATCCAATTGAGCCTTGGAATTTTCTTTGTTTATAATTTTTTTCTTTTCCATCTCAGAAAGAAAAAAGACAATAGAAGTATGAAAAGATTTTCCTGTTTGATGCTTGCAATATTCCTCGACTGTATTAAAAGGCAAACAAAGCCTTACTGGGCTTTCCACATATTGAGCTGTACATTAAGCTTTTTATTGATGATCTTAGGTTAGAACTAGCCAAAGAAAATTTTCTGTAACTTTTTTTTTTGTTACTGTTTTAATTAATATTCTTATTATGCCTAGGCTGGTCGGGTAAGGGGGCATAACATACAAGAAAAGAGCTGACCTGGCTGATCCATGATACAAGCAAATGAATATTCATATAGTTTGAGGTGAAAGTAGTCATTATAGGCAAGCAATAATGCTAAAACCTGCACGGTGTTCAGTCAGATGTTGGGTTCGTGATGACAATTGGTCTGGCAAGGCGTACTGTGGTTGCTTTTGATGTGCAAGAGAAAGTTTAGAATCATTCAAGTACAAATAAAGAGGGAGAGAAATTTTGCGGTAATGGGTTGAAGGTTTTAACCAGCATATTATGTCTATTTCATGATATTAGAAAGAGGAAAAGGAATTTGAAAAGATTTTTTGACGGCAAGAATAGCACCGCCATATTCACACTGAGATGTATGTTGTTCATGAGTATTGACCTTTAGCTGTTTTTACTTCTCTTTTATCAAGTTATTAGGCTGCATAGAAATTATTGCAAGTCTATTAAGTAGTTCCCATATGGAAATAGTGGTTAAGTAGCAAGAAAGGAGCAATTCTACAGTAATTTTTTAGGCTGGTGGGAATTTGAGCCTTTTCTTTATTCAATATGTCAGGGACTCAGGGCTGAACTCCTTCTATCCTAGTTGACTTTGCATTGAAATGTTTATCTTTTGCATTCCTTAAGATTCACATCAAACTCATGGGATGACAGCAGGTGTGGGCCACCTGATACCTATTAAAGACCAGGAACGTAGCTCTTGGAAGAGTTCAAAACTGTATCCACTAGGACATTAGTGGTCGGTAAAGCACTGAATCAATTTCAAAATTGTATCCGTGCTGAACTTTTCTAAATCACGAAAGACTTGTTCTGATCCATTGCTGCATGTGGACCCCACAGGATAGAACTAGAATTGATGAAGACAAAAGATAGCAATGGCATCCCTTTTCCACATTGGCATTAATGTGCTTATCAATATTGGAATGCGTGGTACAACCGGGCTGATCCAGTTTAACAGGACTCTCTTTAACATTATTTTGACTAGATCACCTGCTTCAGTTGTTTGCAGATAGCAAGAGCCTTTGGTGCTTCTGATATAATTGCAGTGGATGTTCAGGATGAGAAGCTGCTGAAAGCCAAGTCATTAGGTGCCACTCATACAATAAATGCAACTCAAGAAGATGCCATTGAAAAGATAAGAGTACGTATTTTTATCATTTTCAGCTGAAGTTTTGGGATGGAAGCAACGTTGCCAAACAATTTTTCTCCTACATTTTTTGTGTAAAGTCATTGGTGTCACCTTAAAATTTCCATCAGGATATCTTCAATTTTATTTGTACTTTCTCTTGATGAATTCTATTGTTTTCAATTGTAGTTATGCTTTGTCTCTACAATGTGTCAACTGAATGTCCTATGAGACGTGTGAAAGCAACTATATGTGCTTAGTCATTTGTTTTTTCCATTTTCCAAAGTGATATATCTATATCTTATGTGATTTTTCCCTCATGATTGAGGAGACCCAAGAACTCCGTTTGTATGTTTTCCGTGTTCAGACTTTTGCAGCCCTGGCCTTTCCTTATGCTGCCGTTTCTCCCTGTCTATCTCTCTTGTTTTGGGCACTGTATGCACCTTTTCAAGTGGAGCGTGTTTTCAGATACTTGCTCAGTTCATTAATCAAGTTACTCCCGTGATATTGTTCAATCTTCATTTACACGTCAGTAAAATTAAGGGAAGAGGGTCATCAATCAGAAAATGAAAAAAAAAATGAACAAAAAAAAAAAAAACAGCTTGGAAATGGAAAGGGTATGGTCTAGAACAATGTGCCATGGAAAATATATGTCCAAAACTGGCTGGCATTGCACAATTATTCGAGCTATTGTTTTTTGTACTATATATCTAACATATGATGCCTAGGAGTCTTGTTAGTAGGTTCAATCTCTAGGTAACATTTTTTATGCCATTTAAACGCTTTCTCAAAGTCATGATCTGTCAAAGTGATAAATTTCTTTCTTGGTTAATTTTTTTTTTCTGCATTTTTACACAAAATAGCCTTTATAAAGAGGGTTATGTCAATAAAGATTCACCAAATTTTAGGCAACATGGACTATGAGTATTAATTAGTCCATGAAAGTAGTACACATATTCAGAAACTCTTTATTCTTTCTAAAGTTATGGACTGGCTGTTTACCTAGTTATTCACTTGTTTTGAACAGGACATAACTGGGGGACGGGGTGTGGACATTGCTGTGGAAGCCTTGGGAAAACCACAGACATTTTTACAGTGTTTCAATAGTGTGAGAGACGGTGGAAAAGCTGTAATGATTGGGCTGACACCATCCGGTGCTATGGGGGAGGTCGACATAAACCGTCTTGTTCGTAGAAAGGTACGTACTCTGCATTCAAGAGATTTTTGTTAGCGAATATGTTTTGTTTCTGAAAAATGATCCCAATTCAAGTTTGTCCCTTAAAATTTTCTTGGGTCAAATTGTTCCCCGTCTGTTCTTAAAATGTCATCTTGGTCTTAAATTAGTGAGCCACATTGTTGACCATCGCTAGTTACTACTTAGGCTTTCTAGTGGTGCAAGTGAACAAGACCAAAAATGTGTTCGTTGTTTTTTCTTGTTTTTTCCTATTAATAAGATTGGCTTACTTAAAAAAAAAAAAAGTGAACAAGACCAAAAACATATCGTTTTGAGAAAACACAAGGGTCAATTTGACACCCTAAATTCTAACAGGACAAACTTGAAATTGTTGATTCCCCTTGGGGAAAAACACGTACCTCGATCTAGATGTTATTTATTTTTTCATCTGGTTATTAGTTTAGCCATGAATGGTGCTATCAATATCTCCATCGACAACAATATAGATTTTGTTAGTCCCCAGTCCAATAAATTTAAGTGCACAGAAAACCCATGTTTTTTTATCCATCTTGGAGAGATTTGACCTACTGAAGTTATATGAAAAAGCAAATATTTTATCACTTGAATTTTTGGTCATCCTCGAAGATTACACATTCAGATGACTTATTGGGTTTGTTTTATTGTGGTTTGGGTTACCAGGTCCACTCCAATGAATAGAAATTAAGGCCTGTTTGGGTGGGTTGAGATTAGAGGATTGTAATACCATAATTAGCACGAATACTTCTTAAGATGTGAGCCTAGTCACTAAAGTAGCCCTGGTGCTTGATATGTTTTCATGATAAAAAAGCTAACCTATAACCCTACACACTAACCATCCCCCTGCTCTCCTTTAGCCCGACTATGAGCAATAAAAAAAGTAAGTTGTTTTATAAGCTGTAGCAAAAGGGTGGCTCCTCATTTTTACGGGAAGAAAAATCCTTCTTATTACTTGTTTCTCAATGTAATAAGATCATCCTAGATGAAACAGTAAACCTGATGGACTAGAAAAAAACACGCCATACCATTTTCAGCTGGTTTACCTGCAGCACTGCATGTGCCAATAAGTTTCGTCTGTAATAGTTTTACATTTGCCTTTGCCGGCTGAGCATGATTCAGATTTGTTGTGTTCCAACAACTAATTTTTTTTTTTTTAATGATTTCATGGAGCAGATTCAAGTAATTGGCTCGTATGGAGCAAGGGCAAGGCAAGATCTTCCCAAGTTAGTCAGACTGGCAGAGTCTGGTATCTTCAATCTCTCCAATGCTGTTTCTAGAAAATACAAATTCGAGGAGGCAGGCCAAGCATTCCAGGATCTCAACCAGGGAAAAATCCTCAGCCGAGCGGTGGTAGAGATAATGTAGTTCTGGCTCACCACAAAGAACAGTTTTTGACGACAGAAATTCTCCTCCACTTCTAGGTACCTGTCGTCAATTATTAATAAGCAGCCGTTGCGCGGTCTACAGGTGATGTCTTGCTCATGTTCTCAGCCATAATTCCTCGAGCTATTGGATCAGATTACCCATATGGGTTGCATCCTGGTC
>CM025849.1:13900035-13953855 GCA_003952965.2 Morella rubra | reverse complement strand
TGCGCACTCATGTTTGCATTAGTGTGTGCCTTGACTAATAGATAATATTTCGATAAAAAAAGAAAAGAAAAGAAGCGATGATATTCATTTAATTACAGGATTGCTAAGACCATTCATGGGGAATCGTATTTCCAGGAAATAGGATTCCAGGCTGCTTCAGCCTCTGCGAGGAGGATGGGAGTAGTACTCCAAGTTCATATGAAATACAAATGGAAATGACAGATGTGGATAAGATCGTGGGAGTTGTGGTATGTGTTGTCATTAATAGACCTGTTCCCGCTTCTACAACCCTACTAGGTCTTCACTTTCCTCGGCTCACCATCCAGGGTAGTGGTTTCATACTGCGTCTTGTAAGACGACAACTCGATACAAGTGTATAGGACTCGGATCATCATGTATGGCTTGAGTACTCAACGCTACAACCCAGCTGTCACTGCGATGGAGACTGCATTTTACGGATTTCGATCGATATTGACAAATATTCAAATGAATTGAACTTTGAAAAAGCACAAGAGAGTAGCAAAAGCGGAATATCATCCACGCTTGCGCTGTGATGCTCTTGATTACTATCGAGATCCATGACCTACAAAGAAATTGAAAATTGAGGGTATTTTCCATGAACTTTTATGCACATACATATAACATACATACTTTTATGAATCTGGATTCAATTATGTTGTATCAATCATTTTTTTTTTTTCCAAGCAATAGTGGGTTTCATTTTATAATGGAAGGAAATACATGATGTTGAACATAATCGGACCTCTAAGGCTTATTACATTTAACAGGGTGCAGAAAGGTCCATTACTGCAAAAGACGACCACGATTCAGTAGGCCTTGAAGGTTACAAACCATCGGGGCAAACTAAAATGGCCACATGCACAAGCGGCAGGCCTCACACAATCTGCCCAAAAGGGGTCCACACAAAGAAAACTATAACCAGATTTCAGAGACTCGGAAATGGTGGTAGCCACGATCTCCCAGACTTCTCCGCAGGAAGGCTTGATTCAACTAGTTCTAACTGCCTATGGTTTTGATTCTACTTCGTATAGTTTTAACTTTGTTTTCTTCAATTGGAGAAAAAAATGAGTTTATGTAATCTCAATTATATAGTGTAATTTAGAAAGAGATAAATACAATTGAATTTTATTGTATATTTATATTATTTAAAACTTTACATTGACAAATAATATAAATTATATATCTATTTTTTTTAAATTGTATCATATAATTCAAATAAAAAATTACAAAAAATTCTAATTCAAATAAATGAGTCACCAAAATACACCAAAAAGTCTCGCTTGCTAAATCTTCTTTAATAAAACTCCAAGTCCCAACCACTTGACACGTTTGAATCTTTATTTAAACATGCTCTTATTACAAACTCACGCCTATTCACTTTGAGTTTAAAAGGATGTTAGAGTATAAATTGTGTTAGTCCTATATTGATTAAAAATATGAATTTTTTATGATTTAGGTTCTATAAATATTCCATTCTGTATAAAAAATGTGGGTTCTTCTTCTACTCTCTCAGGTTCAATTTTAATGTTTTATATTTTTTACAGAAATAAATTCCTATTCATAACATGAGATTACTGTTTTGTTCGATCAAGTTAGGAACATATCAATCTGCACTAAGTCCTATAAGACAACCATATTGTCAGAGTAATTGAAACTCGCATAAAAAATTGTGTAACTTTTAAGACTTTGGACTCTTATCTTCTCCTGTAAAAAAATTCTACCCCGAGTCCCCCAAGGATTATCGTACCCGCGTGAACTTTTTAGGCTTTGGACTCAAATGTCCTTTCCTTCTTTCTTTTTTTATTTAGCACTTGTGTCTTTTGCGCGTTTCCCGGCGCGAGTCTTTTAAAAAATTGTAATCCAGCTGCATAGGCAATGCCAGCGAAGCCCACTCGCGGCTTCGATGCATTAACCTCTTTCAATATTTCTTATTATGCAAATTACTCGTCTTCTTCCAGGAAGTTGCCAAGACCCAAGTACTCGCTCATCCTTCTTTCTCTCTCTTCTGCGTATGACGAACACCATATCGACTTCTCCAAATATTCAACTTTAAGGACAGTCGCCGTTACTCCATCTATCTCTAAGAAGTAGTAATCAAGCTCGCCTCGCCTTCAGGCATTCACCTACACAATGACTTCCTCCTCCTTGGATGTCCAAAGACCCTCTTCTTCTTTCTCCCCTTCTTTTAGTACCCCACGTTGGACTTATGATGTATTCTTGAGCTTTAGAGGGGAAGATGTTCGAAACACTTTTGTTGCTCACTTGGACAAAGCTTTGCGTCAAAGAGGGATCAAGATCTACATTGACGACATGTTGAGAAAGGGAGATGATATTTCGCCTGCGCTTCTTAAAGCTATCGAAGAGTCGAAGATTTCGATCATCGTACTCTCAAAAAACTATGCCTCATCCACATGGTGCTTGGAAGAGTTGATGAAGATTCTCGAGTGTATGGAAACAAAGCAACAAATGGTTCTACCAGTGTTTTACCAAGTAGATCCATCAGAAGTACGGAAGCAAACAAAGAATTTTGAAAAAGCATTGCCGATCTCGAGAAGAGATTCAAAAATGATGCGAAGGTGCAGAGGTGGAGGGAAGCCCTAACGAAAGTAGCCAATTTGTCCGGGTTCCATTGGAAGAAAGAAAGGTATTTCTAACATCTTCTTGTTCCTCCATTAAAATTGATTTTTGTTTTACTGTACCACTAGTTTAGGAAATTATGTATGAATTGGTAAAGAGAACCAAAATTGACTGTACGACTCTTTTCGAGTTGGATTTCATGAAAATCACGTTAAATCATCAACAACCTTTTAATTGACGGTTTAAAGATGGCAGCAACGCGCTGATTTCTTTATGAAGTTCAATGGACAACAGAAGAAATTAGTCCCAACCAAGACGAGAAAAAAAAAAAACTATATAACTCTTTTAGCCCGTTCACTTCTCGAATTTGCTTAAGAGGGGGCGCACGTATTTTGTTAATAATTTCTACTGTTTATTATCCCCTAGTCCTAGCCTACCATTGCCATTAAGTATCTTATTAAATCAATGTTATGCTTTGTATTCTAGGAAGGAATCTGAATTCATCCACGAAATCGTTCAACGGGTTTCAAGATCAACATGTCGTAAATGCTTATACGTTGCCAAGTTTCCAATTGGAATAGAGTCACGTGTCCAGGACATTATTTCACTTTTGAGTATTCAAAGCCACGATGTGGTACACATGGTAGGGATCTTGGGAATCGGTGGGATTGGTAAGACAACACTTGCTAAAGCAGTCTACAACTCGATTGCTTATCACTTTGATGGTAGTTGTTTTCTCGCAGACATTAAACAATTTCTAAAAGAAGAGAATGGCATTGCCCATCTACAAAGAACTTCTTTATGAGATTTTAGAGGATTCGACTTTAAAAGTTCATAACGAGGATCAAGGAATTAGTGAGATAAAGAACAGACTTTGCTTCAAAAAGGTTCTTTTAATTCTTGATGATGTGGATGAGTCGAAACAATTAGAAAAACTAGTCGGAGCATGTGATTGGTTTGGTTTGGGAAGTAGAATAATCATAACAACAAGAGATAAGCATTTACTCAATCGGCATGGAGTTGATTTGCAGTACAAGGCACAAGAATTGAATCACAATGAAGCTTTTCAGCTCTTCAGTTGGCATGCCTTCCATCGAGACAAACCTGATGATGATTTTGTTGAAGTCACAAAGATGTATTGGGTTATGCAAAGGGTCTTCCACTAGTATTAACAATCTTGGGTTCAGATCTATATGGGAGTGACATGCAACAATGGAAAAGTGCATTGGAAAGCTACAAAGAAATTCCTAATCCCGATATCCAAGAGACACTTAAAATAAGTTATAATAGATTGGATGATCGAGCAAAGAAAATTTTCTTGGACATTGCATGTTTCTTTAGGAGTTGATGTAGATTATGTCATTACAATATTGGACAATTGTTCTTCTACATCAAGAAGCTTATAGATAAGTGTCTCATAAGTGTTGAAGCAAGAGATTGAGGATGCATGATTTGCTACGAGATATGGGTAGAGAAGTTGTTCGACAAGAATCAAACGAACCTGGTGAACGCAATAGATTGTGGTTTTATGAAGACATTCGGCATGTATTGGAAGATAATACGGTAAGTCAATTCTTGATTTTATTTTTATAATTTTGTTCTTTTTAGGAGTGAAACCTAGCTATTAGAAAATACTTACTATTTATATAAAAATGGTGAAGTGAGCATATATGAACTAAACTCATCATGCCTATCTTTTCTTTATTCTATTTTGGAAAAAAAATATGGTTCTATATATAACAAGTAAAATGTCTTTTTAATTCTGTCCTATGAAAATTAGGAGATTCAGATGTGAAGTGGGGGGAAACGTAAGTTTTGATACATGGAATGTGATTTCTTACCTTGGATTTTCGAATAATCAATGCAAATTGCTCAGCTTGAAAATATTAGAAAGAAAAATAACCTATAAAGCTAGCTAGACGACGTAGTAAATGTTTGTTTCCTTTCTGCTGAGTGCAATAATTACCCATCAATCAAAAATTATAATTCTAGCTAGCAAGCATTTAATTATGAAAAACTTCATAAAATTTGATTTTGCTGCATACTTATTCATTGTCTTATTAGGGAACAAACAAAGTCGAAGGCATAGTGATAGAGTTGCCAAAACCGGACTTGATACACTTGAGTTCAAAAGTCTTTAAGAAGATGACAAGGCTCAGACTGTTTATAAATCGTAATGCATGCTTTTTTGAAGGACCTAATTTTCTGTCTAATGAATTAAGAGTGCTCAATTGGCCGAACTATCCTCTGCAAGATCTACCATCGAATTTTCGTGGAGAGAAACTTGTTGAACTTAATATGCCTCACAGTCTCATCAAAGAATTTAAGGCGAGATATTTTTAAGGTAAAATTTTACTTCCAATATTTCCCTCTTTGAACTATATATGCTTTAATTCATGCTAAGTTCTTTCTATTTTTTTTTTTCAGAACTTGACATCTATGGATTTCAGGGATGTAAATTCCTGCAAGAAATTCCGGATCTTTCAAGTAACAAAAATCTGAGCGTTTGATACTTGATGGATGCATAAATTTGGTTGAGGTTCATCATTCTGTTGGATTCCTTGAGAAGCTTCAGTTTTGTCGCTTTTAGACTGCTCTAGTCTTTCCTCTTTTCCCAGACGCCTCGAGTTGCCATCCTTGTCAGAACTTAAACTCAGTGGTTGCTTAAGCCTCGAGTACTTTCCTGAAATCGGGTGTGAAATGAAAAATTTAGAGTTCATTGAGTTAGAATGCAATGGCACATATGAATTGCCTTCATCCTTTGGGTTTCTCACAGGACTCAAAATTTATCTTTCCAGGTGCAAAAATCTTATCCATCTCCCAAGTAGCATTTTTCAGATGCCAAATCTAGCGATTATTTCGATCTTGTTGTCGGAACCTTAAAAAGATTGGAAATGCATTGGAGTATAATGGAGAATGTTCCGCAAGTACATCTGCTGTGCCTACATGGGAAAATAAGATTTCATCAGCTGCAAAATCAACATTCCCATTGCCGTGGATGGATTTAAAGTTTGTTCAGTGTAGCAAATCTCGTTCAGATCAGTTGGTGGAATTCAGTTACACCTCCAGATTTTGGATTTAAGTCTATCAAGAAGTGATATAGCCAAGCTTCATGCAAGCATCAAAAGATTGGATGGATTGAGGAATCTTCATTTGCAATATTGCAAGAAGCTTCAAGAAATTTCAGAACTTCCACCAAACATAATAGCGGTATATGCTGAGGATGCAATTCATTGGAAAGTTTTCCGGAAGTAGTAAAAAGATTTCAATTCAGTACAAGCGACTGTAAAAAGCTAGACTGGATTGACTTGTCCGGATGCCACAAAATGCATTTGAATATAGAGAATCATGTTCCAAACCAAATCAGATCTTGTTCAGTCTCTCTCTCTCTCATGCTCTCATGTTTGCATTAGTGTGTGCCTTCACTTATTGATGTACTATTTTCGAAAATTTGATGATATATTCTTTTAACAGAGTTGCTACGACCATTCATGGGGCATCGTATTTCCAGGAAATAAGATTCCAGACTGCTGCTTCAGCCTCTATGAGGAGGATACAAACCTCATAGAGGCTAGAAACCGAAATTCATATAAAATACAAATGGAAAGGAAGGATGCGGCTAAGATCAAGGGCATTGTAGTATGTGCTATCATTTCTGCCGCTACAGGGCCCAAAATCCTTGGCAATTCCATCACAGTTAAAGGTTTCAAAACGGTTCATCGACCAATAGGAGTTGGTAGAAGGGGCTCAGATCATGTATGGCTAGAGTACTTCGAGCTACAACCTTCTAAGCGATATTGGGATCGAAAGGACGAAGGTGAAGCCTGTGATTTGCAGTTTTCCACCCTCACTTTTTATATAAAGTCATCATTGATCCATGAAAAGGTTGGAGCCTATTTGGTAACAAAAAATGAAGAAAGAATTGAATATCATCCACGGATGCGCCATGACCCTGGCCATGTCCATGGCGAAGATATTGAAGATATGGAAGATATTGAAGATATTGAAAATATTGAAAATCGAGGAGGAAAGAGGTTATGTATCACAAAATTTAATTCTGAGCAAACAATACAGAATACAAGTATAAAGTAACTATTAGCAGTCGTGTTGCTGCTAGGGGTGGGCTTTCCGGGTTCGGGTTTGAAAATTTTAACCTGAACCCGAACAGATTACATTCCGATCGGCTTCGGCTCAGGTTCGGGATGGGCTCGGGTTGGGCCTTGTGAACAAAAAAATTTGTTAAAGTTATATAGAACTCGGCCCGACGACATTGGAGTGAAGTTCTTGGTGGCTTGTGGTTTGGTTAGCCAGCTTTTTTCAATCTTTGCTTGCACTTGGGTTTTTATTTTTTTCATGTTCTTGGTTGCTCCTGCTTTTCATTTTTCTTTCCTGTCTACCATTTTAAGACCATAGAACAAGAAGATAAGTGTTGCCATTTTGTTCCTCAGAGGTGCTCTTGGCCCTCCTTTCTCTGTATCATTTACATGAAGCCTAGGAAACATGGGGTTTTTCAACTTTTCCTCATCTTTTCTCCCTCTCATCCTCCTCTCTCTTCATCACTATCATAAATTTTTGATAGCTAGCTAATCCTCTCATGACAGCATTGATTTATCAAACACCCAATAACAAGGAATTCTACACAATATCCGGATTCTGGCCTTCAGCTATTAGTCTATTACAATGAAAACTTTACAAATCACAACACAATTCCTTAGAAAATAAAATGAGCATATAACAATAACAACATAAAAATAATCAAAGCTAAACAAGTTACATTGTTCTTTCACTTCTTTGTTGCAACCATGATCCAGCTCCACGTTCGTAATCATTCTCCAAGAAGAATCCCCAATGGATCATCTTCTAATTCTAAAACAGTAACAACAAATACAATTGAATTTAACTTAACTCATTTAATTATTGAAACAAAAACAAAAAATTTAACAACTACAATGAATGAGAAAGTTACCTGCATCAAGTTTGTAACTTTCAATATCATCCAACTCTTCCTCTTGATGAAAGATAGGTTTGGACTTCAACCAATTTTGGGCACATATAAGAGCATTCACCATTGATGGAGCTAATGAACTTCGATATGAATCTAGCACCCGACCACCAGTACTAAATGCAGACTCAGACGCGACTGTAGTGATGGGGATGGCCAATACGTCTCGTGCTACTCGGGCCAAAATAGGATATTTGGTAGAATTGACCTTCCACCAAGTCAAGAGATCGAACTCAACACTCGGAGTCTCCACATCTCCAAATAATACCGCTCTAATTCACTTCGATTTTCCGTCAGATTTTGAGAACCACGGAATCGACGGTACTTATTCAATGCAAATTTGTTTTGACTCAGCCCTAATGAGGTAGAATGATTGGCTCTCAGTTTCACTCCCACTTGTGTAATCCGTACATGAGCTAGAAGAACCACCACCAATATGGGCCTTCTGGCATATTGCTTAAACAAGTGTTCAATGTCTTTCTTCAGGGTTTCAACAAACACTTCTCCTTTCTCATCCCCCATTTCGTCCTTGAACCAAAAGTCTAGGGTATCTAATTTGTAGCGTGGGTCAAGGACTGCAGCTATAAACAACAATCTATTGATCTTCTCTATGTCTCCCCAATATTTCTGATACTTAATCATCATCTTTCTAGCCATAGTACTCAACACAAGATCATCACTATTAGTATATTCTGTCAAATGACCAAGAATGTTAGATAACTCTTCAAAATACAAACTTGATGTGGCATACTTGGTACCAGACATTCTCAAAGTCACTTCATAAAACAGTTTTAAAAACTTGATGAAAGCTCGAATTGTGTCCCAATCATCATCAGTGGAGGTCCCAAACCCTTCTTTCCCAACCCATCCTCCATTACTGAGCGATACAGGGGCCCATCATCTTCTTGCATAAGCTCAAAAGCTCGCTGAAATTTCTCTGCAGATTCAAGCATAAGGTATGTCGAGTTCCATCTAGTTGGAACATCAAGTTTTAACAAACTTTTGCATGGAATTTTTTTCTTCTCTGCACAAACCCTAAATCTCTGAAGCCTTGCAGGAGAAGACCTCACATATCTTACAATATTCCGAACCCTAACAATTGAATCATCTACATCCTTCAAACCCTCATTCACAATAAGATTCAAGATATGAGCACAACACCTCACGTGAATGTATGCATGTCCACTAATGGTTCCCTCACTAGATAGTGTTCGTTTCTTCAACCAAGCAACAGCAGTATCATTAGATGTGGCATTGTCAACTGTAATGGTAAGATACCTATCTATTCCCCACTCCAACATACATTCTTCTAATTCCCTCCCAATTGTCTCTCCTTGATGATTTTGCACTTTACGGAAAGAGATAATTCTTTTATGCAAGGTCCAACCACAATCAATGAAATGAGCAGTGACACACATATAATTCAAATTTTGAATAGAAGTCCATGTGTCGGTGGTGAAACAAACCCTAATATCCTCTCTGAGAAACAAATCCCTCAACTTCTCCCTCTCCTCTTGATACACCCGTATACAATCCCTCATCACGGTATAGCGAGAAGGCATAGGAAACCTAGGCTCAATAACCCTCACAAAGTCTCTAAACCCAACACCCTCTACTATACGAAATGGTAATTCATCAATAATAATCATCCTAGCAAGAGCTTCCCGGATCTTCTTCTCATTATACTTGGCTAATCCCATATTCTTTTCAATGCCACTGCCATCTGATGACTTCGAAGCCTCAAAACTCAGGAAGGACTGACCCTTCTCACACTTAGTTTTCACCCGGTTGTATTTCGGACATCTCTTTAAGTGATTCAACAAGGAGGACGTGCCTTGGGTTTTTGAGTGGCACTTGAGAGACACACCACAATAATCACATATACACAAAGGTTCATTGGGATCAGAAGTGGGATCCTTTGTGAAGTGATCCCACGCTTTGGATCTATTACTTTGGGACCTAGGCAGTGGTGGTCGTCCACCAGTACGCCTAACCTCAGTAGACTGACCCCCAGAAGGATCAGTAATAGTAGGCTCTACATTTGCCGCAAGGCCCTCAAATTGAATGGGAGGGCTAGGAGGCAATGTCGAGGGAGAAGCAGGATTAGATCCAGCTCCCGATGTAGGCATACTAGTGATAATCTCATCAATATCCAAGTCGAGATCATCCATCTGATATTGAGAGAATAAAACTCATTAAAAATTAAGAAATAAGAACTAACAAGTAACAAGTAACAAAAAAAGGAAATTAATAAATTTTTAAAATGGAAAAGAATTGAATCTAAAACTTATCAATTTTGTTTTAAAAGAATTGAATCTCAAACTCATCCATTTTGTTTCAAAAACTAAGTTTAATATACTCTACAATTCACAAATATTATAGTATTATACTCCACAAAATTCACAAATATATAGTCCACAATATTATGCAAACAAATTCACAAATCACAGATTATACGTGCACAAATGATTCAATCAAGCCCATCCTCCACAATTTCAAACAAAACCAAATCCTCCAATCAAGCCCATCCTCCACAGTTTCACAACCTAATGTTCTAATTATACTCTAAAATTATAAATTAACTATGAACTACAATAAATAATTAACTAAATTAAGTGAATGGATTTGTACCTGAATCAATGCACTAAGCCACTAACCAATCCTACACAATCTTGTAACCTGCACTAAAAAATGTAATTAGTTAAATAACAGATAATCGAATGAAATTTAGAATAATGTTCTAATCACAAATTAAGAATCTCATAGCTGGTTACCTTCAAGACTTGGGACCAATCAAGCAACTGTTAGAGACGCCAGAGACGGAGAGAGAGGCCAGAGACGTAGAGAGAGAACGCCAGAGACAGAGACGGAGAGAGAGACCCGGAGAGACCAGAGACCAGAGACGGAGACCCAGAGACGGAGAGAGAGTCAGAGGAGAGAGAGCACCGAGAGAGAGAGTAGAGAGAGGAGAGCACAGAGCAGAGAGACGGCGGCTGGAGGAGGAGCACGGTGGCCGGAGGGAGAGAGTGAGGTCGGGCGTGAAGAGGCGCGGCTGGAGGGGGAATTTTCGAAGAAGAGGCCGCACAGAGGGGTCGTGAATGACCTAAATCTAAGGGCAGAATATACCCTTAGCGAAACGGTGCGTTTCGCTGAGGGTATCAAATTTTTTAGTTTTGTTTATTCGGGTCGGGTTCGGGTATAGTACTATACCCGAACCCGAATTACGTTTTTAACTGTTTTCAAACCCGAACCCGGATAAACCCGCCCCGATCGGGTCGGTCCAGGTCGGACATTTGGGTCGCGGGTTTTTTGCCCACCCCTAGTTGCTGCATGCTAGGGGGTGGCTTAAGGGATAGGAAGCCTAGATAGTTGCCTAAGCCCCCACCCAACAACGTCCCATAAAAATTCTAATAAAAACAACAATTTGGGTAGCATATGAAAAATATTTTAGAATCAATAATATTAAACGTATTTGTAATTAACGGAAATTAAGACACATTATCTATGTTGACATTCTTATCAATGTTTGAAAGTCAAATTAGTCAGAATTACTCACACGATATTTGAATTTTTCCACAATTATATATATTTCTAATAGATAATCAAAGCATTAACGCGAGCCTTAATTAAAGAAAAAAAAATCAAGATCTTAACTAATTACTCCCTTATCATTTTGAGAAGCCACAATCAAAGCAACCATACAGAATTATCATGATTTATACTTTTTCTCTTAAATATCTATATCACATATCAAGACATTTGGGATTGGGATGAAAAGTTACGTCTTTAGAGTTTTGTTCTACTCTGAAAAAAAGTCTTATTTTAACTACAACCTCTCTGCACTTTGATTTAGATTTTAAAAAAAAAGATACATAGAGCAACTATTTTAACCATATGTACATTAAAGCAGCATTTTATATTTGTCGAAATTTCAACAAATATAATTGAATACCATTACTAACAATTTATATTTAACATTATATTTATCATATTACTATATTATTTTAAAAAAGGAAAAAATTCAACTAAGATTAAGGGGTTGGTCGACCTTTTCAAGAGGACTGTCATAGGATTGGAGAAATGTATGTTGCATAGAGGAATGAAAGAAAGGGACCAAAACTAAACCAAAGAATAATCGTTTACACGACTGCCATGGGAGAAACCCACCTGAAAGATAAAGATGAATTTAGACACAAACGGCAGAAAAGAAGACCATGTCCAGAAACAGAGCACCCAACAAAGAAGCATACCACATCCAGGGCATCGAAAATAGTCCTCGTCTCTCTGAACCAACCCTGATCCTCCACACACCCACATCTTCTCTGTGATATCTGCCACATAGCAGAAATATGACAACCTTTTAAAGTCAGAACAAAGATCAAGATTTTTTCAGTTTTTGCTTCCAATGCAAAAGCTTTGACAGTTCGTTTTCCATTAACGTAGTCCAAATATGTGATTACTATTCTTTTGCCGAACTCAATCCCTGCCACCGCGAAAGGTGTAACTCCGGCTGCACAAACATAGATTTCTAGCTTTCCAACTCGATATGGAACAAAAGAAACGTCTCTGTCACTATAAGATGCAGAATAGAATCCACTAGATTATGTGGGTAACTTTAGCGAATTATTAGAAATCCCAATATTATTTTGACCCTAGAGCACAACAATTACGATTTTATTACCAGCGGCACGCACAACTATTTGCCAGGTGACCTCGACTCCCGTTGGACTTGTCACCGCCAAAACATCCTGAAGCACCGCAGTACCGGTCTTCAATCTTCGATTTCCAGCCGAACGGGTGCAGCTTTTCTGTGAAATAAGGATGGGATGGGGTTTTGCGCTTTGGTTGCGAAGGGAGAGTGCTTTGAGGTTGGAGCTGTGTGCACAAGCGACGAAGAAACTGAAGGGCCCAAGGTTTCCATTGCCGAAGGGTGGAGAAGGCTGTCAGAGAGGCTGAACCGCAGGTTGTCAGACTCGGCGCAGAAGTGGATTGTCTAGACTTTGGACTCTGGACCGTCTAAATTGGGCTACGTTGGCTATGTTTGGTCCGGATTACATTCGTGGGCGTCTCTTGGTCCACTTTTCCGATTATAAATAGCCCAAGATTTTTTATGAATTTGGAAACAGTGTGAAAATTGAGATAAGAGTAATGATGTTGTAATCGGCCCAGTGCGCTATGCTTTTCGTGAATTGTAAAAATTGGAAATTTTAGATTTCAACTTATGCCCTATGCCCTATGCCCTATGCCCTTTGTAGTGGGCCCAATGTTTAATGATGGTATAATAAAGGGGTCAGCTTTGTGCTTAGCAAAAAAACAAGAGGTTAGCTTTGGTGAGAGAGAGTCGCTAGTCGGATGTGGTATGTTTCTTTGTCGGGGGCTCTGTACAGTGTCTTCTGTCTACAGTGGGTTAGTTTAGCATTTGTGTCTAACACAGCGTTTGGTTATAAAATTTTAGTAAAAATTTTGTTAAAATTTTATGTTAGTGTTAAAAAAGAGGTGTATTAGAATTGGTGAATGAGTGATAAAAAAAGTAAAAGTAAAAATAAAATTTTGATCAAAGTAAATTTTATTAAAATTTTACCATCCAAACGCTGTATAAATCTATATATTTTATCTGGCAGCTGGATTTCTCCCGTGCCAGTCATGGAACCTTGTTCTTTGGTTAAGTTTGATTTCTCACTTTTTTTTTTTTCTAAGCAATGATTGCCATAACGAAGAGAAATACAAGTGTTGAATATAAAGCCATCCATTGGCAGATAACGTTTAAATGGGGAACAGAGGCCCAATATAGCATTTTCAAGGGCCTGAAGGCCCATAATCCAAAAGGCCTTAAAGGTCATAAACTTATGGACTGTAGGGTCACAACACAATAGGCCATATGGGCCTCGCCAAACTGAGTCAACAGACCCAAAAACCCAACTCGGGTCCACAGACCTGGGGCACAACACAACCATGCCGTGGACAGCAGATATCGTCGCCAGAGGAGGAGGAGCCGCACCAACACCTATAGCAAAGGGCCTACAGAGGAGAACCTCGGCCAAAAATGGAGGAAAAAAGGGTGGCAGCCCAAAAGACATCGAGAGC
Organism: Morella rubra; assembly: GCA_003952965.2. Taxonomy (NCBI): domain Eukaryota; kingdom Viridiplantae; phylum Streptophyta; class Magnoliopsida; order Fagales; family Myricaceae; genus Morella; species Morella rubra. The sequence goes on along the minus strand of CM025849.1, from coordinate 13,940,171 downwards.
GTCAAATCCACGCCCCTCAAGAGTGGCGCGTGGGGTGCGGGGAGACGGTGTTGTGATGCCTAAGGGTGGATACCGAAACAGATAAAACTGGAATGACCAATTCTGGTTCCGTTCCGATACTCACTGGAATGTAATTTTTTTGTTCCCGTTCTATTCCGATATTTTACTGAAATGAAACTAGAACGGAACTGGAATTTCCAGAATCGAAATCGGAACCAGAAATTTTGGTTCTGCATGTGAGCTTTTTTTGGACATATTTTTTTGGGGCCTTAATGAGCCAAAAATGTTTTTTGGACCGAATTTTGAAAGATTTTTCTGTTATTCATCATAAATTAACAATAAATGTAAAACATTCATCCAAAATGTAGATTCTAATAATAAAAATCAAGCAAATTTCATAAGTTATACTTTATTTGAGCCTATTTTTTTTTTTTTTTAAAAAAAATCAGAATTTAAATTTCAGTATTTTTTAGTTATTCATCATAAATTAATAATAAATGTAAAATATTCATCCAAAATCTAGATTATAAAATAAACATTCAATCAAATTACATATATTATACTTTATTTTGAGCACTATTTTTATTTTATTTTTTTAGAAAACCGAAATTCTTGTTCCGGTGCCGATATACGCCGAAATCGGGACTGAATATTTGAAATCGGAAGTGAAACCGAAAATTTCGATTCTTACTCGAATTTTTGCCCCTCCTTAGTGCTACCGAACAAGGACGACGTCGTAGATCTGGAGCAACTGATGCTGACCAAGTGGTGCCTGCTCGCTGGAGAACGCCCTGTCGAGGTGGTTGCCGCTCTGTCTTCACCAGAGCAAGGACCCTAAACAAGAAAAGAACAAACCACCTTTATTTGAAACCAGAAGACAAAAGGAAATAACTCCTGACCGGCCAACGGCGGGCCATGAGGTGGGAGGACGGGAAGAGGAGGAACTCTTCCCGTCGCCCCCCAGAGGAGGGAGTATTTTAATCGGCCCCCATTAAGTTCAATTCTAACATCATCCTTGCTTTCAAGAATTTTCATCCTTGCTTTCAAGAATTAAAGAGGCTGGACAATGAGGATGCTGGACACATTTGCGTGAGTCATTACACACAAACAACAAGACATGACAGCTTTATGCAGACACACATCCTACCAGATGCAGTGCACCAACGTCACACGGACCCGGCTTCCATAGTTCCACTTACAAGCTACACCGAATCAGCTTTGTACAAAGCACACTTTGCAACTCTGCTTTTCCACCTTAGTAGGAAAAATTTGTAATTTCACTTATCTGTAAAATTATCGTGCATTACTAGCGATTAGTATAGAATAACGAATTAGCATTAGATTTTCAGATTGTGTATATATACATACACTGCACGTCGAAGACAACTTAATGAAAGGAAATATCTCGATTCCCTCGACTTGCTTGGTGTTTTCTAGCACCTGCCTCTCTCTAATCCAACAATGTTGTATCAATCATTTTTTTTTCTAAGTAATCGTAGATATCATTTTCTAATGGAACGAAATACATGGTGCTGAATAGTATCGGACCTCTAAAGGCCTATTATATTTTAACAGGGGCTGAAAGGTCCATTAAAGCAATTTCTAAGACCCTAAAGGCTGCAATCCAGTAGACCTTAGAGCATTTTTAGCAGCTTCTTCAAATTTAGCTCTCTACTTTAACCAAAAAGTACATTTCTCTTTTTAACTTCAACTTTTTAAAAACACTCTAACAGCTTCTCTATTTTATTTATCTATTTTTTACTATTCTATTTAAATATTACTTTTTAAAGATTTCTTTATTCTTTCTCTAACATTTATATTTTTTAAATATTTATTTTTAAAGGTATGGGAGGAAGAAAAGAAAAAAAAAAAAAAAAAAGAGAGGGAGAGTGTGAGAGAAAAGAAAAAAAAAAAAAGATAGAAAAAAATAGATATTAATATTTAAAGATAGTGAAGTGAATAATGGTTCTCTAAAAATAGAGAACCACTGTTCACATGTTAAAATTTTTTATAATAGATAAGCTGTTACATGGTGTTTTTTGATTTTTTTTGTTAAATTGGTTCTCTATTTAACCAAAATGTTAGAATAGAGAACCTGTTAGGAATGCTTAAAGGTTACAAATCATCAGCTCTTGTTGCTCCTCTTCGTGCTTTGTTTCTTGCTTTCCCTAATTGGTCCATCTGTTGGATCCCCCCGTAAGTTGAATCAACAGGCTCATCTTCTTACTAAATGGGCAGCGGCGAATTGTTTCACCGGTTAACGTATCCCTAGACATTGTCTCCTGGGATGAACTTGTGCAAGCTCTAGTATTTCAACATCAATGAAATGATGTGTTTCTAGGAAAAAAAAAAAAAAAAAAATCTCCTGAGAAGAAATTGCACCAGTTAGTTAAGTATTTTTCATGTGAACTTTACATAGCGTTTAGTTATAAAATTTTAGTAAAATTTTGTTAAAATTTAATGTTAGTATTAAAAAAGAAGTGTATTAAAATTAATGAATGGGTAATAAAAGTAAAAATAAAATTTTAAAATATCTTTGATAAAACTAAATTTTAGTAACTAAACGCTGTGTTACACTTGGGCCCTTCTTCTGTGAGTCAAAAGTCTCACATTTTTTTTTCATAAAAAAAAAAAAAGTCCAACATTTTTTTCGCCTTTTTGACCGAGCTGATCATGACCAGACAAAGCACGCCAATGGACCTAATCGGTGAACATCTTTTTTAGTCACTCCTCCAACTAACGCGGATTCTTTACTCAATTGCCTAGCTAAAGAAATGAGGCTGCTGATCATTACAATTTTCTGCTTTCTGATCTTTCTGTAAAGCTTTCCCTTTTGCTTTCCCATGGCATATATATCAGAAGGAAAAAGAATGGGCTGTGTTATTAATTTCCATGATCGTGGTCTTTTCATTACACTACCCTCATTTTTTAAAAGTTGAATGAAGTTAGTCTTTTGCACGTGAGCCAGCACCGAAAGATATCGGTTTGCCTGCTTTCCCACAAGACTTTGGAAAAAACCTTTTCTTATTGCAAACTTAGCCCTATTTACCTTGAGTTCCAAGGAATGTTAGAATATAAATTGTGTTATCCTATATTGATTAGAAATGCGAGTTTTTTGTTATTTGAGTTCTATAAATATGTCCTTTACAAGTTCAATACACGATTGAAAAGTAAAAAAATTGTGGGTTATTCTACTCTCTAATTCACTATTAATCTTTTATATTTTTTTCAAAGAAATAAATTCCTACATAAGATCAATTGCATTTATAACATAAGATGACTGTTTTGTTTGATTATTATTAATAGTATCCGTGTGAACTCTAGATTTCAGTCTTTATATTATTCTTTGCCACTCAAATGTCCCTTTTTCTTTTTTTCGAACTTTTACATAGCATTTAAATTGTAAAATTTTAACAAAATTTTAATTTTATCAAACACATTTCAAAATTTTATTTATACTTTTATTACTCATTCATCAATTTCAATACACTGCTTTTATTAACACCAACATAAAATTTTACTAATATTTTATAACCCAACGCTACGTTAGACTTTAGACTTTATTCTTTAGGTTTTTGCGCCTCTGTCGACTTAAGATATGAATTGCCTTCATCCTTTGGGTTTCTCGCAGGACTCGGTGATCTAACCCTCGGCGAGTGCGAAAATCTTATCCATCTTCCAAGTAGCATTTTTCAGATGCCAAAACTGTGGAGTATTTCGATCGATGGTTGCCCGAACCTTAAAAAGGTTGGGAATGAATTGGAGTATAATGGAGAATGTTTGGCAAGTACATCTGAATCTCTGATGTGCCTCCATGGGTAAATAAGATTTCATCAGCTTGGATTTTTTTTTTTCATTGCCGTGGTTGCAGCTTCAATTGTTTTTTGATGACCATGGCGAATCTCTTGGTCATGGCTTAGGGAAATTCAGTTACACCTCTAGACAAAGTCATTGAATTTCCGAGAGATTACGATCAAACAGCGGTGCAATCACACTCGTTTGTTTGCAAGTTACATCACGATGCCTTCTATCAATAAGCATTATCATAGCTCAACGGCAAGAAATTCTCCCGTTGATTCCAATTAATTACTTCTCTTTTTCCAGGAAGTTGCCAGGATCAAGTACAATTGCTCATAGTACAAGGTCCTATTTCTATCTCTCGATCTTCAAATTATGTTATGCAATTAGGTTAAAAAATTACAAAAAATTTTAATTCAAATAAATAAGTCACCAGAATATACAAAACAATTCCCACTTGCTAAATCTTTTTTAACAAAAGTGCACTTGACACGTTTGAATCTTTATTTAAATATTCTCTTATTACAAACTCAGAACGATTCACTTTGAGTTTAAAAGGATGTTAGAGTATAAATTATGTTAGTCCTATATTGATTAAAAATGGGAATTTTTTTTATGATTTAGGTACTATAAATAGTCCATTCTGTATACAAGTTCAGTACACAATTGATAAGTAAAAATTGTGGGTTCTTCTGCTACTTCAATTTTAATCTTTTATAAATTTTTTACAGAAATAAATTCCTATTCATAACATGAGTTACTCTTTTATATGTTATAGGCATTGCCAGCGAAGCCCACTAGCGGCTTCGATGCATTAACCTCTTTCAATATTATATATGCCTATATCAAAAAATAAATAAATATATTATACGCCTATGGGCTATGGGGGCCTTTCCCTTGAATTTCCACGAGACTTTGTACACCATCAGTCATATCCGACAGCGCACCACCCACCCTCGAGTGTCAGCCTACCACACAGTCTCCACACAACTTTCCATCCACGCTGACGACGCTCTCGATTTTAGCCTTTTTTTTAACTCCGCTCAACGGCTAGAATTTCTCCAGGGAGTTTTATTATGCAAATTGCTCGTCTTCTTCCAGGAAATTGCCAACACCAAGCACTCGCTTATCCTTCTTGCACTCTCTTCTGCCTTTGACGAACACCATATCGACTTCTCCATATATTCAACTTTAAAGGAGAGTTGCCGTTACTCCATCTATCTCTAAGAAGTAGTAATCAAGCTCGCCTCGCCTTCAGGCATTCACCTCCACAATGACTTCCTCCTCCTTGGATGTCCAAAGACCCTCTTCTTCTTTCTCCCCTTCTTTAGTACCCCACGCTGGACTTATGATGTATTCTTGAGCTTTAGAGGGGAAGATGTCCGAAACACTTTTGTTGATCGTCTGGACAACGCTTTGCGTCGAAGAGGGATCAAGGTCTACATTGACGTAATGTTGAGAAAGGGAGATGATATTTCGCCTACGCTTCTTAAAGCCATTGAAGAGTCGAAAATTTCGATCATCCTACTCTCAAAAAACTATGCCTCATCCACATGGTGCTTGGAGGAGTTGACAAAGATTCTTGAGTGCATGGAAACAAAGCAACAGATGGTTCTATCGGTGTTTTATCAAGTAGATCGATCAGAAGTACGGAAGCAAACAATGACTTTTAAAAAACCATTGGCCGATCTCGAGAAGAGATTCAAAAATGACATCATGAAGGTGCGGAGGTGGAGGGAAGCCCTAACAATAGTAGCCAATTTGTCTGGGTTCCACTTAGGGGTGTGCACCGAAAATTTCGGATTTGGAAGGCTCTATCCGAATCCGGTCCGAATTGCCCTAATATCCGGATCAGTCGGTATATTCGGATTCGAATTGGATTTCGGGTTGGGTTCGGAATTGGGCCGAATTTGAAATGGGCCTACGTATTGGGCTTTTTTTGGGCAAATATTTAAATGGGCTATTTTCCGAGTTGGGCCAGAAATGTTGAATTTAAGGTCATTTTAAGCTCTGTTACTAGCGTTTTAGGCCCTGTAAAACTATAATGGGCTTCTTCTTTTTTGTGCAAATGCCTATAACATATAATATTTAATCCTTATTTAGTTTGGACCCATTTCATTATCCATATACGGTAAAAGATTAAAATTGCATATTATTGCTCTGTTTTTTTGCAGATTGCTAAAAATGATAAATTGTAGCCTTATTCCCTAAAAAAATTCATTCGAATATAAGTATATAGAACTAAATTACCCCATTCGAATATACTATATACGTATATAATTAATAACTACTAAGTAACTATAGATCACATGTTAATCGAATCAAACATTAACATACAAGGTCTTAAGAAATAACAAAATATAAAAAATAAAAACAAAATTAATACTACTTAACAGAAATAACAAAACATAAAAAATAAAAACAAAATTAACACTAAATCACTTTCTAGTCTATGCAAACTAATAAATGAAACAAACTACATTAAACAACTCCATTAGAATATATGAAAATTGAAAAGCTTCAGTAAGCAAAATGTACTTCCAATTACTGAAAAAAAAAAAAAAAATTCCTATTGCTTTCCATCCTATAGACAATGAATTACTGTTAGAACCTAAAAGTTAGAAGTAAGATAAAAAGATAAACAAATAAGTGGAACATTAGAATTTAGAAGTAAGATATTACTCACAATCACGTACCGTCCAAAATCCAACTCATTCAAGATTCGTCCAACAAGATACGCATAGGATCAGCTTCTAATTCTATATAAAAAGATGGAAACAACATTAATTAAACAAAAAGATGAACCAAAACAGTAAATGAATTGAGTTTCAAAGAACATTATTACCTGAATCTAGTCTAGTCTAAAGCTTTCAAAATCCTCAACCGTTTCTAAGACTCGTTGGGCAGGGCTAATGGGTGTTGACCTTAGCCAATTTTGAGCACATATGAGAGCCTCAACTATTTTTGAAGCTAATGAGCTCCGATAGGGATCCAGAACGCGCCCTCCAGTGCTGAATGCAGACTCAGAAGCAACGGTAGTGATGGAATAGCTAGCACATCTCGTGCAATTCGAGCAATAACCGGAAATTTGGTGGAGTTAACCTTCCACCAAGTTAAAATATTAAACTCTGAACTAGGTGACTCCAAATTCTATTCTATTCTTGCAATCTAACAAATTCCTGGAATGCCAGAATCGATGGAATTTTTGGTTCTGATGTGACTTTTTTTGACATATTTTTTCCTAATGAGCCAAAAAATATTTGTTGGACTAAATTTTTTGGAAGATTTTTAGTTATTCATCCAAATTAACAATAAATTTAAACATTCAACCAAAATCTAGATTCTAAAATAAAAATTCAAGCAAATGTTATCTTTATTTGAGCCCTATTTTTTTTTTTTTTTACACATATAAATTAATAATAAATGTTTCATCCAAAATCTAATCATCAATCAAGTTCATATGTTATACTTTTTTGGAACTTCCGAAATTCTTGTTCCGGTGCCGACTCGGGACAATAAAATCGGAAGTGAAACCGAAAATTTCGATTCTTACTCGAATTTTTGCCCCTCCTTAGTGCTACCGAACAAGGACGACGTCGTAGATCTGGAGCAACTGATGCTGACCAAGTGGTGCCTGCTCGCTGGAGAACGCCCTGTCGAGGTGGTTGCCGCTCTGTCTTCACCAGAGCAAGGACCCTAAACAAGAAAAGAACAAACCACCTTTATTTGAAACCAGAAGACAAAAGGAAATAACTCCTGACCGGCCAACGGCGGGCCATGAGGTGGGAGGACGGGAAGAGGAGGAACTCTTCCCGTCGCCCCCCAGAGGAGGGAGTATTTTAATCGGCCCCCATTAAGTTCAATTCTAACATCATCCTTGCTTTCAAGAATTTTCATCCTTGCTTTCAAGAATTAAAGAGGCTGGACAATGAGGATGCTGGACACATTTGCGTGAGTCATTACACACAAACAACAAGACATGACAGCTTTATGCAGACACACATCCTACCAGATGCAGTGCACCAACGTCACACGGACCCGGCTTCCATAGTTCCACTTACAAGCTACACCGAATCAGCTTTGTACAAAGCACACTTTGCAACTCTGCTTTTCCACCTTAGTAGGAAAAATTTGTAATTTCACTAATCTGTAAAATTATCATTACTCGATTAGTATAGAATAACGAATTAGCATTAATTTTCAGGATATATACATACACTGCACGTCGAAGACAATCTCTTCCTCGACTTGCTAGCACCTGCCTCCTCTAATCCAACAATGTGTATCCATTCTAAGTAATCGTATATCATTCAATGGAACGAAATACATATAGTATCTGGGGGCTGAAAGGTCCATTAAAGCAATTTCTAAGACCCTAAAGGCTGCAATCCAGTAGACCTTAGAGCATTTTTAGCAGCTTCTTCAAATTTAGCTCTCTACTTTAACCAAAAAGATACTTCTCTATTTTAACTATCACTCCCAACACTTCATTTTAACTATCTATTTTTACTATTCTATTTAAATATTATTTTTAAAGGTTCTTTCTCTAACATTTATATTTTAAATATTTATTTTTAAGGTATGGGAGGAAGAAAGAAAAAAAGAAAAAAAGAGAGAGAGTGTGAGAAGAAAAGAAAAAATAAAATAGAAAAATAGATATTAATATTTAAAGATAGTGAAGTGAATAATGGTTCTCTAAAAATAGAGAACCACTGTTCAACTGTTACATGATTTTTTTGCATTGTTAGAATAGTTTAGCCAAATCATCAGCTCTTGTTGCTCCTCTTCGTGCTTTGTTTCTTGCTTTCCCTAATTGGTCCATCTGTTGGATCCCCCCGTAAGTTGAATCAACAGGCTCATCTTCTTACTAAATGGGCAGCGGCGAATTGTTTCACCGGTTAACGTATCCCTAGACATTGTCTCCTGGGATGAACTTGTGCAAGCTCTAGTATTTCAACATCAATGAAATGATGTGTTTCTAGGAAAAAAAAAAAAAAAAAATCTCCTGAGAAGAAATTGCACCAGTTAGTTAAGTATTTTTCATGTGAACTTTACATAGCGTTTAGTTATAAAATTTTAGTAAAATTTGTTAAAATTTAATTAGTATTAAAAAAGAAGTGTATTAAAATTAATGGTGGGTAATAAAAGTAAAAATAAAATTTTAAAATATCTTTGATAAAACTAAATTTTAGTAACTAAACGCTGTGTTACACTTGGGCCCTTCTTCTGTGAGTCAAAAGTCTCACATTTTTTTTTCATAAAAAAAAAAAAAGTCCAACATTTTTTTCGCCTTTTTGACCGAGCTGATCATGACCAGACAAAGCACGCCAATGGACCTAATCGGTGAACATCTTTTTTAGTCACTCCTCCAACTAACGCGGATTCTTTACTCAATTGCCTAGCTAAAGAAATGAGGCTGCTGATCATTACAATTTTCTGCTTTCTGATCTTTCTGTAAAGCTTTCCCTTTTGCTTTCCCATGGCATATATATCAGAAGGAAAAAGAATGGGCTGTGTTATTAATTTCCATGATCGTGGTCTTTTCATTACACTACCCTCATTTTTTAAAAGTTGAATGAAGTTAGTCTTTTGCACGTGAGCCAGCACCGAAAGATATCGGTTTGCCTGCTTTCCCACAAGACTTTGGAAAAAACCTTTTCTTATTGCAAACTTAGCCCTATTTACCTTGAGTTCCAAGGAATGTTAGAATATAAATTGTGTTATCCTATATTGATTAGAAATGCGAGTTTTTTGTTATTTGAGTTCTATAAATATGTCCTTTACAAGTTCAATACACGATTGAAAAGTAAAAAAATTGTGGGTTATTCTACTCTCTAATTCACTATTAATCTTTTATATTTTTTTCAAAGAAATAAATTCCTACATAAGATCAATTGCATTTATAACATAAGATGACTGTTTTGTTTGATTATTATTAATAGTATCCGTGTGAACTCTAGATTTCAGTCTTTATATTATTCTTTGCCACTCAAATGTCCCTTTTTCTTTTTTTCGAACTTTTACATAGCATTTAAATTGTAAATTTTAACAAAATTTTAATTTTATCAAACACATTTCAAAATTTTATTTATACTTTTATTACTCATTCATCAATTTCAATACACTGCTTTTATTAACACCAACATAAAATTTTACTAATATTTTATAACCCAACGCTACGTTAGACTTTAGACTTTATTCTTTAGGTTTTTGCGCCTCTGTCGACTTAAGATATGAATTGCCTTCATCCTTTGGGTTTCTCGCAGGACTCGGTGATCTAACCCTCGGCGAGTGCGAAAATCTTATCCATCTTCCAAGTAGCATTTTTCAGATGCCAAAACTGTGGAGTATTTCGATCGATGGTTGCCCGAACCTTAAAAAGGTTGGGAATGAATTGGAGTATAATGGAGAATGTTTGGCAAGTACATCTGAATCTCTGATGTGCCTCCATGGGTAAATAAGATTTCATCAGCTTGGATTTTTTTTTTTCATTGCCGTGGTTGCAGCTTCAATTGTTTTTTGATGACCATGGCGAATCTCTTGGTCATGGCTTAGGGAAATTCAGTTACACCTCTAGACAAAGTCATTGAATTTCCGAGAGATTACGATCAAACAGCGGTGCAATCACACTCGTTTGTTTGCAAGTTACATCACGATGCCTTCTATCAATAAGCATTATCATAGCTCAACGGCAAGAAATTCTCCCGTTGATTCCAATTAATTACTTCTCTTTTTCCAGGAAGTTGCCAGGATCAAGTACAATTGCTCATAGTACAAGGTCCTATTTCTATCTCTCGATCTTCAAATTATGTTATGCAATTAGGTTAAAAAATTACAAAAAATTTTAATTCAAATAAATAAGTCACCAGAATATACAAAACAATTCCCACTTGCTAAATCTTTTTTAACAAAAGTGCACTTGACACGTTTGAATCTTTATTTAAATATTCTCTTATTACAAACTCAGAACGATTCACTTTGAGTTTAAAAGGATGTTAGAGTATAAATTATGTTAGTCCTATATTGATTAAAAATGGGAATTTTTTTTATGATTTAGGTACTATAAATAGTCCATTCTGTATACAAGTTCAGTACACAATTGATAAGTAAAAATTGTGGGTTCTTCTGCTACTTCAATTTTAATCTTTTATAAATTTTTTACAGAAATAAATTCCTATTCATAACATGAGTTACTCTTTTATATGTTATAGGCATTGCCAGCGAAGCCCACTAGCGGCTTCGATGCATTAACCTCTTTCAATATTATATATGCCTATATCAAAAAATAAATAAATATATTATACGCCTATGGGCTATGGGGGCCTTTCCCTTGAATTTCCACGAGACTTTGTACACCATCAGTCATATCCGACAGCGCACCACCCACCCTCGAGTGTCAGCCTACCACACAGTCTCCACACAACTTTCCATCCACGCTGACGACGCTCTCGATTTTAGCCTTTTTTTTAACTCCGCTCAACGGCTAGAATTTCTCCAGGGAGTTTTATTATGCAAATTGCTCGTCTTCTTCCAGGAAATTGCCAACACCAAGCACTCGCTTATCCTTCTTGCACTCTCTTCTGCCTTTGACGAACACCATATCGACTTCTCCATATATTCAACTTTAAAGGAGAGTTGCCGTTACTCCATCTATCTCTAAGAAGTAGTAATCAAGCTCGCCTCGCCTTCAGGCATTCACCTCCACAATGACTTCCTCCTCCTTGGATGTCCAAAGACCCTCTTCTTCTTTCTCCCCTTCTTTAGTACCCCACGCTGGACTTATGATGTATTCTTGAGCTTTAGAGGGAAGATGTCCGAAACACTTTTGTTGATCGTCTGGACAACGCTTTGCGTCGAAGAGGGATCAAGGTCTACATTGACGTAATGTTGAGAAAGGGAGATGATATTTCGCCTACGCTTCTTAAAGCCATTGAAGAGTCGAAAATTTCGATCATCCTACTCTCAAAAAACTATGCCTCATCCACATGGTGCTTGGAGGAGTTGACAAAGATTCTTGAGTGCATGGAAACAAAGCAACAGATGGTTCTATCGGTGTTTTATCAAGTAGATCGATCAGAAGTACGGAAGCAAACAATGACTTTTAAAAAACCATTGGCCGATCTCGAGAAGAGATTCAAAAATGACATCATGAAGGTGCGGAGGTGGAGGGAAGCCCTAACAATAGTAGCCAATTTGTCTGGGTTCCACTTAGGGGTGTGCACCGAAAATTTCGGATTTGGAAGGCTCTATCCGAATCCGGTCCGAATTGCCCTAATATCCGGATCAGTCGGTATATTCGGATTCGAATTGGATTTCGGGTTGGGTTCGGAATTGGGCCGAATTTGAAATGGGCCTACGTATTGGGCTTTTTTTGGGCAAATATTTAAATGGGCTATTTTCCGAGTTGGGCCAGAAATGTTGAATTTAAGGTCATTTTAAGCTCTGTTACTAGCGTTTTAAGCCCTGTAAAACTATAATGGGCTTCTTCTTTTTTGTGCAAATGCCTATAACATATAATATTTAATCCTTATTTAGTTTGGACCCATTTCATTATCCATATACGGTAAAAGATTAAAATTGCATATTATTGCTCTGTTTTTTTGCAGATTGCTAAAAATGATAAATTGTAGCCTTATTCCCTAAAAAAATTCATTCGAATATAAGTATATAGAACTAAATTACCCCATTCGAATATACTATATACGTATATAATTAATAACTACTAACTAAGTAACTATAGATCACATGTTAATCGAATCAAACATTAACATACAACTTAACAGAAATTACACTACTTAAATAACAAACATAAAAAATAAAAACAAAATTAACACTAAATCACTTTCTAGTCTATGCAAACTAATAAATGAAACAAACTACATTAAACAACTCCATTAGAATATATGAAAATTGAAAAGCTTCAGTAAGCAAAATGTACTTCCAATTACTGAAAAAAAAAAAAAAAAATTCCTATTGCTTTCCATCCTATAGACAATGAATTACTGTTAGAACCTAAAAGTTAGAAGTAAGATAAAAAGATAAACAAATAAGTGGAACATTAGAATTTAGAAGTAAGATATTACTCACAATCACGTAATGTCCAAAATCCAACTCATTCAAGATTCATCCAAAAGATACGCATAGGATCAGCTTCCAATTCTATATAAAAAATGAAAACAACATTAATTACACAAAAAGAAGAACCAAAACAATAAATGAATTGAATTTCAGAGAACATTATTACCTGAGTCTAGTCTAAAGCTTTCAAAGTCCTCAACCGTTTCTAAGACACGTTGGGCAGGGCTAATGGGTGTTGACCTTAGCCAATTCTGAGCACATATGAGAGCCTCAACTATTTTTGGAGCCAATGAGCTCCGATAGGGATCCAGAACGCGCCCTCCAGTGCTGAATGCGGACTCAGAAGCAACGGTAGTGATGAGAATAGCTAGCACATCTCGTGCAATTCGAGCAATAACTGGAAATTTGGTGGAGTTAACCTTCCACCAAGTTAAAATATCAAACACTGAACTAGGGGACTCCACATCCTCCAAGTAATAACGTTCCAACTCACTCTTGCAATCTAACAAATTCCTAGATGCCCGAGATTGATGGAATTCTTGCAAGATACACAACGGATTCGAACTTCCCCTTTCCCTCCCCATTGTGCTGCCACTGCTTTGAGAGTCATAGTCATAGTCATCACTAACTTTCACTGCCCATCCTAGGCCATCTGAAGATAATCCATCATTGTAGTGCCTATACAATCGCTCAACATCCACTTTCAAGATCTCAATAAATTTTTCCCCTTCCTCAACACCCATAACCTTCTTGAACCAAAATTCTAGGGTGACAATCTTGTAACGTGGATCAAGGATAGCAGCCACAAACAAGAGCCTATTGATCTTTTCAACATCCCCCCAATATTTTTCATACTTCAACTTCATTCTAAAAGCCATGGCACTCAACAAATCATCATGACTATCACAATATGCCATCAAGTGAGTATGAATGTAAGAGACTTCTTGAAAATGCAAATTAGAAGTGGCATACATTGAACCAGAAAGGCGCATCGTAACATCATAGAAAATTTGCAAAAATCTCACAAAAGTTCTAACTCTTTTCCAATCATCATCATCAGGAGCTCCCAATCCTCTCCTACCTGGCCCATTCTCATTCAAATAATTATATATTGCCCATCATCCTCCTGCAACAGCTCAAAGGCTCTCGATATTTTTCAGCAACATTCAACATGAGGTAAGTGAGTTCCATCTAGTTGGAACATCAAGGCACAAGAGATAAACCACACTGGATTCTTTTCTTCTCCACACAAGTTCTAAATTTTGCTAACCTAGCAGGAGAAGACTTCACATACTTTACCAAGTTTCGAACCTTAATGACAGACTCATTAAGTTCTTTCAACCCCTCATTGACAATTAGATTCAATATGTGTGCACTACACCTCATATGAATGAAATCATGGCCACAAATAGTTTGATCACTGCTCAAGGTTCTTTTCTTCAACCAATCAATGGCACTATCATTGGCAGTGCATTGTCAACAGTATAGTAAGAAATTTAGAGATTTCCCATTCAAGCATACACTCCTCTAATTCCCTCCCAATCGTTGCCCCTTTGTGATCTTGAATCTTACGAAATGCTAGGATTCTTTTGTGCATCTTCCAACTACTATCAATGAAATGTCCAGTAACACACATATAGTTGATATTTTGGATCGAAGTCCAGTATCAGTGGTTAAACAAACCCTCTGCCCTGAAGTCAAAAACATAGTCTTCAACTCCTCTTTCTCCCTTAGAAAGCTTCATAACATCCCTCATCACTGTATAGCGAGAAGGGCATAGGAAACCTAGGCTCAAGAGTCTTCACAAATTCCTTAAATCCAAGACCTACAATCAAGAAAGGCAATTCATCTACCACAACCATCTTAGCAAGGATGCCCTAATCTTTTTCTCACTGTACTTGGCAATGTAATATCTTTACTCTCCCCACTATTCTTAGACTCAAAGCTTAAATGAGATTGCCTCTTGTCCGTCTTCCCTTTGATATAAAGATACTTAGAACAACTATCTAGATGATTGAGCAAAGATGAAGTGCCTTGTAACTTAGAGTGACAATTAAAACTCTGTCCACAATAGTTACATGTACACTTCGGAGTTTACCACCACCAATCGGTAATCTTGTGAAATGATCTCATGCCTTAGATCTATTGGACTGCCTTCTAGGCAATGGTGGTCGCCCACCACTAGCTGGTTGAGTAGTAGAAGGCCCCTCTGCCTCTGCATCAAGCTCAATAACAGGATGTCAGGGGTGCTACCCGTTTCACGAGTACCGCTAGTAGGGGTACCCAAATCATCAAAGTTAATTTTTCCATGATATCTGTTAAATTATACAACCCAATTTAGCAACCAAATATACAGCAACTATAGTCTTATAATCAATCAAATCAAATAAACAAACTATACATTTTTTAGCAACTATAAACACACTCGGCATTCTAATTCATATAATAATATAATACACAACCAATTCATATATTCCAATTCATACATTCAATTATTCCATATACATTCCAATTCATATTTTTCAGCAACTAATTCATATTTTTCAGCAACCAATTCATAAAACCAATTCATATATTTCATAACCAAATATATATTTAATTTCATATTCAATTCATATATTTTCAGCAACCAATTCATATAATAGTATAATACAACAAGTCAACAACCAATTCATAAGCCAACACTCCAACAAAACCAATCTCCAATCTCCAACACAACAGAACCCAATAATCCAATTCATAAGCCCTGACCTCCAATCTCCATATAATTAATTTCATTCATATTTTATAAAATACTAAAATATACATTGAATCTGAGTCACTGACCTGAACAGCAATGCAAAACCAACACTCCAAATTATTTCTAATTTGCTGTCCAACTATAAGCAAATACAACAAAACTTATGAGATGAAGCTTGATCACTTAAATGACAGTTTTCTAGATGATAATGCAGAAACCAAGTCCATATCTCCAACAAATCAAAATATTAAAATAACTGAAATAACAACCAAAACAAACGAGCACTAAAACAACTGAAATGATCATTTTTATTGTCCTATGATACTGTTACTTTAAGTAATTGCATAGGTTAAATAAATATAATAAAATTTAAGATCAAATACTAGGGATTGTTGACTGACCAATACTAATTCTCTCTGAGCCAGGCATTATAATTACCAAATCGAGACGGCATCATAACATGAGGTACTTCAGCTTTTTTACATGCTTGCATGATGCATCATAAATTCATAATCCACAAAAGGAGAAAAAGATGTCAAAGAAGATATTACTGAGTGCACGTGTCAAGTTAGAGTTGTCGTATTTCACAAACCCCCGATCTACCAATCGACAATCACAGATTCACAAGCAAGCCAAAGCCAAAGCACTTGCAATTTGCAATTTGCAAACTCTGCAGGAAGATAACATATGACTTATGAGAGTGTGAGAGAGAGAGAGACCGTGGGTGGCAGCTTAGGGTTCTTAGAGAGAAAGAGAGAGAGGATGCTTCGGTGCAAAGGATTCAGAGCAGCTCTGCCTCTGTATGGCGCAAGGCGACGGCGAGCAGTGGCAGCTTGGGGGGGACTGGCGGCGGCAACGGCAAATGGCAGCTTAGGGTTAGGTTTTGTTTTTGCGAAGGGGGAGAATGGGAGTGATTTTCGTGAAGTTCAAATGGGGGGGAGCTGAAATTCGTGAAGTTCAAAGGGGGGAGGGGATTTCAGTGAAACACGCGTTTCACTAAAGGGGAGGTGAAACGCGCGTTTCATTGTTTGCGCCTATTCTGGTCGGGTCGGACAGAATCGGATTCATATCTGGGTATCCGACTTCGACCCGATTATATGTTTTTTTTTGCTTGTATTATCCAACTCCGACTCCGACTCCGGATCTGACTCCACCTAATCCGGTCGGGTCAGACTCGGATCGGATAAAAAATGCACAGCCCTAGTTCCACTGAAAGAAAGAAAGGTGTTTCTAACATCTTGTTCCTCCATTAAAATTGATTTTTGTTTCTTTGTACCACTAGTTTAGGAAATTATGTATCATGAATTGGTAAAGAGACTGATACGTACGACTCTTTTCGAGTTGGATTTCATGAAGATCACGCTTAAATCAACACCTTTTAATTGACGGTTTAAAGATAGCAGCAACACGCTGATTTCTTTATGAAGTTCATGGACAACAGAAGAATTTACTTTGGATTTTCGAATAATCAATGCAAATTGCTCATCATGAAAATATTTGAAAGAAAAAAAACCTATAAAGCTAGACGGACGTAGAAAAAGTTTGTTTCCTTTTTGGTGAGTGCAATAACTACCCATCAATCAAAAATTATAATTCTAGCAAGCAAGCATTTAACTATGAAAAACTTCACAAAATTTGATTTTGTCATACTTACCTCATTTTCTTATTAGGGAACAAACAAAGTGGAAGGCATAGTACTAGAGTTGCCAGAAGCGGACTTTATACACTTAAGTTCAGAAGTCTTCATGAAGATGACAATGCTCATACTGTTAATTATAAATCGTAATGCATGCTTTTCTGAAGTACCAAATTTTCTATCAAATAAGTTAAGAGTGCTTGATTGGCCGGAATGTCCTTTGCAATATCTACCGTCTAATTTTCGTGGAGAGGAACTTCTTGTACTTAATATGCGTCACATCCTCATCAAAGAATTTAAGGCGAGATCTTTTGAGGTAAAATTTTACTTCCAATATTTCCCGCTTTGAACTATATATGCTTTAATTCAGGCTAAGTTCTTAATTTCTATTCTTCCTCTCTTTTTTTTTCTTTTTTTTTTTCTCTTGACATCTATGGATTTCGCGGAATGTAAATTCCTGCAAGAAATCCCAGATCTTTCAAGTAACAAAAATCTGACACATTTGAGACTTGATAGATGCATAAATTTGGTTGAGGTTCATCATTCTGTTGGATTCCTTCAGAAGCTTCTACTTTTGTCGCTTTCAGACTGTTCTAATCTTTCCTCTTTTGCCAGACGCCTCGAGTTGCCATCCTTGTCGGAACTTGAACTCAGTGGTTGCCTAAGCCTCGAGTACTTTCCTGAAATCGGGTGCGAAATGCAAAATTTAGGGTTGATTGAGTTAGAATGCAATGGCACATATGAATTGCCTTCATCCTTTGGGCTTCTCACAGGACTCAAAAATTTAATAGTAGTCAAGTGCGAAAATCTTATCCATCTCCCAAGTAGCAATTTTTCAGATGCCAAATACAGCGAGGATTTTGAACACTAGTTGTCGGAACCTTAAAAAGATTGGAAATGCATAGGAGTATAATGGAGAATGTTCCGCAAGTACATCTGGTGTGCCTACATGGGAAAATAAGATATCATTAACTGCAAAATCAACACTCCCGTTGCGGTGCATGGATTTAAAGTTTGTTCAGTGTAGCAAATCTCGTTCAGATCAGTTGGTGGAATTCAGTTACACCTTCAGATTTTTGGATTTAAATCTATCAGGAATTGATATAGTTAGGCTTCATGCAAGCATCAAAAGATGGGATGGATTGAGGAGACTTCAGTTGCAATTTTGCGAGCATCTTCAAGAAATTGTAGAACTTCTACCAAACATTAAAGAGGTATATGCTGGAGGATGCAAGTCATTGGAAAGTTTTCCGGAAGTAGTAAAAAGATTTCAATTCAGTACAAGCGACTGTCAAAAGCTAAACTGGATAGACTTGTCCGGATGCGAAAAAATGCATTTGAATATAGAGAATCATGTGCCAAACCAGATGCTTATCAGGTCTTCTCTCTCTCTCTCTCTCGCTCTCATGTTTGCATTAGTGTGTACCTTGACTTATAGATAATATTTCGAAAAATTGATGATATAATCGCTTAACAGAGTTGCTACGACCATTCATGGGGCATCGCATTTCCAGGAAATAGGATTCCAGACTGCTTCAGCCTCTATGATCAGGAGGATAAAAACCCAAATTCATATAAAATACAAATGGAAAGGACGGATGCGGCTAAGATCAAGGGCATTGTGCTATGTGTTGTCATTCCAACCTTTTCTCACACGTCTATCTTCGACATCAAGGGTAAAGTGTCGGTTCATCGAGAAAGACGATTTTATAAAGAAGGGTATTAGAATTTACACAATGTATGAAAGGTGGGTCTAACTCAACTCCAAAAGACGCCTTGAGTAGTGAAGGATACCACAACCTTATAAGGAGCACATTGACTAGTTTCTCTAGCAATGTGGGACTTCCAACACGCCCCCTCACGTGTGGCGGGAATACATCCAAGCCAACACGTGGAAACGGGTGAAACGGTGGACCACAAACTAGGAACCTACTCTGATATCATATTAGAATTTACACAATGTGTGAAAGGTGGGTCTAACTCAACTCCAAAAGACGCCTTGAGTAGTGAAGGATACCACAACCTTATAAGGAGCACATTGACTAGTTTCTCTAGCAATGTGGGACTTCCAACAAAGGGGGCTCAGATCATGTATGGCTAAAGTACATGAAAGCTACGATATTAGAATTGGAATGACGAAGGCGAAGCCAGTGATTTACGGATTTCCGTACTTAGTTACATAGAGGGGAAGCCTGTGATCCTTAAAAAGTTTGGAGCCTATTTGATACGCAACACTGGAGTGTTGAATATTATCCAGGGATGTGCCGGACGCTCCATATCCATGGCGAATATATTGAAAATTGAGGAGGTAAGAGACTTTGAGGTTTTCGGTACCCAAAATTTTTATCCTAATTAAATAACTCTTTAAAATTTTCTCTCTTTTCATCAAATTATTACTTTTCACTCCAAATAAATATAAAAAATTAATTTCAATCATCTCTCTTTTCACTTTTCACCGATCCAATACCTAAAATTTCCAACACCCCAAAATTTTCACAGCCGAACACCACGTTTGTATCACAAAATTCTGATAAGATTTTAGAAAATTTGGGCATTGTGTGAAAATTAAGGGAGATTGAATTTAATTTGCAGTATGTTTGGTTGAATTAATTTAGTTTTTACTAGAGTTAGTGAGAAAGTGAAAAAAGTGATTTAATTAAATATTTTATATTTTTTTTAATCTAAAATTTATAAGAGTTTATAAAAAAGATAAAATTTAGGGGTAAAATCATAGTTAGCCTCATAAATATGAGCAAAAATCAAATTGGTACCCTTAATTATCAATTCGGCGATTTGAGACCTATAACTTTTGAAAATCATCAATTCTAGCCCCTCGATCTAAATTAGCGTTAAATCCGACGAAAAATCATGCAAAATGTCCAAAATGCTCCTCCAAGACTAAATTTTAAAAAATAATAAAAATTTAAGAAATAAATTAAAAATAAATATTTTATTGAAATAGTGTTTCAATAGTTTTATTTAAAAAATATTACTTTTTAAAAAAATTTCATTTTTTTATTTTTAATGAATTTTTTTGGTAATTTAATCTTGGGGGCATTTTGGTCATTTTGCATGATTTTTGTTTGATTTAACGTCCAATTTAGACGTGGGGGCTAGAATTGATTATTTTCAAAAGTTATGGGTCTCAAATCGCCGAATTGATAATTAGGAGTACCGATTTATTTTTACTCATACTTATGAGGCTAACTATGACTTTACCTCTAAAATTTAATTCTGAGCATACAATACAAAATACAAGTACAAAGTAGCTATTAGCTTCTATTTCGCAGTCGTGTTGCTGCATGCTAGGGGCGGCGAGGGGTAGGAAGCTTAGACGGTTGCCTAAGCCCCCTCCCCAACAAGGTCCTATAAAAATTCTAATGAAAATATTTTAGAATCAATAATATAAAATGTATATGTAATTAACGGAAATTAAGACACATTATCCGCAGTTTGTTTGTTTTTGGTTTTTATAGGCCCGTCTGCAGTTTGTTAGTTTAGCATTTGTGTCTAAGTCTATATTTTTTCTCCCGTGGCAATCATGGAAACCTTATTCTCTGGTAAAGTTTAATTTCTCTCAGTATTATACTTCTCTCCAGGACGGAGTTAAGACCTGGCCCCCTGCCCCTCAAAAATTATTTAACAAGTTTTTCTTCCTTTTAGCAAATTTTTTTTTAATAATTTTCTTATATTTTTTTATATTTTAATCCCAGAATTTATTTTTGTGTAATCGTCCCCATTTAGTTCAATCCTTAACTTTATCTCTGCCTTTCTCTAATCCTACAATGTTGTATCAATCATATTTTTTTTTTTTATCTAAATAATGGTGGATTTCATTTTATTCGAAATACAAAGTTCTGAACACAATTGGATTTCTAAGGCTTGTTTGGAAATGAGTTGTGGTTGTGGTTTTGGTTTTGTTTTGGGTTCAAACTTTCAAATTTTAATATTTTAATATTGTTTAGTTGTAAGGATTTGTTTGATTATTTAAGATTTGGAATGATTTATATTTTAATTCAATTAAATAATATTAATTTATAGTTATTATGATATTCAAAAAATAAGAAAATAAAAAATGATTTTAAAAAACCAGAAAATATATATAATTCAAAAAATAAGTAGAAAATAATTTCATATATATAAAAAATTATAAAAATAGATAAAATATGAAACTAATAAAAAAAATCCACAAAAATTAAAAGATAGATAAAAATCGTGTCAAATTTATAAAATAAATAAAAATTGACAAATATAATAAAAAAACTATAAATTTGATTATTACAAAAAAAAAAACAGTTATGGCATTGTTTGGTCTCACGTTAGGTATTTGCACTAGTTACATATTCATATAAGTGTGTTTATGATAATAAGGTCATATTATGTAATTGAAATCATTATAACTGTGATAAAATTGTATCTTATCTCTAGACTTAGATAAAATATCTCTAGCCTTTTCGTCAACAACCCATAAAAGCATATTTCCTTGTTTTTTGTTTTTAATTCTTTCTTTTGGGCGATATACTCTACAAATGAAATTATGAAATATTAATGAATTGTTGACGTCATAAATGCCACATAAATGATTTTATTTGGTGAGATACTTAACCAGAAGGACAATTGTATATATCTTTTTTCTTTTCTTTCTTTCTTTTTTCTTTTTCATTTTGTGCAAATAATATATTGACAATTTTTAGAGAAAATAGAGAGATGTATGCTAAAAAAAAAAGGATAAAGCAAGAAAATATTAACATTCTTGGTAAAAAAAGGAAAAGAAAAATTAACAACATGTTACGAAAATTCCAAAACAAATAAGGTAATGTTAAGGTAATGTAAAATTTATTTATTTATAAAACTTGCACATTTTTATCTTGGGTATTTTAATTTTTATGGATATTTTTTATTAGTTTCATATTTTATCTATTTTTATAATTTTTGATATTTTGAAATCATTTTCTACTTATTTTTTGAATTATATATTTTCTTATTTTTTAAAATCATTTTTTTAATTTTTATTATAATAACTATAAATTAATATTATTTAATTTAATTAACATATAAATCATTCTAAATCTTAAACAACCAAACAAATCCTTACAATTAAACAATATTTAAATCTTAAAATTTGAAATTTAAAAGTTGAACCCAAAACCAAAACCAAACCACAACTACAACCCATTTCCAAACAATCCCCTACTTTTTATATTTAACACAGGACTGAAAGGTCAATTAAAATAATTTATAATGCCCTGCAGCCCCAACCCAAATGGCCACGCGGTGACACGGGCCTCACACAATCTGGCCGAAAGTCGTATAGACCCAACTCGGGTCCACAGACTTGGAAATGGTGGTAGCCACGATTCTCCGCAGGAGGATGTTCTAATTCAACTTCGCAGTTACATCTTAGGTATCAATTTGAACAGTAAAACAGAATAATTGGTTTTCACCTGCTTCTATAGAAAACCAAATGGAGTCACTGTTAAATTTTGCCTTTTTTTTTAATTTTTTCTTTTTTACTTTTGTCTAGTACTGTTCTATTGTTTTTTATTTTTTTAATGTTACTTTTAATCATTTTTTAAAAAATTTAATGTATCTTGTTAATTTCGTTTTAAAATTTTAAATTATAAGTCAATAGAAATAATATTGGGATTTTCACTAATCTCCCTAAGGTTACCCACATAATATCCAGTGGACTCCACTCTGCATCTTATAGTCGTACGTAAACTAGTGCGTTTCTTCTCCTGAAAAGAAAGTACACCAGTAATTAGTTAAGTATTTCCCACGTGAACTTTAAACTTGGTTTCTTTTTTTGTGAGTCAAAAGTTCCACATTTTCTTCGCCTTTTTGACCCAGCTGATCATGATCAGACAAAGCACGCCAATGGACCAAATCAACTAACATCTTTTGTAGTCACTCCTCCAACTAACGAGTATTTTTTACCCAATTACCCAGCTAAAGAAAATAAGGCTACTGATATCGGCTCCCTGCTTTCTCACAAGACTTTGGATTTGGAAAAAGGTGTACTCCCAGTTTATTCCAATTACTTGTCTTCTTCCAGGAAGTTGCCAAGATCAACTACTTGCTCATCTTTCTTTCTCTCTAAATCGTACGATTAGTCCACATCGACTTCTCCATATATTTAACTTTAAGGAGAGTCGTCCTGATCTAATTATCTCTAAGAAGTAGTAATCAAGCTCGCATTCACCACACAAAGAATTCTGTCATGGACGTCCAAAAGAGCCACTTCCTCTTTCACCCCTCCATGGACTTATCTGGATCACACTCTTGCGTCAAAGACGAATCAAGACCTACATAGACAATATGCTGAGAAAGGGAGACGATATTTCACCCTCCCTTCTCAAAGCCATAAAAAGAGTCCAAGATTTCGATCCTCGCCTCTCAAAAAACTATGCCTCATCCACATGGTGCTTAGAGGAGTTGATGAAGATTCTCAAGTATATGGAAACAAAGCAACAGATGGTTCTACCGGTGTTTTACCAGGTAGATCCATCAGAAGTATGAAAGCAAACAAAAAGTTTTATAAAACTATTGGCCGATCTCGAGAAGAGATTCAAAAATGACATCATGAAGGTGCGGAGGTGGAGGGAAGCCCTAACAAAAGTAGCCAATTTGTCCCGGTTCCATTGGAAGAAAGAAAGGTATTTCTAACATCTTGTTCCTCCATTAGAATTGATTTTTGTTTCTTTGTACCACTAGTTTAGGAAATTATGTATCATGAATTGGTAAAGAGATTGATACGTACGACTCTTTTCGAGTTGGATTTCATGAAAATCACGCTTAAATCAACACCTTTTAATTGACGGTTTAAAGATAGCAGCAACAAGCTGATTTCTTTATGAAGTTCAATGGACAACAGAAGAAATTAGTCCCAACCAAGACGAGAAAAAAAAACTATAACAACTCTTTTAGCCCGTTCACTTCTCGAATTTACTTAAGAGGGGGCGCATGTATTTTGTTAATAATTTCTACTCATAGCCTACCATTGCCATTAAATATCTTATTAAATCAATGTTATGCTTAATTTGTTTTGCCAGGAAGGAATCTGAATTCATCCATGAAATCGTTCAACGGGTTTCAAGATCAACAGTATGGCGTAAATGCTTATACGTTGCCAAGTGCCCAATTGGAATAGAGTCACGTGACCAGGACATTATTTCACTTTTGAGTATTCAAAGCCACGATGTGGTACACATGGTAGGGATCTTTGGAGTCGGTGGGATTGGTAAGACAACAGTTGCTAAAGCAGTCTACAACGTTGTTGCTTATCACTTCGACGGTAGTTGTTTTCTTGGAGACATTCAAACAATTTCTAAAAGATAGAATGGCATAGCTCATCTACAAAGAGACACTTCTGTCTGAGATTTTAGAGGATTCAACTTTAAAAGTTCGTAACGAGGATCAAGGAACTAGTGAGATAAAGAATAGACTTTGCTCCAACAAGGTTCTATTGATTCTTGATGATGTGGGCGAGTCGAAACAATTAGAAAAACTAATCGGAGCATGTGATTGGTTTGGTTTGGGAAGTAAAATAATCGTAACAACAAGAGATAAGCATTTACTCGCGGAGCATGGAGTTGAATTGCAGTACACGGCAAAGGAATTGGATCACAATGAAGCTTTTGAGCTCTTCAGTCAGCATGCCTTCCCTCGAGATAAACCTGATGATGATTTTGTGGAAGTCAGCAAAGATGTATTGTGGATGCCATGGGTCTCCCACTAGTGTCAACAATCTTGGGTTCAGATATATATGGGAGTGACATGCAACAATGGAAAAGTGCATTGGAAAGCTACAAAGAAATTCCTAATCACGATATCCGAGAGATGCTAAGAAGTTATGATAGAGCAAAGCAAATTTTTCTCGACATTACATGTTTCTTTATTGGAGCTGATGTAGATTATATCTATACAATATTGGACAATCATGGCTTCTTCTTCTTCGAGAAACTTATAAATAAGTGTCTCATAAGTGTTGTAGCCAAGACATTGAGAATGCAAGATTTGCTACGAGATATGGGTAGAGAAGTTGTTCGACAAGAATCAAACGAACCTAGTAAACGCAGCAGATCGTGGTTTTATCAAGACATTCAGCGTGTATTGGAAGATAATACGGTAAATCAATTTCTTGATTTTTTTTTTATAAGTTTGTTATTTTTAGGATCAGTGAAACATAGCTATTAGAAAATACTTACTATTTATATAAAAATGGCGGAGTGAGCATATATGAACTAAACTCAGCATGCCTATCTTTTATTTATTCTATTTTGAACAAAATCACGGTTCTATATAATAGGTATAATGTCTTTTTAATTTTTTCCTATGAAAATTAAGGATTCAGATGTGAATTCGGGAAAAAAATCCCGGATCTTTCAAGTAACAAAGATCTGACACATTTGAGACTTGATGGATGCATAAATTTGATTGAGGTTCATCATTTTGTTGGATTCCTTCAGAAGCTTCGAGTTTTGTCGGTTTTAGACTGCTCTAGGGCATGTTCGTTTTCATGTTTTTTTTAGGATTCGATGGTTTTGTGAATATTTAGGTGGTGTTAAAGTTGTATAAAAATGCGTGTAGAAGTTGTTGAAAGGAATTGTAATAAAGTGTTGTATAAAGACTGTATGTTATGATGTTTGGAAAATGTAGTCAAATCCCTACAAAAAATGATGAAAACGAACATGTCCCTAGTCTTTCCTCTTTTCCCAGACGCCTCGAGTTGCCATCCTTATGGCTACTTGGACTCAGTAGTTGCTTAAGCCTCGAGTACTTTCCTGAAATCGGGTGTGAAATGAAAATTTTAGATTCCATTGACTTAGAATCCAATGGCACATATGAATTGCCTTCATCCTTTGGGTTTCTCACAGGACTCGAACGTTTAACTCTTTACTAGTGCGAAAATTCTATCCGCCTCCCAAGTAGCATTTTTCAGATGCCAAATCTATGGAGTGTTTTGATCGATGATTGTCTGAACGTTAAAAAGATTGGGAATGAATTGGAGTATAATGGAGAATGTTCAGCAAGTACATCTGCTGTCCCTACATGGGAAAATAAGATTTCATCAGCTGCAAAATCAACACTCACATTGCAATTTATGGGTTTAAGTTTCGGTCAGTATAAAATTCAATTGGAAATGACGGATGCGGCTAAGATTAAAGGCATTGTGGTATGTGTTGTCATTCCACCATTTCATCGCCATGAAAACTCTCCCCCGGCTAAGCTCGACATCACGAGTAAAGGTTTCAAATGGGTTGATAAAGTAAGAGTATTTGATACGAGGGGTTCAGATCGTGTATGGCTAGAGTAATTGGAGCTACAACCTTGTGAGAAATACTGGGATCGGGAGGACGAAGATGATTTACGGATTTCCGTCTTTGTTTCTTACGCAAATGCATTGATCCTTAAAAAGTTTGGAGTCTATTGGGTACGCAACAATGAAGAGAGTGTTGAATATCATCCACGGATGCGCCCAGTCGATTTCTTAGGCGAAGAAATTGAAAATCGAGGAGGAAAGAGGCTTTGCATCCCAAAATTTTGAAAAGATTTTAGAAAATTTGGGCATTGTGTGAAAATGGAGAAAGATTGAATTTTGAGGAATGTTTGTTTGAATTTTAGGTTTTACTAGAGTTTGAGTTTGTGACAAAGTGAAAAAATGGTAATTTTAATTGAATATTTTGAATTTATTTTAATCTAAAATTTATTACACTTTCAATAAAAGATAAAATTTAATTCACACAACACAGAATACAAGTATATATATATAGGAGTTATTAGCTTCTATTTCGCAGTTGTGTTGCTGCATGCTAGGGGCGGCTTAAGGGGTAGGAAGCCTAGACGGTTGCCTAAGGCCCCCAACCCAACAAAGTCCCATAAAAATTATAATAAACTCAACAATTTGGGCAGTACATGAAAAATATTTAGAATCAATAATATAAAATGTATATGTAATTAACGGAAATTAAGACACATTATCTATGTTGACATTCTTTTCATTTTTTGAAAGTCAAATTATGCAGAACTACACCAATTATAGTTTTTTTTTTTTAAGTCAATAACTCCGATTGAATTTTTCCACTATTATATGTCTTATAGAGAATCAAAGCTGTAACGTGAGCCTTAATTGAAGAAAAAAAAATCAAGATCTTAACTAATTACTCCCTTATTATTTTGAGAAGCCACAATCAAAGCAACCATACAAAATTATCATGATTTATTTTATTTTTTTTCTCTTAAATCTCTATATCACATATCAAGACATTTGGAATTGGGATGAAAAGTTAGATATTTTAGATTCTTGTTCTACTATGAGAAAAAAAGGGACTTATTTTGTTCTACAATTTTGAGCATATATACATTAAAGCAGTATTTTATAACAATTAATATTTAACATTAGATTTATCATATTACTATATTATTTTAAAAATGCCTAAATTTAACTAACATAGAATTTGACAAACCAAAATTTTATCTCCTAAAATTTTGTCATTATTACAATTATTTCTCTCTTTTTATTTTTTCGATTTTTTTTTATTTTTTCATCAATTTTTTATTCTATCTCATTACTTTTTACCAACTCCTAAAATTTTACTAAAATTTTATTCCCAAACGCCATGTAAGATTAAGGGGGTGGCCGACCTGTTCAAGGGGACTGTCATAGGATTGGAGAAATGTATATTGCATAGAGGAAAAAAAGGGACCAAACTTAACCAGAGAAGAATCTTTTCCACGACTGCCACGGGAGAAACCTACCTGAAAGATAAAGATGAATTTATACACAAACTGCCACAAACTGCAGAAAGAAGACCCTGTACAGAAACAGAGCACCCAACAAAGAAAACACACCACATCTGGGGCATAGAAAATAGTACTTGTCTCTCTGAACCAACCCCGATCCTCCACACACTTCACAACTTCTTTGTGCCATCTGCCCACATAGCCGAAATAAGACAACCTTTTTAAAGACAGAACAAAGATCAAGATTTTTTTTTTTGTTTTTCCTTTCAATGCAAAATCTTTGACAGTTATTTTTTTTATTAGGGATAAATATGTAGTATATGTGAAAATTGAATTAGTCTTTATAATAACAAAAATATAAAATTAGTCTCTCTATTCCACTTTTGTTTACCGATGCTTCTTTATCAAGGATTGATTTTATATTTTTGTAAAATTGGAAGGACTAATTTTTTATTTTTGTTATCACTACCACTAATTCAATTTTTCCATATACCATTTTGTATTTATACCTTTTCATTAACGTAGTCCAAATATGTGCATACTATTCTTTTGCCAAACTCAATCCCTGCCACCACGAAAGGTGTAACTCCGGCTGCACAAACATAGATTTCTAGCGTTCAATTCAATATGGAACAAAAGAAACGTCTCTGTCACCATAAGATGCAGAATAAAATCCACTAAATTATGTGGGTAACTTTAGCGAATTATTAGAAATCCCAATATTATTTTGACCGTAGATCACAACAATGACGATTTTATTACCAGCGGCACCCACAACTATTTGCCAGGTGACCTCGACTCCCGTTGGACTTGTCACTGCCGAAACATCTTGAATCACTGCAGTCCCGGTCTTCAATCTTCGATTTCCAGTCGAACGGTGCAGCTTTTCTGTGAAATAAGGATGGGATGGGGTTTTGTGCTCTGGTTGCGAAGGGAGAGTGCTTTGAGGTTGGAGTCTGTGTGCAGAAGCGACAAAGAGACTGAAGAGCCCAAGGTTTCCATTGCCAAAGAGTGTGGAAGGCTGTCAGAGAGGCTGAGCCACAGGGTCTCAGACTCGGTGGAGAAGTGGATTGTCTAGACTTTGGACTCTGGACCGTCTAAATTGGGCTACGTTGGCTATATTTGGTCTGGATTACATTCGTGGGCGTCTCTTGGTCCACTTTTCCGATTATAAAAAGCCCAATGAATTCGGAAACAGTGTGAAAATTGAGATAGAGTAATGATGTTGTTAATCGGCCCAATGCTCTATGCTTTTCGTGAATTGTGAAAATTGGAAGTGTTTAGATTTCAAGCTTATGCCTCATGCCCTTCGGAGTCGGCCCAATGGTTAGTGATGGTGTAATAAAGGGGTCAGCTTTGTGCTTAGCAAAAAACACGAGGTTAGCTTTGGTGAGAGAGAGTCGCTAGTCGGATGGGGCATGCTTCTTCGTCGGGTGCTCTGTACAGTGTCTTCTGTCTGCAGTTGGTTAGCTTAGCATTTATGTCTAACATAGCGTTCGGCTTTTGAAAATTTTTGTAAATTTTTATTAAAAATTTAACACCAACACAAATTTCAATAGACACTTTAAAATTTTAATTTTACTTTTATTATCTATTTATCAATTTCAATACTATTTCTGTTTTAACATCAACACAATTTTATTAAAATTGTGAAACCAAAGGCGCTGTAAAATCTATATATTTTGTCTGGTAGCTGGATTTCTCTCGTGCCAGTCATGAAACTTTATTCTCTTGTTAAGTTTAATTTCTCTCTCTTTCTAAGTAACGGTGGAGTTCAATTCATAGAGGGAAATATAAGTGCTGAATACAGAGCCATCCATTAGTTGGTAACATTCAAATGGAGCACAAAGGCCCACTATAACATTTTCAAGGACCGAAGGGCCATAATCCAGAAGGCCTTAAAGCCCATAAACTTATAGACAGTAAGGGTACCAACACAATTTCTAAGACCCTAAAGGCTGCAATCCAGTAGGCCTTAAAGGTTACAAATCAGCTCTTGTTGCTCCTCTTGTTGTTTTGTTTCTTGCTTTCTCTAATTGGTCCATCCGTTGATCCCCCGTTAGTTGAATCAACAGGCCCTATCTTCTTGTTAAATGGGCAGCTGCGAATTGTTTCACTGGTTAACGTATCCCTTGACTTCATCTCCTGTTATGAACTTGTGTAAGCTCTAGTATTTCAACATCAATGAAATGATATGTTTCTAGGACAAAAAAAAAAAAAACTTCTCCTGGGAAGAAATTACACCAGTTAGTCAAATTAGGAGGCGCGTACGTACGACTCTTTTCGAGTTGGATTTCATGAAAATCACGCTTAAATCAACACCTTTTAACTGACGGTTTAAATATAGCAGCAACACGCTGATTTCTTTATGAAGTTTAATGGACAACAGAAGAATTTAGTCCCAACCAAGACGAGGAAAAAAAAAACTATAATAACTCTTTTAGCCCGTTCACTTCTCGAATTTGCTTAAGAGGGGGCGCACGTATTTTGTTAATAATTTCTACTCATAGCCTACCATTGCCATTAAGTATCTTTTTTTTAGGTTACGAGGGAAATCCGGGCACCCATTCACGTGCACCGAGTTTGGACGAACTTGCCCAGTATACGCACGAGTTGAATTTTATGCCACGACAAATTCCGAGCCGGGCAGCCTTCCTAAGCCGCGCATGCCAGTTAAATCCAGCTTTTCGCTGTGGGAGTAGTCCCAAAGAATTGTTTGCACCTGAGGAGATTCGAACTTGAGACCACAGGGGAAGCACACCCCTTAGCCCTAAGCTTTGACCACTCAAGCCAACCCCTTGGGGTTACCATTAAGTATCTTATTAAATCAATGTTATGCTTAATTTGTTTTGCCAGGAAGTAATCTGAATTTATCGACGAAATCGTTCAACGGGTTTCAAGATCAACAGTGTGGCGTGAATGCTTATACGTTGCCAAGTTTCCAATTGGATAGAGTCACGTGTCTGGGACATTATTTCACTTTTGAGTATTCAAAGCCACGATGTGGTACACATGGCAGGGATCTTTAGAGTCGATGGGATTGGTAAGACAATAGTTGCTAAAGCAGTCTACAACGCTGTTGCTTATCAATTCGACGGTAGTTGTTTTCTTGGAGACATTCAAACAATTTCTAAAAGAGAGAATGGCATTGCCCGTCTACAAAAGACACTTCTGTCTGAGGTTTTAGAGGATTCAACTTTAAAAGTTCATAACGAGGATCAAGGAATTAGTGAGATAAAGAACAAACTTTGCTTCAAAAAGGTTCTTTTAATTCTTGATGATGTGGGCGAGTCGAAACAATTAGAAAAACTAGTCGGAGTATGTGATTGGTTTGGTTTGGGAAGTAGAATAATTGTAACATAAGAGATAAGCATTTACTCAATGAGCATGGAGTTGATTTGCAGTACATGACACAGGAATTGGATCACAACGAAGCTTTTCAGCTCTTCAGTTGGCATGCCTTCCATCGAGACAAACCTGATGATAATTTTGTTGAAGTCACAGAAGATGTGATGGGTTATCCGAAGGGTCTTCCACTAGTATTAACAGTACTGGGTTCAGATCTGGCAGTGACATGCAGCAATGGAAAAGTGCATTGGAAAGCTACAAAGAAATTCTTAATCCCAATATCCAAGAGATACTTAAAATAAGTTATAACAGATTGGATAATCGTGCAAAGAAAATTTTCTTGGACATTGCATGTTTCTTCATAGGAGCTGATGTAGATCGTGTCATTAAGATATTGGACAATTGTCTCTTCTACATCAAGAAGCTTATAGATAAGTGTCTCATAAGTATTAAATTTGAGAGATTGAGGATGCACGATTTGCTACGAGATATGGGTAGAGAAGTTGTTCGACAAGAATTAGACAAACCTGGTGAACGAAGTAGATGGTGGTTTCATGAAGACATTCGGCATGTATTGGAAGATAATACGGTAAGTCGAATTCTTTATTTTATTTTTTTAATTTTGTTCTTTAATTTTAAGAGTGAAACCTAGCTAGTAGAAAATATTTACTATTTATATAAAAATGGTGAAGTGAGGATATATGAACTAAACTCATCATGCCTATCTTTTCTTTATTCTATTTTGGAAAAAAAAATATGGTTCTATATATATAACAAGTAAAATGTCTTTTTTAATTCTGTCCTATGAAAATTAGGAGATTCGGATGTGAAGTGGGGGAAAAAAGTACCTAAGTTTTGATGCTTGGAATGTGATTTCTTACCTTGGATTTTCGAGTAATCAATGCAAATTGCTCAGCTTGAAAATATTAGAAAGAAAAATAACCTATAAAGCTAGCTAGACGGACGTACGTAGTAAAAGTTTGTTTCCTTTCTGCTGAGTGCAATAATTACCCATCAATCAAAAATTATAATTCTAGCTAGCAAGCATTTCATTATGAAAAGCTTCATAAAATTTGATTTTGCTGGCATACTTATTGATTGTCTTATTAGGGAACAAACAAAGTCGAAGGCATAGTGATAGAGTTGCCAAAACCGGACTTGATACACTTGAGTTCAAAAGTCTTTAAGAAGATGACAAGGCTCAGACTGTTTATAAATCGTAATGCATGCTTTCCTGAAGGACCGAATTTTCTATCTAATGAGTTAAGAGTGCTCAATTGGCCGGAACTATCCTCTACAAGATCTACCATCGAATTTTCGTGGAGAGAAACTTGTTGAACTTAATATGAGTCACAGTCCCATCAAAGAATTTAAGGCGAGATCTTTTAAGGTATAAATTTTACTTCCAATATTTCCCTCTTTGAACTATATATGATTTAATTCAGTCTGGCCTAAGTTCTTTCTATGATCCTTTTTCTTTTCAGAACTTGACATGTATGAATTTCATGGAATGTAAATTCCTGCAAGAAATTCCGGATCTTTCAAGTAACAAAAATCTAACGCGTTTGAGACTTGATAGATGCATAAATTTGGTTGGGGTTCATCACTCTGTTGGATTCCTTGAGAAGCTTCAAATTTTGTCGCTTTTAGACTGCTCTAGCCTTTCCTCTTTTCCCATACGCCTCGAGTTGCCATCCTTGTTGGAACTTCAACTTAGTGGTTGCCTAAGCCTCAAGTACTTTCCTGAAATCGGGTGCGAAATGAAAAATTTAGAGTTAATTAAGTTAGAATGCAATGGCACATATGAATTGCCTTCATCCTTTGGGTTTCTCACAGGACTCAAAAAATTTAACGTTTCCGGGTGCAAAAATCTTGTCTCTCTTCCAAGTAGCATTTTTCAGATGCCAAATCTAGCGAGTATTTTGATCGTTGGTTGTCGGAAGGTTAAGAGATTGGAAATGAATTGGAGTATAATGGAGAATGTTCCGCAAGTGCATCTGCTGTGCCTACATGGGAAAATAAGATTTCATCAGCTGCAAAATCAACACCCCATTGTGGTGGATAGATTTAAAGTTTCTACAGTTTAGCAAATCTCGTTCAGATCAGTTGGTGGACACCTCCAGATTTTTGGATTTAAATCTATCAAGAAGTGATATAGCCAAGCTTCATGCAAGCATCAAAAGATTGGATGGATTGAGGAAACTTCATTTGCAATATTGCGAGAAGCTTCAAGAAATTTCAGAACTTCCACCAAACATAAAGCGGTATATGCTGGAGGATGCAATTCATTGGAAAGTTTTCCGGAAGTAGTAAAAAGATTTCAATTCAGTACAAGCGACTGTAAAAAGCTAGACTGGATTGACTTGTCCGGATGCCACAAAATGCATTTGAATATAGAGAATCATGTGCCAAAACCAGATTCTGATCAGGTCTCTCTCTCTCTCTCACTCATGCTCTCATGTTTGCATTAGTGTGTGCCTTGACTTATAGATGTACTATTTTCGAAAATTTGATGATATATTCTTTTAACAGAGTTGCTACGACCATTCATGGGGCATCGTATTTCCAGGAAATAAGATTCCAGACTGCTGCTTCAGCCTCTATGAGGAGGATAGAAATCGAAAATTCATATAAAATACAAGTGGAGAGGAAGGATGCGGCTAAGAGCAAGGGCATTGTAGTATGTACCGTCATTTCTGCCAATACAGGGCCCAAAATCGAAATTTTAGGTTTCGTCGCCCACCTTAGCAGTTGAGCTGCCGTTTTGTGATGGTGTTTCTTCATGGGAAAAGATTCAGTACAAAGAGTTATATTCAAAGATTATCAAAGGGACGGTCTAGATTCTATTTCTTAAATCTAATGGATAATATTTAGACACGTCATTCAATTAGACATGAGACAAAGATAACGGCTCGACTCGGCTTAACCAAGCAGTTCCGCACCACTTTTTTCCTTGCGTATTTCTCGTCTTCCCCAACACACTTTTCTTTTCTCTCTCCCGAACGGCTTCTTCTTCGCCATTTTTTCTCTTTCCAGCTGCTCAACATCACAATAAACAGGAAAGCTGCTCTGGTCTTCTTGCAAGGTTCTCTCTCTGTGTCCAGGAGATGATGGTTGTTTACACCCCTTCTCAGGTTTAGCTGATCTCATTGGAATGCGAGTTGGGAAATGGTTATGGGTTTTTTGGTTGTGACTCTTTGCCTTGACGCTGGTGGAATCTCTCCCCAAAAGTACTGAGCTTGATGACAACCTCACAGTTCCCTTGACTTCAATGTTACACTAGAAGAAAAGAACGGGACAACAATTTAGCCACTAAGCATTTGTATCCAGAGTAGCAGACTAGTTGCAATTGTGACGGTGTTCAGCTCTCATCCCGCAAAAACATATACTTTTTCCTCTAGAACCCTGCTCATCGATGTGGAAGTGGATGAAGTCATGTTCTATGTTTTATTTTAGATCAGTGGGTCGCTTTTTGAAATCTGCAGCAACCAAATAGGAAGAGAATATAGCAAATTCAAGGATAAGAGAATGGAAGGATAGAAGATAAAAGAAAATTCAAGGATAAAAGAGGGGAGGAAATCTGTCCGGCCAGGGGAGAAGAGCAACTGCAGGGATAAGAATGAAAAGGAGAAAAGAATGGGAAAGAAGCGGACTGGAAACTTTCACAGTTTCACGAAAGGGGGAAGGGGAAAAAAAAAAAAAAAACCAAAGAACGCAAGCTGAGCCAAATCGTCCCAAGCCGATCAGTACTCATTAAATAAGGTGTCTGAATCTTGTCCCTTCAATCTCAAAACATAAATCTACCGTGCCTTTTGGTTATGAGGTTATCTTTGAACAGATCTCTTTTCCACCTAATCTTTTTCCGTTTCTTCATTGCTTTTAATGATGAGTTTTTAAATTTTATTTTTTCTTTTCGTGGATTTCTTCTCCAATGGCACGTCTGACGGTTTGTGAATTTGTGATGGTGTTTCTTCATTGTCAAATTGTGAATCTGTGAAGGTTTTTTTCGCACGTCTGTAGCTAATCTATGATGGTTTTTTGCGAATATGTGAATTTTTGGTTTTCATTTTAGGTGTCGTTTGTTTCCCCAATATTTTGGGGCATAGAAATTTTCAGCAAAACAAACACTCCAATTTTTTAACTTTTACACATACATACTTTACCTTTCACAAGCCTCAATAAATTTCAATAAAGTAAAGATTCCTAAAATTTCGAGAATATATCTCTAAAATTTTGACAAACAAACGCCCCTAGTTTAACCGGCACCAGCAAAAGCCAATGCTGGTATCAAATCTGGACAATCGAGATTTACTGTGCCGGTGCTAATTTTAGCCAAACTAGCACCTACATCACAGTTACTCAGCCCTACAACGAAGTCTTATAATTTTTTTAATAAAAACAACAATTTTGGTAATATATGAAAAATATTTCAGAATCAATAATATAAAATGTATATGTAATGGAAATTAAGACACATGATCCATGTTGACACTCTTATCATTTTTTGAAAGCCAATTAGTCAGAATTACTCAAATTATACTTTTTTTAAGGCAATAGCTCCATTTGAATTTTTCCACAATTGTATGCCTTATAGATAATCAAAGCATTAACGTTAGCCTTAGTTGAAGAAAAAAAAATCAAGGTCTTAACTAATTACTCCCTTATCATTTTGAGAAGCCACAATCAAAGGAATCATACAAAACTATCATGATTTTTTTTCCCTTTAATATCAATACATTTGGGATTCGGATGAAAAGTTACATCTTTATTGTTTTATACACTGAAAAAAGCCTTATTTTAACAACAACTGCATTTTGATTTAGAAAAAAAAAAAGAAAAAAGATACGTAAAGCAACTATTTCAACCATATGTAAATTAAAGCAGAATTTTATATTTGTTGAAGCTATACCAAAAATAATTTAAAACCATTAATAAAGAATTATATTTAACATTAGATTTATTATATTACTATATTATTTTTAAAAATACCTAAATTTAGCTTTCCGTCTAAGGGCTCAAAGTATATTGAGTCAGCCCTGCTGTATGCAACTGCAGAGATGGACAGAACAGATAGATACAGAGAGGAATGTATATTACAATGAGGAAAGGAAGGGAGATCAAACTTAATCAGAGAAGAATCATTTCCATGACTGACACGGGAGAAACCGACTTGAAAGATAAATATAACTTCAGATGTGAAGGTGGGGGGGGGGGGAGTACCTAAGTTTTGATACTTGGAATGTGATTTCTTACCTTGGATTTTCGAGTAATCAATGCAAATTGCTCAGCTTGAAAATATTAGAAAGAAAATTAACCTATAAAGCTAGCTAGACGGACGTACGTAGTAAAAGTTTTGTTTCCTTTCTGCTGAGTGTAATACCCATCAATCAAAATTTATAATTCTAGCTAGCAAGCATTTCATTATGAAAAACTTCGTAAAATTTGATTTTGCTGGCATACTTATTGATTGTCTTATCAGGGAACAAACAAAGTCGAAGGTATAGTGATAGAGTTGCCAAAACCAGATTTGATACATTTGAGTTCAAAAGTCTTTAAGAAGATGACAAGGCTCAGATTGTTTATAAATCGTAATGCATGCTTTCCTGAAGGACCTAATTTTCTATCTAATGAATTAAGAGTGCTCAATTGGCCGAACTATCCTCTACAAGATCTACCATTGAATTTTCGTGGAGAGAAACTTGTTAAACTTAATATGAGTCACAGTTCCATCAAAGAATTTAAGGCGACATCTTTTAAGGTATACTCTTACTTCCAATATTTCCCTCTTTGAACTATATATGATTTAATTCAGGCTGGCCTACGTTCTTTCTATGATCTTTTTCTTTTCAGAACTTGACATGTATGAATTTCATGGAATGTAAATTCCTGCAAGAAATTCCGGATCTTTCGAGTAACAAAAATCTAAAGCGTTTGAGACTTGATAGATGCATAAATTTGTGTACAAGATAGTAGCAAGAGCAGAATATCATCCATGCTTGCGCTGTGATGCTCTCGATTACTATCGAGATCCATGACCTACAAAGAAATTGAAAATTGAGGGTATTTTCCATGAACTTTTATGCACATACATATAACATACATACTTTTATGAATCTGGATTCAATTATGTTGTATCAATCATTTTTTTTTTTCCAAGCAATGGTGGATTTCATTTTATAATGGAAGGAAATACATGATGTTGAACATAATCGACCTCTAAGGCCAATATATTTACAGGGTGCAGAAAGGTCCATACTGCAATTTCGAAGACGACCACGATTCAGTAGGCCTTGAAGGTTACAAACCATCGGGGCAAACTAAAATGGCCACACACACAAGCGGCAGGCCTCACACAATCTGCCCAAAAGTCATATAAACCCAACCCGGGTCCACACGCCAAGAAAACTGTAACCAGATTTCACAGACTCGGAAATGGCGGTAGCCACGATCTCCCAGACTTCTCCGCAGGAAGGCTTGATTCAACTAGTTCTAACTGCCTATGGTTTTGATTCTACTTCGTATAGTTTTAACTTTGTTTTCTTCAATTGGAGAAAAAAATGAGTTTATGTAATTTTGTATCTCAATTATATAGTGTAATTTAAAGAGAGATAAACACAATTGAACTTTATTTATAATTTATACTATTCAAAACTTTACATTGACAATAATATAAAGTTATATATCTATTTTTTTTAAATTATATCATATAATTCAGATAAAAAATTACAAAAGATCCTAATTCAAATAAATGAGTCATCAAAATACACCAAAAAGTCTCGCTTGCTAAATCTTCTTTAATAAAACTCCAAGTC
The DNA here is from genome assembly GCA_003952965.2 of Morella rubra. Taxonomy (NCBI): domain Eukaryota; kingdom Viridiplantae; phylum Streptophyta; class Magnoliopsida; order Fagales; family Myricaceae; genus Morella; species Morella rubra. The sequence goes on along the minus strand of CM025849.1, from coordinate 13,902,016 downwards.
CCAGCCACTTGACACGTTTGAATCTTTATTTAAACATGCTCTTATTACAAACTCACGCCTATTCACTTTGAGTTTAAAAGGATGTTAGAGTATAAATTGTGTTAGTCTCGTATTGATTAAAAATATGAATTTTTTATGATTTAGGTTTTATAAATATTCCATTCTGTATAAAAAATGTGGGTTCTTCTTCTACTCTCTCAGGTTCAATTTTAATGTTTTATATTTTTTACAGAAATAAATTCCTATTCATAACATGAGATTACTGTTTTGTTCGATCAAGTTAGGAACATATCAATCTGCACTAAGTCCTATAAGACAACCATATTGTCAGAGTAATTGAAACTCGCATAAAAAAATTGTGTAACTTTTAAGACTTTGGACTCTTATTTTCTCCTATAAAAAAATTCTTCCCCGAGTCCCCCAAGGATTATGATTATCGTATCCGCGTGAAGTTTTAGACTTCAGCACCTGCGTCTTTTGGGCGTTTCCCGGCGCGAGTCTTTTAAAAAATTGTAATCCAGCTGCATAGGCAATGCCAGCGAAGCCCACTCGCGGCTTCGATGCATTAACCTCTTTCAATATTTCTTATTATGCAAATTACTCGTCTTCTTCCAGGAAGTTGCCAAGACCCAAGTACTCGCTCATCCTTCTTTCTCTCTCTTCTGCGTATGACGAACACCATATCGACTTCTCCAAATATTCAACTCTAAGGACAGTCGCCGTTACTCCATCTATCTCTAAGACGTAGTAATCAAGCTCGCCTCGCCTTCAGGCATTCACCTGCACAATGACTTCCTCCTCCTTGGATGTCCAAAGACCCTCTTCTTCTTTCTCCCCTTCTTTTAGTACCCCACGTTGGACTTATGATGTATTCTTGAGCTTTAGAGGGGAAGATGTTCGAAACACTTTTGTTGCTCACTTGGACAAAGCTTTGCGTCAAAGAGGGATCAAGATCTACATTGACGACATGTTGAGAAAGGGAGATGATATTTCGCCTGCGCTTCTTAAAGCTATCGAAGAATCGAAGATTTCGATCATTGTACTCTCAGAAAACTATGCCTCATCCACATGGTGCTTGGAAGAGTTGATGAAGATTCTCCAGTGTATGGAAACAAAACAACAAATGGTCCTACCAGTGTTTTACCAAGTAGATCCATCAGAAGTACGGAAGCAAACAAAGAATTTTGAAAAAGCATTAGCCGATCTCGAGAAGAGATTCAAAAATGATGCGAAGGTGCAGAGGTGGAGGGAAGCCCTAACGAAAGTAGCCAATTTGTCCGGGTTCCATTGGAAGAAAGAAAGGTATTTCTAACCGCATCTTGTTCCTCCATTAAAATAGATTTTTGTTTTACTTTACCACTTCTTTTAGAAATTGTGTATGAATTGGTAAAGAGACTTAGAGACTGCGGTAAGTACCAAAATTGACTGAAACTTACGACTCTTTTCGAGTTGGATTTCATGAAAATCACAGTTAAAAATTATCAACAACGATTTAATTGACAGTTTAAAGATGGCAGCAACGCAATGATTCTTTATGAAGTTCAATGAAGAACAAAGAAACTTAGTCCCAACCAAGACGAGTAATTAAAAAAAAAAAAAACTATATAACTCTTTTAGCCCTTCCACTTCTCGAATTTGCTTAACAGGGGACACACGTATTTTGTTAATAATTTCTACAGTTTATTATCCCCTAGTCCTAGCCACCCATTGCCATTAAGTATCTTATCAAATCAATTTTATGCTCTGTATTCATAGGAACGAATCTGAATTCATCCACGAAATCGTTCAACGGGTTTCAAGATCAACATGTCGTAAATGCTTATACGTTGCCAAGTTTCCAATTGGAATAGAGTCGCGTGTTCAGGACGTTATTTCACTTTTGAGTATTCAAAGTCACGATATGGTATTGATGATAGGGACCTTGGGAATTGGTGGGATTGGTAAGACAACACTTGCTAAAGCAGTCTATAACTCGATTGCT